>VXBB01006127.1:0-24201 GCA_013399915.1 Illadopsis cleaveri
CATGGACTGTTGTGACTATAGATCATTTTTGGCTAAAATGCTGGGTTCTTTGGCTGATATCCAAGGTGTGTTCCCTCTTTGAGATGTTTGGCATTGATGTTAAAAAACTGTAGGTTGTTTTTCATGGATAATTTAGGCAAATAATGAAACACATTCCAGTGTGTTCCTAGACATCAGGCACAGAGGACTAATACTGGCTTTTGTCTTGACTGGCTATATCTCTGCCTAATCTTTGATCATAAAAAGAAATACCACCTCTTTGCTTTGCTTTTATCAAAGTAGTGCCTGACTGGCATTTTATCCTTGCAGGTGTGATTTGAATCTGTCCAGATGCCATATCTTAACTTCTTCCTCTGCCTCCTTCACCTCAGCTTCCAAAATCTCTTTTCTAAACAACATGTTCCATTAAACAATCATCTCCAGCCATTTAAAAATAAAGGGAGAAATAAATGTGAAGTAAATGCAAATTGGAGGAGAATGCTGTCTTCTGAAGTACCACAAAATGTTACTGTTTTCATCCTTTGTTCTTGGTCTTCTTAGATTTTTTGTATGAACCTTGACCTGCTCCTTGCAAAAGCTCCCTATACATATAGGAAGTCTTACCCAGAGACTTTACAAGACTGTCCTTGAGTTAAAAGTGACTCATTGAACACAGGCTTTTTGATTATAGTATTGGCAAATAGTATTAATTTTTTCATTTAAAATGCTGGTACATTTGAATATTTCTGGTCTCAATCCTAAATCCCTTATCAGAAAAGCTTACTTTCAGTTTCAAATGTGAAGGTTTGGTCTTTTTGTGGTAGAGAATTTTTAATGTTATGGTTTGAATGCTCCCTTAGGCAAAGTAGTGAAGGACAAATATAAAACACCCAAATGTAAAGGTTTTTTTCCAATCTCATGCTTTTGAGCCCCAGTGCATGATTTTTTTAGTATTAAAGCAGACAGTACTGCTGTTTCAAATTGGAACACACCATTAAATAAGAAATAATAATATTGGTATTCTCTCAAAAATCTTTTATCCTTCCGAAGAATAGAAGCCTCTTATCTGATCAATAATGTGGAAAAAACCAAAGCCCTACATTTCCATTAAATGTAAGGCATTTCTGATTCATAGACCATCTTTTTGTTTTGTGTTTTTGGCACAATGGTGTGTTGTTCCATGACAGAGGTTTTGCATTGCTGTAGGAATAAGAAGAATGACAACAAAAATGTTCCCTTAAAAATTAGAATTTTTTTACTGTTGTGACCATCTAGTCAGTTGAACTTCGACTTTGGAAAATGTGTTCTTAAAATTATCCTCATAATAACTTTAGTTAGCCTGGTGGAAGGCTTGGAGTGCCTGGAGTACCTGATCTCTCGAAGACAGCTCTCATCAAAGTCACTGCATTTGTTTGGAAGGTGTATACCTAGTAGTTAGGAAAGTGTTTCCAACATGTGGGATGCAGAGCGTGGCTGAGTACTGCTCCAATTTGAGATGGTCTTCAAACTTCTGGTATGATTTGAGGTTGTAAGAGCAGAGTAAATGAGTATCAGAGAACCCTTTGCTGTGCAGCCCTAGGGAGCTGATGTGCACTGGCAGTGCTGGTTTACCATCTTAGACTGTACTGTGTGCATATGGGACTGTGCAGAGCACAGATCTGCTATGGGCTAGGCTCTACTGTGTCCTGTACACATGTACTACTCTGGGCTCCTGTAAGCTTAGTCAAATCTCAGCTTCCAGGAAGGCACTTGGGTGAGTTATCTGTGAGTCCAGAAACAGGAAACAGCCACAACTTTCCCTTGAGCTCTCCCACAGATGCCCCTGTGCAAGTTTGGAAACAAGGCAGGTCTGGGCTTGAGTTTGGGATTGAGCTCACATGCAAGAGGTGCTATTAATGTAAGCAAAGACTACTGTGCAGCTTGAAGTCACTTAGATCTTAGGAACATACGGCAGTTTGATTGATGTAAGTTACATCAATTCATTTTTAACATTATATCTTCTGTAATTTTGTATAATTAACTTAAACTAATTATTTTGCACTTCAAGAAGACATCAAAGAATGGTAGGTAACTTCAGAGCTCTAGTTCTCAAAGATTTAAATTGAGAAGTTATGTCATCTTTCTGTTTATAAGTTTGCTTAAAGTATTATTTGTGCAGAGGTTTAACACCAGAAAGAACGATGCATGAATTTCAAATAAACGTTATTTCTGGTAGAAAGCCAAAAGAAGTTACATATTTGCCAGAAAATAACTTTTTGTATTTATTTAGATATATAATGCAAAATTATTACATACTGTCAGGTTTCTTGCTAATAATAGAGGAATATTTTCGGGTGCCCTGGGTCCCTCTTGTCCTTAGTCTACAATGAGTGATTTTTTTAACCTTTTTTTTATTTTATGTAACAGTAAAGTGTATTTTGTTTGTCTGTTTGTTTCTTTTGGGTTTTTTAAACAATTTTAAGACCTTGAGAGCGACTTAGAAAGTAATTTCCCTAAGGAGACGCTTTGCAACTTTACAACTTTATAAAGTTGCAAACAAACCAGAGATACATTTTTTGGAAAAGTTTTCAGAAATTATCTGACATTCATAATTACTGAAGAGACAAACGAAAATTTAATCTATGGAAAAATACAACTTTCTGTTAGACTTAAAAATAAGAGCTGATGAATAACATTCCTCAATTGATTCGACAACTCTCTTATCTACTTGCAGTGTTTGGATTTCTCAGTATTGTACCCCATGTTTGTCCCTGTGCTTTTACAGGCACAAACAGCTGCTCCAGAAGAGCAGGCTAGGGGAGAATATGCCAGGTAGCCCCTCCTTACCTTCAAAATGGAGACTATTATAGATTGTTCGTACTGGCACTACAGCACTGTGCAACTGCAACTTGCAAACAAAGATATCTGCTATATGTGAATGCACAAGCAAGCATTAATGCTGGTAGAAACCACCAGATCTATATCTCTCTTTGCTGACATGTGAGCTTGAAACAATATGACATAGTCCTCCCTCAGCCTAAACAGCTCACTGAGCTTGACAAGGACTCTAATGGAAAACAAGCAGTTCTGCATCGTAAGGTTTTTGATGGAAAAACATAAAAGTACTGCTCTGTCCAACCACTCTCTGAACATGCTAGAAAAATGACAGATTGTCAAAATTAAGTGCCATGTTCTTCACATGAAAACAAAGCAAACATGATGAAAGCTTTTAGTGATAGGCAGAGGTTTAGTTTAGACTATTTTTCCAGCATCTTGCAACTATACTTCAGTGATACTTTCTTCAAACAGCTATTTGTGCATAAAGGAAGAAGATTATTTTGGTTGGCTGAGGTTTGACAAGTTCTTTCAAAATTTGCTTTTCTTTTCTCTAAACCCTGCAGGAAAATAGCTATGTTAAAGAAATGGCTGTAAAGTCCAGGCTGAATTAAGATACATATATTAAAAGAGCGAACTGTGGATGTGACTTTTGAAGCCTTTTGATTGTGTCAGTAGTTGAAACATACTTTAAATCTTGTGGCTATGAGAAAATATTTGAAAACATGGCCTGGCATGAGCAATACTATTTCTCTCTTTGTCTGTTGGCAGCTTGAAACAATTATTTGAAGAAGTGTGAATTATCCCATTTTCACTTTGCAAACTTAAAACAATGAGAAAGGGAAACTGCCTACATTGTGATACATGCATATGAATTTTCCAAGTTCTCCATTTTTCTACTCTTTAATCTAAAATTGATTTTCTTTTGTAAATAATTTTTTGTTCTTCTCCTTTTTCTTTCCAGGATTATCTTTTGTATTTTTACTTCTGCTTTATGACATATTTAATATTAAATATCATAAATTAAAATCTCTGTTTCTAATCTTTAAGTTAAGATTTAAAAAGCATGCGTTTGTTAAAAAGGAATCAGTCCTTTGAATATGTTTACGTCCCATAAGGTATTTTTAGTAGAATCCAAGGCTTGCCTTAGTTGTCAGAGAAGCTGCCAGGTTTTAATGACATACTAATAATCCACAATGGGAAAATTTGCAATGAGTACGTCCTTTTAGATGAATGCGGCGCACTCTTGAGATGTCTGGTTATGTAGCTTAGACATTTAGGGACTGTAATTCAAAGGAAACAGCAGCAGCAAGACAGAAGTCTGGCTCTGATATTAAAATGGCAGAGGTTTCTGTGCCTATATTGGAAAAGGAACAATAGGTCACGTTATTGTTTTTGCATTCTGCTCTTAATCCAGATGTTTACTTTTCCTGCTCTAAAGGTTGTCTCCTTCTGCTCTTTGTATTGATGCTTGATTGTATCTTATCTGAATCTTTTGTTGCAGCTAATCCAAGTTAGATGATAGTGAGAACTGCGAATATTTTGCCATTATGATCATCATCATAAATCATAGGCCATAAGATCTGCCTTGTGTTTAGAGGAATCAGCTTTTTTATTGACTGTCTTCCATAATTAATAGCACTTTACTTTGTAAATCAAATTAGCCCACTTTTTCTATAAAGATTTAGTGTGAGATCATTTTTTAGAATGTTAAATGACCTTGACAAAAACAAGGGATCAATAACATGTTGATTAGCAGATTGTTTTCTGTAATATTGGATGGTTTTCATCTTGTTAGTTTTTCCTGTTGTACCACCTGTAGAGGTTGAAGGTCATTGATACCTCCTGGTAATTCTGTTTTCCCTAAGTAGCTGATTCTACTCCTTATCTAATACTGATGGATTCTCTTAGGTATGTGTGTAGATTTTTAGATTTACACAGAGCTTTGCTATCTTGATTCCTAATTCTGCTGATAGTGATAGAGCTTTCAAATATCCAGGACTTCAGGTCTCTCCCATGTCCATGCCCAGATCCTAGGGTCAGCCGTGAGGCAACCAGTTTGTTCAGGTTTTTTGCAGTCTGGCCTTGAAAATCTGAAAGGATGGAGACTGTACAACCTTTGTAGACAAACTATTCTTCTGCCTTCAGCCTTCAGCTGTCTATCGAGAAAAAATAGTGTGTCCTATCAGATCTTGTTTCAATTTATGCCCACTTTTCCTTTGTGTCATACACCATTGTGAAGAGCCTGGATCAGTTCTGTGGGCACCAGCAGGCTGTTACTTCTTTCCCTGCCTCTTCTTCAGGCTGAACCAAACCCAGCATCTTCTACATCTCTTCACAAAGGACAAATGCAGCAGCCCCAGCCACCTTGGTGGCCTCTGCTGGACACCCTGAACATCTTCTCCCTTCATGGTAGGTCTGCCTGTGCTCTGTTCTTTACCAGTGAGTTACTTGGATCCTCTCCTCTCATTGCTCTTTACCAACTCTTTATGTTTACTTTGATTAGCTTTCATTCAGGTATCATAAATCAAAACTTGTGCCAAAAGCCCATGGCTGATCAAACTTTGATGCAGTGTCCCAGGGGGAGTATGAGGCCAGGACACTGCATTGCATTCAGCAGAGGCCTTAATGCCAAAGGAAAGTCATATTCCCAGCTAAGTAAGCTTCTTTAGTCACTTGAAAGCAAAAGCCTGCTACATGACCTGCACAAGCACCTTATTCCAAGGCCATGTCATGTAATAGGGAAATTCTTCAAAAGAGAGGTACTAGCAAATTAAGAAGTCTCTCAATTTAATCAACAGGCTTCCAAGTGCTGAGTATCACAAGAGAGTTGCAGTTTAGGTGCTTTTGTCCCATCTTCCCCCATGTTAAAAACACCTCTCATGGCTACAACTCGCTTGGTGCGTTAAGGCTGTCAGGATGTGCTGTGCAGCTCTAGCCACCCCCTAGGAGTACACTGCTGGTCTCAGAGAGTAAATACCACTCTCTCAAATTCTCTACATGCAGCAAAGGAAAACGGGTGCATCCTGAAGTTGGGCTGCCTGTGAGTCCCTGCAGATCTTATGGCCTATGATTTATGATGATGATCATAATGGCAAAATATTCGCAGTTCTCACTATCATCTAACTTGGATTAGCTGCAACAAATAGGACAATAGGAAAAATCTGTTTATGTCCACTTTTAAACAATTTCCGTCAGGATGATTTGTTGTCACTGCTTCTGATAACTTCTAGCTCTTGCAATGCTCCTGTTCAATTGATGCCATGGTGCTTTATGTACATTGGTGAGAGTTCTGATTTTCTCTTTTATCTGTAACACAAAATTTCCACTCATACGTTGATCAACTGAAAATGGTGATCAGCTCTGAACATTCAATCCTTTACTTAAATTTTCAGCTGTGGGTAACTTCGGATATCTTGTGACACTTCACCAGGAAAGTTTTGAAAAGATGTTGCATTCTGGAGTCCTAGAAATTGGGTAAAACATTCTGCTGTAGACCTGAATGACAGAAGGAGCAGATAAGTGAAGAAAGAGAATGTTTATACAGAGTTCATTTTCTTAACATTAAAAAATAACCAAGTGGATTTATTTTTTAATTTATTGTCTAGCTAAAACCAAAGGGGAAAAAAAAGGTTTACAAATGTGCATTATAGAAAGGAAAGAAGAATGCTAAAATCAAATTGAAGAGTGCATTATGCTAATGCCATGAAGGTTCAGGACTGAGACACTGACCTCACTGAAACTGGCGCGAATTTGATTTTTGAATAGAAGGGTCAGATTTCATTCTAGATACAAGATGTTAGGGTGTAAGTTTCCTTACTAGCTATTAGGCTATGAAAATATTAAAAATGCCTAAAATAATTATCAAATTACGCAGATTGTGTAGAGGATTTGATTCCTGCACAAAACTAGCATTAAATAGGAGTGAGATAAGTATACAGAACTGAGCACAGAAGATACTATATCAAAGAGATATCTTAAAGGTTTTAATTTCTTTAACAGGATTTAGGTTTCAGCACTTTTTAATGTAACAGGAGATTAGAAGTATATTGACTGGAAGGAGTCTGTAATATGCTACATAAAAGATAATTAATTTTATTTTGTTTCTAGTACCTGCTTACAGGTACGTTATTCAAGTCTACACAAGTTAATTCATAGAAATGATTGCTATTATATATTTTTATGCCCAGTTTATACAGACTTTAGTTATTTCTTACAGTAGAACATAATGTCTCTGTCAGAGAGCTGTAAGAAAACTTTGAAACCAAAGCTGTCTTATAAAATTAGAAGAATGTCAAGTAATACTGGAGTAATGTCAACAGTTGTGTGGGTAAATGGTTTTAAAAATAGCTAAGTGGAGGGTCAAATATTTGGAAAACAGGGAGGTAGATCATGTGGAGAATGATGAGCTTTTATTTTAGAGAACAATGACTTAGCAAAGTAGTAGATGGTCATGCCTGATAATGAGCTGAACAGGAGATTTTGAGAGTGATTCTGTGGCTTGAAGATTAGATAAGGGCTTTGGCTTTATGAACAGGGGAGTGAGATGTAGGAAGGTGATTCTTTAAAATTCATGGGGTGTTCATGAGAATAGTGCTGTTTTATGCGATCCTAATGCCCAGTATTTAAAAAGAACATTGAAAATTGCAAAGGTTTCTGAAAAAGCTGGAAAAATTTTTAGAGAAAAATTGTTAAAGAAGACACAAAACAGTTGAATAGTAGTCATTCATTATAAAAAGAAGATTAAATTATGAGATGACCATAGCAAATATCTGCATGAAATCTTAATAATTTGTAAAAATTGTAAAAGGTTGGGGTTTTTTAGTAGATGAGGGTATTCAAAGGCACAGAAGCTGCAAGTAGGTAGATTTGATCTAGGAATGAAGAATACAAATGCTTATCAGTCAACATAATAAGGTGGTGAAAGAATTGTCTCATAAGTCAATGCCATTACAGTTCCATGAGAACAAACATAAGGAGGGGAACAGAATACCACAGTAACAATACCAAAAGCAAACAAATAAACCCTCCTAGGATATCAATTGCATCACTTCAGGATAATGTGAACCCCCAAGTCCTATGACTAAGTAGAGGAGATCTTTCTGATTTATGACTTGCATACTAAAAGAGTGAATACAAGAGCCAACATTTTTGAAGAATTTTGGAAGGGCACCTTCTGGGATGCTTTTTCAGGCATTCCATTCTATGGCTTTGATCTCTTTTACTTGTCTTTCCACCAGACCTTTTTCTCTGCCAAAGATTAGTGACATTGAGAAGACCTTAAAGCTCCATTTTTAGAGTGTATAGCATTATTTCACACAATATTAACAGATATTTCCAAAGTAACGTGTACTTAGGAACTTAAGTTCTATTGATTTTCATTATAGTGCTGGGTGGAGTGGTCTAAAAACTTCACCAAACCACGTGAATTGCTTTAGAACAGAGCAGAGTTGTCAGAGTTGTCCCCAGAGCTGGGGAACTCGGGGTGCTCTCCAGCTGTCACCTAGTGATGATCCCAGTACCAACAGCAGCTCACTGAAAACTAAAGCTGCATCTTGGGAATTTCCAGTGTCATAAAGTTCCATTTGTCCTTCTGTATAGCATTGCTGTTTGGACTTCCTCTGAATTTAGAAGATCTCTTTTAAGGATCAATTCCTTAATCTTTATTTAGGACTCTGTCAGCTCTCCTTTTGATTTGGAGACTGCCACTCACCTAAATGTTGTTGAAATCCAAATAGGCATTTCTGAAAGAAAAAAAGCTTGGCTGCTTATTATAGAAGCTATTGCTCTTCAAACCCCTTGCCTGAATAGAGCCATAGTCCCCATCCTTTTCGTGTTTCATTCTTCCTAATATTTCTTGAATTAGAGAAAAGAAATTGTGGCAGTTGTGGCTATGATTTTTGTGAATATTCCTGTCACCCTTCTGAGGGCTGAGTATGAGGCTGTAGATAATAAAATGCAGCGGATTCCCCAGCAGACAACACTCTTCGTGTGCATCATTTACAGTACGGAACTAGTCAGAGCAGCTAGTTAGTAGTAATACTCAGTAATTTTGGTATTTTTTTTAATGTTCTGTGTAAAAGCAGTAAAATTAATGTTTTATTTGTCATGCTGTGATGGAATGTATATGTCAGATAAAATGTGTGCACACAGTAAAACAGAGTGCTCAGATCAGAGGCTGTAACTCTTTCTGGCTGAGAGCAGAGCATGGATCCTGTGATCTGAGAGTGGAGCCTTTTAAAACTTCAGTGTTTAAAAATGGGAGAGATTTCTTGCACACTTCTAGGTAGAGGAGGGAGAAATTCTTTTAGTCCAGCAAAACATCTGGTAGCTCAAGAATGATAAAAAAAGTGCTGATTGGTTCTGACAGCTGCTTGCTTTGTAGTGGTATTTAACCAGAAATATTTGAAACAGATTGATATGAATAATGAAAGATTGCATGATGTATGACACAAATAAACTTTACCACAATTTAACTCATTAACAAAGAAACAATGTTACATAAGGAAAAACCCCTATTTACTGTTTAACTCATTTGTGATATTTCATTTTTAATAATGTGACAACAAATAAGGTTTTTGTAATAATTTCCTCTATCAGGTATTGCAAGTATTTCATTGTGAAATAGGTTGAATGGGATGTCATTGTCCTTTAACTTTAACAAGTGCTCCTGATGGATGTGGTCCATTTAAATGTACAACAGAGAGCTGAACTAGATAATGAACTTATTATTACTCTCTGAAGATTACAGGTTAGTCCCAAAGGAGTGCAGTAAGCTAGAGAAAATCCATATCTACTGGCTAAACAATAGCCAGAGGGCTGACTGGAGATATTGATTTACTTTCTAGGCCATTTAGACCTTAATGGTGGAGAAAAGCTGAAGTGCTGTTTACTTTTCTGCCAGAATCGACCAAACAACCAGTCCATTTTTTAAAGACTTTTGATTGATTTCGCTTAGAGGAATTAGAGGTGATTTATTTTTAAGCTGAAAGCAACTCGTAAATATCTCCCACTACACAAGTTCCATGAGAGTAAATGTTAAGTGGAAATGCTTACTGAGAAATACTTTGCTGCAAATCAATGTGAGCAGGTAATACTCCTTGATAGGAGCAGTCAGGTGTTGGACACCTTTCTCAAGCTTGGTCAAGCCTCTGGTTGTGCTATGTGAGACACAGCATTTTTAAAAGACTTAAGTTTTGTGAAGGGATATGAATCTGATTGCTTGGCTGAATTTGTGCCAGCTGTACCCTGCTGACTTAGAAAAGGGCCATGGCTCTGGCAGTGTAAGTGCTGCTCAAGGTCAGTAGTGAGCAGCTTTAATATTTGATGGATGAAAACTGAAGTTTATCATGTGACAATTGCCCATGGTACTTCATACTCGCAATAAATGAATTCCAGCTCTAAGAAACAACTCAGAGAAATAGCAAGCTAAGATGCTGGAATTAAGTATTTTCAAAATTAGGCAAGCTTAAAGAAATGCTCCTCAGCATACTGCCACATATGGAGACACGTCTAAAGAAAATAATAATATTATTTTTATTTCCTAGAGATGACCTGTCTGGAAAAAGTTGGAGGTTTATACAAATGTCCGTCAGGTGTTTTAGGTCTCTAAATGTAAAAAATATGTTGCCAAAATCACTCTTTGGAATGCTGTCATGAAACTTACAAGAGCAGACCTGGTATGTTGATAATACTCCTGTTTAGAGATAAAGCCATAATTTTATATTAGTTCCCAACACATAGTCTATAGCTACTACTTAGGAAAATTGTGCAGGAACATTTTTTGGAAGTCCACTTGCAAAGATAAGACCTTTCCTTAGAAAGCATTGCTCAGTTCTGCTTTAACATAATAGTCTCTGTTTATTGGAAACAGTACTGTTTTAACTAAACAGGCTTGGCTTTTTCCCTCCTCTCCATTCCCTTCTCTGAAGGGAGTTAGACTTGGTTAAGAAGCTCCTTATATCATAACACAGAAACATGTACATCTTACTTGAAAACTAGAATTACAGTCAGCTCTAGGGATCTCACAAAAATGTGGAAATATGCATCTTTTAAATCTGGAAGTTACATTTCAAGTCCTACATGTGTTTTATGCCACCTCTCCTACCAGCTAAGTCCTTTGCTGAGACATTTGATTCAGCCTTCACATGATGCGACACAGCTGAAAACTGATGGGAAGAAAAAATATTCAAGTATCTTCCCATTCTTTGGGAAAACTCCTGAACAACAGAAAAATTGCATTACTGTGAGGTAGAAGTCATTAGGACTTTGCACAAAGATGACAATTTTCACTGCCTCTTTGTGCTTGTGAACTGATGCCCAGGAGCTATGGAAAAGCTAAGGATTTCAAGTGTATGCTACTTCTGCGATATACATGAAAATGAAAAATGGTGGATTAATGTGTGTTCTCTGTTGAAAAACTGAAAAAGTTTGATAGAATTTATTTTTTATTTTAAGTATGCATTTTGTAATCGGCACACTAAGCTTTAATATAAGAATTTAGTACATGCTTTTGTGAAGTCACGGGCAGAAAATTTTACACACTGCTTCATATATGGTTTCTTTAAGATTTTTGTCTGGTAAGGTTTGAAAAAGTTCACTTGCCCTTTACTTTTCTTCAGCCTTAAAAAGTTTATGGCAGTATACGTTTTGCAGACCTGTTTTAGATGCTAGGCTTTTAGACTTTAATACACTCTTAAAATTGGGTTTTCTTGAAAGAAAGATAAGCCTGCAAACTAACTTCTGTGACTTTATACAAGTGTCGGTGGAAGTGTTACCTACAGTTCTCCTGTAACTACAGCAAACTGTGATACAGCATTTTATGTGCTGATAATGTGAAATTCGTTATTGAGTATTCACAGTCCAAAAAAAGCTGTGCATGTATATTAACTAAAGCTGTGCAACTGATGTTTTCTGTATGTCAAATAACATGAAGTGATTAAAAAAAATGTCCTTTTAATATAAGCTTTTCTATTTATTTTCTCATCGGGAATTGTTTTTAGTTGTTACTTTTTAAATTAAATCTATAGAATGATTGAACTAGAATGAATTATAGATTAGATATATTTTAACTTTCATTTAAGAGTTGGTTGATCTGGCTTAGCTAGTTAGCTAAAAAGGTATTATCTCACCTAAAAATATGAAATTTTATACTGAAATAGAGTCCAAATTATGCAAATTTGAAGAAATTAGATCAATGCCCCCCAAATGACATCACAGTATTGTCATTCACTGTGTTCAATTTCCTTATCAGGTTTAAGTCCTGAAGCATTACTGAATTTAAAGCACAGAATGACTACTTCCATTTATTTCAGGAGCTGAAAAGCAGTGAGTAAGGATGAGGTTCAAAGAAATCTAAATCTGGGAGGTTTTTGTTGGGTTTAGGTTTTTTGGTTTTTTTTCCTTTGCAAGTGAAGTGCATTAGGAAAGAAAACAACAGCTGGTAGCATGGAGCTGTGAGAGATTTTAAGAGGCTGGGGTGAAGTAATGATTAGAAATGCAATATGGAGCTGTTGTGTAAAACGTAAAATCAAAGGCACTGAACTAGACTAAATATAATTTAGGCAGAAGCACAGGTCTAATTACTAGGCTTGAGAGCTTAGAGTTATCACCCATAAAGGTTGATTCCTCACCAATTCTCTGGCTGCAGAAAAGAGTCCTAGTAGACGTTGGTGCTAAATTTATGATTCCTGAAGCATATGAATATAAATAATTAGAAAGGCAGATTTCTTAAAGTGATCTTTGTGTATATTCATGTCCCAAGGTTCTGTATAGACTTCTTCAAAATGAAATGTATATAATCACAAGGAAATTCCATGAAAGGCACATAAACAAACATTTTACAGATTTATTTTAAATATGCTTTAGAAAAATTAATTGATTTCTTCTTGTTTGAATGTACCTTTAATTTTAATGGAGCACAGGATTAAAGAATAAGTGCTCTCACTACGTCCATCTAATAAGTAAAATGATTGCATGCTGGGTATATAAATGTTACTTGCTGATAATCCAACAAAGTTTTTGGAGGAATGATCCTTGGTCACACAGCTTTGTACAGGGGACAAAAACCACTATACTCTTTTAGCTTTAGTCTCTGCCTGGCAACCTGCCTTGTCCTTTAAGGTGCTGTTCAGTGTAGAAAGTTTTCTAAATTTTTATCGTGAAGGATAAGATGGTAAGTAATTATAGTAGTAGAATTTATTATTTATACAGCTACCATGTGCATTTTCAAAGTTCTGATTTCTACTAAGTAAAGACCTTCTGTCACACTAAAAATGCATTCTGAAGTCTCTGCACATTTACAGAACAGCATTTTTAACCACAGCTGATGACTGCGTTCAATCTTCAGGGGAAAAAAGTTGCCTAAAAATATAGACTCACAAATATAGCATTAATCATAATATTTTCAGGTTTTTAAAAAATCAGTGGCCTTTTAAAGGCAAAACTCATCCCATCCTACTCTACAAAACAGAAAGTAATGTGCAGTTATTTAATAGCTACGAACTTTCTTTTTCACAAAGAAAATGAAGCTTGTCCCACGTGTTTCACCTGCCTGTTGTCTCCTGAGTGATCTGCACCTGAGATCCAGCAGCTCTGCTGTAACCCTTCTGTAGGAAAGCAGGTAGCAGAGTGTCCATGCATTTCCCCAAGAGAAAGACAGCTTATATGCTTATGTTAAAATTCCTTGAGGGTGAGACTAGAGAAAAGGGACAGCTTATGTTACCTTTTGAATTGAATGTGCTACAGGGAACACAGGTGGGCTGGATTCAGATACTGGATTCTTCTGTGGTGAGTTACTAAAATCCATAGGTATAAGAATGCTTAGATGTATTGTCCTACCTAAGTACTTGCAAGGATATGTTTGGTAAATTCTCTTCTAGTAAGTAAAGTGGGAAATAACGAGACTTCTTCCATGTTGAAAGGCTTGGGAGGACAGTCTTCTATCTAGGTTTAGTGTTCTGAAGCAAGATAGGTTTTCAGTTTGAGATTAGAGAGCTTAATCTAGGACTCAAAAGTGTCTACCCACATATAAACTGAGATGTCAGTGCTCTCAGTATAGTCAGTGGAGAACCAGTTATTTCTCTCAATGAAGCCTGGGGAGAAATTCTGCTTACTTTGGCCTGGTAAATCACATCTTCAGTTTCATTGAGTAGATGTCTTTTGTCTTGGAGGGAAATGCGGTGTCTTCCTACTTCACAGGCAGACAAATGCATTGACATGCTGAAGTGTCATGTTAAACTAAATCCCAGGCAAGCCTCCTCCTTCTTAGAAGTGGTGTTCTCAAAGGTGGAATCAAGAGGCAATAACACTTGACATGGGTGAGGCTTCCTAAACTCATAAACCAGCTCTTCAATAGAAAAATGAATTTTAAACTCCTCTGAATCCCAGTCAGAGAGGCAGAGTCTGACTTGCAAAGGTTTAAACCTGTAAGGGTTAAATATTTCTGGAGGAATAATAAGGAGAAAGATTTAGTCCAAGATCTTCTGCACGGTCTGATTTTCTCCTGTGGGGTCACGGAAGAGATGCTCATTGTTTGCCTTACAGCATTTGGTGACTTACCTTTTTTTTTTTTTCTTTTTTTTTTTTTTTTTTCCCCCACCTTATTTTCTCATTGTATCCTACTTGGGAGTGGTGTGAAGCGTGGTTTCAAGTACTTTATGGTAATAGAAGGACTTCTTTTTGCAAGAATTGAATAGAAAGTATTGAGATACTTCAGTTTTTCAATGAGTTTAAGTATGGGCTAGAGAAAAAGATTATTTAATTACATACCATCCCCTGCTTTACAAGGAAACAGAACTGGTTTATATGATTCTTATATGTTATGTTTGCTAGTTTTCTAAAACAAAGTTACAGTTTTGCATGTGAAGCAGCCAGTGAGGAGTTCCTCCTTCAAACCTCTCCATGAACCTCAAATACCTTACAAGTACTACTTAGTGTACCTAGTGTCATGTCTCTCACATATGTGGGTGAGGGAAAGGAATATTGTTTTATTCCTCTGACGGAATAAAAAGATTAAATGTGGAGATCTGTGTCCTTGCTCTGAGATAGTAGATCTATTCTAATGTATACAGAGAGGGGGTTTTTTTCTTTTTTTTGCTTTATTTGCTTTATTTGCTTTATTTGCTTTTTTTTTTTTAAATGAGCTTTGTTGATTCTCTAGTATAACCAGGGCTGGTAAATGTGGAATTGTTCATAGACTTTATTTTTGTTCCTGATAAAAAACCTCTTGAGATTAATGAGTCATTGGTGCCTCAGGATCTGCTCCCAAGACTGGGGAATTTGGGAAAGAAACTGAGGAGAAATATAAGCATAAAAATAGATAAAATGTTAAGAGCAGAAATCTTCATGATGGTGAATGGACATGAAGGATTTAGGAAGTGTAACAGAAACGTTTATTTAGGGGAGCTAAATGACATTAAATCACAGCTATAATGAAGACACTCTTTAAGTGAATATTTTGAGAAATTTAACTATTCTTTTGGCTTACCAATGAATTTGTTAAAACAATATATTCAAAAGCAAGCATCAGAATTCCATATTCAAAACAGATATTACTATCACAGACCATAAACAGTACTCTCTTTCATGGAGAAATATCTTGTAAACTATGTCAGTCAGGTATCACAGGTTTTTTTTATAATAGCTAGGTTTTGTAACAGTTGCTGTAGGTTAACCTCCAGTAATTAATTTTGCTTGACTAAGCCACTTTTCTGTAACTCTGGAGAAAATATTTTTTTTCCTCATGAACATCTTGTTGTGTATTGCCACAAAGCAACCTGAGGCACAACTCAAAAGTTCCTCCTGCATGATAGCACCTAGCACATGCTCCAAAAATCTTTAAATGTTTGGGGTGTGTTGTTTGTATTTCCATATGGGAATTTTTACTTGTATTTTAGAATAAAATTTTCCTCCATACAGATGTTAGTAGTAGGCTCTCTGCTGGAGTCTGTAGTGAAAGGAGAGTGTGCAAGAAAGGCATCATAATAAAACAAGAACAGGTTTCATAGCACATAAGATTATGGCTTGTGGATATGATTATCAACCTGGTGTTGCTCCTGTGTTGTTTTTTGGGGTTTTTTTGTGGTAGCCCTAGCAGAGTGAGCACTTCCAGTCTGTCTCCTGTGTCTCTCAGAAACCTGGACAAATTACATTCTGAGCTGTAGCTCGAAAAACTCAGGAAACAGTGCACAGACCTCCAGTGAATTCATTGCACTTTTTGTCTGCAAATATGCAGAAAAGAGATGATATTTGGGAGCATCAGTACCTGTCTGAAGTGTGTGAATTGACTGGTATTTATTGGTGAACTGTCTGTACAAATATTTCAGTCCAAATGGATAGTTGGAGCCTGAGATAAGAAGTGGTTTCCTCTCTCCCCCTCCATTAATCTCTCTGAGGAGATGGAAGTTTAATTCAACTATTTGTAAACCTAAGACTTTGTCACTGAGAACTAATCCCTGTTTGTAAAATTAGAATTATTTTGTTGTTTTTCTCTACACATCACTTCAAATATATCCACATTAAATGTCATCTACATTTTTATACCCTAATCACTAAATACTGCAAAGCCCTTTTGCAACTTTTCAGGACTTGTGTTTACTTCTGAAAATGGTCAGAGCAAGGTGTCCAGGAGTAGTTTCTTGGCCAGATGTGAGGGCAGAGCTGAAGGCTGGACTAAAACTGAATAGACAAGGGGGAAGGATGAAAATTACAGTTGGAGTCAACTGCAGAGGGTTTTGAGAGAATGGGGCAAAGAACTGGAAAAAGGGGGACAGGCAGGTGGGCAGTGGAGGCTGCAGCTCAACTGCATGGACAACTGTGAGCTACAGTGCAAAGCTATTACAAAGCATGACAAAAAATGGAGTCAAATTCAGCTTTGCAGCAGTAGAACTGGTAAATGTCAGGGAAAAATGATCTCACAGTATTACTTCGTGGTATAAGTACTTACGGGGTAGCTTTTCAACCATGGGTGGCATCATTTTATGATATGTGAAAATGTTATTTATTGTGTAAAAGTGGAACTGGTCTATGAAGATTATAGCTTTTCTGCAGTTATCTGTATGGCCTCTGCTTATGCTCTGTGCCATAAGAGATTAACACTTAGATTTGCTAGAATTACAGTTGGTAATGGAAAAAGGAAAAAATTGACAAAGATGTCTCTATTAAAATCATGCAAGTCACACATAAATCTCTTATGGATGTGCATCTCCACTGGCTATTTCCTTACCTTTGCGTATGATTCATTATAAAGAAGAACAGGAATTATATGATTGTTAAGACAGAAGTAGAAAGAAAAGAACATTAGAAAAAGTCATACATTCTTATTAATATATATTATGTGCTGCAATGAAATCATTTTTACCTAAGTATAAAATTACCTAGATAATAGATTTATGAACTGTAAGAAAAGATGGAAAATATGTTGTCTCTTGAAAACTACTGTGAGAGACCTGGTAAAAATATTCTTTATATTGAATTGTAGAAAACACTGAAATATTTTTTAGCAACTGGAGTTTTATTTTATGCAGTATTGAGTATTTAATTAGATAATATCCAATGGATACACATATTTCTATCACCAGCAATACAAAGTACAAACTCTGTGACATATAATATGCTGTAAATTTTTACTTCACAGAATCACAGAATGAATTTGTTTGGAAAATACCTCTGAAATCATCAGATTATCAGTTCCAACCTCTGACCAAACACCATCGTATCAAATAGGGCGTGGTGCTAAATGCCATGTCCAGTCATTCCTTAAACACCTCCAGGGATTGTGAGCACCACTTCCCTGGGCAGCCCATTCCAATATCTAATCGCTCATTCTGTGAAGAAATTCTCCCTAATGTCCAACAGCTTGACACAGGTCCTCTTGTCCTGTTATTTGTTGCCTGGGAAAAGACACTGACACCTCCTTCCCCCCTCACTCCCCGGCTACACCCTCCTTTCAGGCAGTTGTAGAGACTCATAAGGTCTCCCCTAAGCATCCTTTGCTCCAGGCTAAACAACCACAGCTCCCTCAGCTGCTCCTCTCAGAACTTGTGCTCCAAACCTTTCACCAGCTTTGTTGCCTTTCCCTGGACTTGCTCCAGCACCTCAGTGTCTTTCCTGAATTGAAGGGCCCAGAGCTGGACACAGCATTTGAGGTGGTCTCACCAGTGCCAGGTACAGGGGAAGAACTTCATCTCTGGTCCTGTTGGCCGTACTGTTCCTGAGACAGGCCAGGATGCCACCGGCCTTCATGGCCATCTGGGCACACTCCATTCAGCAGCTGCATTCAGCCACATTTGTTCAGCAGTCCCAGGGCCTTTTGTGGTGGGTCATTTTCTGGCTGTTGTGCCCCCAGGCATGGGGTTGTGGTGGCCAAGGGGCAGGACCCAGCTCATGGTCTTGTTGAACCTTACACTTCTGGTCTTGGCCCATCGATCCAGGCCCTTCTGCAGAGCCTACCTACCATCCAGTAGATCAGAACAACAACCCAACTTGGTGTCATCTGCAAATTTGTTAATGCTACTCTCAAGCCCCTCATCCAAATCAATAAAGATAGTAGGCAGGACTGACTCCAACACTGGTCCCTGGAGAACAGCACTAAGGATGGGAGGTTGACTGAATGTGGCACCATTTGCCATCAGTCTCTGGGCCCTGGCATTGAGCCAGCCCAGAGAAAAGTGCATCTATCACTTGCTCTTGAATGTATTTCTTGTAGGCTGGGACTCATTAAACCAAAAGCAGCAACTTCAGACACACCTTAGTGAGCTTATTTTTCCCAAAGAGACTTTTTTTTTCCCATACGTTGGGAATCACTTTCATTTTGCCCTAAATTTAAATAAAATCATGAATGTTTTGGTTTGGAAGGGACCTTTAAAGATCATCTAATTCTGACCCCCCTGCCATGGGCCACTGATACCTTCCACTAGACCAGTTGCTCAAAGCCCCATCCAGCCTGGCCTTGAACACTTCCAGGAATGGGGCATCTGCAGCTTCTCTGTGCAACCTGTTCTAGAGTCTCAGCACCCTCATCATAAAAGAATTCTTCTGTATGTCTAATCTGAATGTAGTGTTTCTCAATTGGATAGATTTATGAATAATAATAAACCTTCCATAGAACTAGATTATTCCCAGCTGTATACTACATGGAGTTTTGTACTATCCCCCATGGTGTCTGGTAATAACCAATGTCAGTGACAGAATATTGGAAGAGATGTTCAGCTTTTTTGCCCATCATGACGTTTCCTATACACCTAGTTTCATTTTTAGACCTTATTATCTGTATTGTCAAACTTAAGAAATATGTGTTTTTATTTAGGTCTCCTTTAGGTCTCTCTTCTCTTCTGTATTTTATCGTCATACCTTTTTCAGTGCTGCAGAACTTCAATGCATTTTGAAATTAAGTTCCTATCTTTTCCTCATTCTTCACTCTATTTTCTCATGATGACCTCCTCTTTTTTCACATATACTTGTCAACCTTTTTTTTTCCCTTTGTACTGCTCACAGTTTCTCCTCTATGGAAATATACCTCAATTTCAGCACACTTTTCTGGTATTTTTGGTTCCCTGCAGAGATGGTTCTACACATTATTCTACATTTGCTTGGAACAAAAGAGTGAACAAGGGAGAAAAGGGAAGTAAAGAGATCTGTTCCTTTTAAATACATAGCATGAATCTGTGTCTCTGAGCACCCTCCAGCCTTGTGGTGGATGAGATGATAAGCATCTACTCTTTATGGTTTCTTTGCTACTTTTTTTTTCCCTGCCATAGAATTTTCTTTTTTAAATTCATTACATTCTGTACATTGTTGTTCATGAATGCTGCTCTTGAATGGGAGCTTTATGCTGAAAATTCTGTGAGTTTATGATATAGATTGAGATCAACTCTTGACACTTACTGACAAAGAAACAGTACTTTTGCAACAAGGTTGGAATAGTCTTTAAAAAAGTATTTTCAGAAAGCATGCTAAGAGATTATATTTTGGGGAACAATATGCTTTCTGGAGGAATTAAAGTTCTGCTTGTCCATGAACAGACATTCTTACACAGATTTGTATTAGAAGTTGCTTCTTGGCAGTGGACTTAAGGAATTTATCTTGGAAGAATGAAGAATTCTAGTACTTTCCTGGATTAAAAAATCTCTAGTATAGATTAAAGGATAAAAGTTGACAGAACTGGAGACAAAAATTTGTCAATTCTCTGCCAGGGAATATGGAAAATAAAGGCTTCCCAAAGTCTTTTTCCAAGTGGTCATAATATGGTTAAAATCTGTATTTATTTTCATGCAGATGGCTAGAGACATATTCTTGATGCAAGGTCATTCTTATGCTAAATTTTAAATCTGTGTTCAGAAAGTGTAGCTGTGTTAAAGCAGCTCAAAGTGTATGTTGTCAAACACTCTTAATATAAGCAAATATACATGTCTTTAATTCAGTTGTTTTCAAAAATGGTCAAAGCATTTCAGCTGACATTTTACAAAAATAACAGAAATTCTCTGATGTAGAAATTTTAGCTGAAGTTATTGAAGCTTGATACTGCATAATTAAAGTGGAAATAGATATAAAAAATATAAATGGTAAATACAAGAAGTGTAAATAGAATGAAGTGAAAGTGTAACAAGCTTGCATATGTAGCAATGAGCTCTTGCCCCAAGTGAAGACCATAAATGCAGAATAAGAATTTGTTATTTAAGTTAAAGGTACTCCTTTTATTGTGACCTTTTATTAGCAGACCATAACTGGTGTATTGTTACACATGTTCTGACAGAGTGTTCATACTGCAGTGAAGTATAGATGCACTTCAGGTGTTGAATAAAGTATTTACTATTTCCTTTTTTAAATACAGGACAATTTTTCAATGACATGCCTTGTAATTGCTTAATCAGAAAGGTTATATAAAATAGTTTTAGCAGTAGGGGGGTTTCTGATTAACTGATAATGGAGCAAACCCATATCACAGACTATTTTGATTATTTTGCCTTGATTACCAAATACTAGTTCTGAACTTTTCCAAGAAACATATCCAAGTTTGTAAGTCTGATATTTATCCACAGTATAAAAATGTAAGAAATGGCAGTATTAGCCCTTTTAAAATGTTGCTACAGCCTGGCCCTGAAGGTGAGATTAACTGAGGTTCTTGTTAACAGATCCCTTGGGGCAGATTAGAGTGAAATGACACGGAATGACCAGATTTTATCTTACATAGATATCACCACCCGTGGATCCAGTGATGAGATTTGATTGTTGCTTTGTTGAAGTGATGGTCACAGACTTGATCTGTCAGGGGTGAGGAAGCCCCTGAAACATATAGTTCAGTGGGTTGATATATGTTCAGTTTTAGGTAGAACACCCAAGGTACCTCCCCTGGGGTGAGAGTTTAACACTGTCTGTTGAAACACTGTGGATCATGTTCAGTCCTCTGGTGGAAGACCCCAGAAATGAGTCTGGGGGCACTTTGGGGATCTTTGATGGTTTATGACATCTTCTATGACATTATAGCTCCTTCTCATATTGGCTTGTTTTAGCCAGTTATTCCCATGAGAAGGGACAAATGCCTTCAGGCCTGTGTCTGCATGTCCTGATACTTCCCCACAACCTGAGTTTTATGCCTGAGCAAGTTATGTAACTGAGGACAGTGGCATGATAAAAAGCATTATCCTATATAGCAAGATCTGCTTCTTACCAGCCTCTTCCCTTACTTGGCTCAAATCCCAGCTTGTTGCTATACAGACTGGTTTGTTGTGGTCCTCCTCTATTGCTCACCCCCTCTGCACCTGGGCTGTTCTTAGGTTTTGCCACTGCACACCCAAAACCTCTCGTCCTCCCCATCAGTTGGGGGATGCAAACCTAGCCTCAGCAAAGCACCTGCTGCTTTTGCAAATGGCCAATTGTATGAGTCATTAACCATTAACATCTCAGTCTCTCACAACTGTCTGCGAATTTGTTTCATCCCTGTTAAAGATCATTCCACTTACCAGAAAATTGACCAATACTTGAAAATGTGGAATATTGCCAGCATAAAAGGTGTTTAGGTTCTTTAAATATAGTTTTGTTTTGTCATACCCATAAGCTGTATATTTTGACATCCTGTAATACAATAGCAATATATGTCAGCCTTTAATCATGATTGATGTTTTCTTTATATTGTAAAGTTTTTAAGAGTTTAGTTCAAAGCATGTGAAAAAAAACCCTAAAAAAGAAAGCCTTTTCTGTAGAAGAATCCATTCCTTATCCTATTCCAACAAAACCAGTGTTGTAAAGAAGATGCAGACTTCAAACTTACTTTGGTCATCACTTATTAAAAGCTGGGAAAAGTCTAAATCATTTCCTCTGGGAGAGGGAGAAAATATACATGACAGCAGCCTGTGATTCAGTTTCTTACAGTTTTAATGTGGCAAAATTTTCATTAAATATGTATTTGTTTAGCAATCTAAAATGTACTTACATTGTAGAAGAAATTAGAATGGCCATGAGAGTAGTTCAATAATCTTCTCGTTGTCACTGTATTGATAAGCAGATGGACTTTTCCTCTTTGAAACAGGAATGCAAGTGAAAAATATGAACTAGAGGTTGGGTTTTTTATTAGAAAAATTGGAATACTTACTAGAATAATAAGACTTTTCTTGCTTATGAAAATTTCAGTATAATTTCTCTGGAGTTCCTTATTTAACCCCATTTTGTATCTCTGTCAAAATTGTAATACAATCCTCTGTTCAATAAAAGATATAGTGCATTTGAATAAAACGATGAAATTTAATCTATTTCATAGGTTATAAAGGAAATTGGTAAATCACGTGAAAACAAAGCATAAAATTATTTGTATCTACATCTATCTTTGTACTTGAAAAGCTGTCAAGTAAGTTGTCTTTCTATGCTTAAAAACAGAGACAGTCTACTAGAGAATGGAGAACAGGCTCACAATACATTTTTCAGTCTGATAGAATATTATAGGTTATATTTAAATTACAAGAAATCAAAACCTCACCTGAAATATTTACTTAATCTTCTGTTATAAGATTGTACAAGATTTAGATCCATAGATCTAAATTTTGTAGTAATCCTTGAGTGCATTTACAGTGCTGGGTTTTGTGTGGCTGAGCTCAAAATGCCTGAATGTGACACACTATATTCTGAATGACTCAAAAATATATGTCTATTTTAACTTAGTGCAAGTCAAACAGTTTTTTATATAGAGTGCTAATAAGTGAGTCAATTTAAAGCAGTCTTTTAAATAAAGAAAAAGAAAAGATTCTTCATTTGGGGTAAAAGTAACTGAATAGCAAAATGAAAGGCTATCAGAAGACACAAAGCTTTCTTTATCTTAATAATAGGATCAAAGATTTTGTTGGTCTTGTTTTGTTGAGCTATTTTGTTTGGGGGTTTTGTTGGGGTTTTTTTGTGCTTCATAGTTTGGGGGGCTTTAGTTTGGTGTGGGGTTTTTTGGTTTTGTTTTTGTTTTGCGATTTTTTGTTGTTGTTTGTTTGTTTTGGTAGGGGGGGGTTGTTTTGTTTTGTTTTGTTTTTTAATTATTATTAACCATCCCTGTGTAGAAAGTAGTGGGAAAATAGCTGCACCCAGATTTTCCAAAGACACTCAATGGAAATTCAAGACTTAGTTCACATTTCTTTGTAAACAAAAGGTTTCTAAATTTCTTCATATATATTGGTATATATAGAGCCCTTGATCCCAGGTCAGTGGCAGTATGCTAGCTAAACTGCAGGTATAGAAGGAACGTAAATCAGATCACTTCCATTCATAGACTCAAGAAATCTGGACCTGAATCGAGCCTGAACCCTTCTGATAGAGCTCCTATGAGAATATGCCATTAATCTTAGAGCAGGTTCTCAAAAATAGCTTCCAAATATTTTCACATTTTCTCTGTAAAAACCTTTGGAAATTTCTGTAGATTTTTTCACTGGAAGTGTGTCATTTCCTTATTACTCTTCTCTTCCCAACTCTGTGTGGGCTGCCAGGTTGGGCATCTTTACACCCCTCTGATGCTACACCAAGAATTGCTGGCTCTTATACAAACAGGTTTCTGGAAATGGCCAATACTGCAAATACCTCTCCTTACTTTGTGATTTTAAGAGTCATTAAGTAGATTTAAACAACAATTAAGCAGTCTTATGTATGTAATTTGAAATAATTAAAAGTAGGATTTGTACTTTTGACGTTTTACAGTCATGTACATTTGTGTTCCATTCTTCTCCACTTCTAGCTCATGCAGACTGTGTTGTCTTCAAGTTAGAAGCACAATGTGCTGTGCTTGTGTCAGAGAACAGTTTATACAACTGGTGAAACTGTGTTCGTATCTGATTCCTAAGTGGGAATAATGAATTCTAATTCAGTGTCTTTTGTTGTGGTTGTTTAGCTTCTTTTTTTTTTTTTTTTTTTTTTTGTTTAAAAAATAAAAATTTTTTTTGG
>VXBB01006127.1:24218-83177 GCA_013399915.1 Illadopsis cleaveri
TTTTTTGGTTACAGAATAATAATTATTCATGGGAGTTCACAAAAAATACATATACTTATTTGAAGTGGTGCTGTTGGCATCCTGATTGTATTTAACAGTATGCAACAAATCTGGTAAAACAGAAGTGCAGTCTTTATGTATTTAAAAAGAAAAAAGTGTAAATTCTGCCTGCTGTCATGATAAACTAAGCAATTTACTGGCATTTAATCCAGTTTTATTTTCCTGTGGAACCTGTTAATGAACTTCAAGATGCAGGTCTCATTGCCCATTTAAAATGTGTCTATGAGTGAATTACCTGGTAATACAGCTCTCCTACTGCAAAATATCTAAAGATTGTTAGATCTGGAATTTTTATTTTCTCCTAGTGTCTCATCTGTCATCATATACAATAGGCATTTGCCTTTACTTTTAACTAGCTTAAGGCAAGCTACATTTTTGTCTTGGCTCTTGTTCCTGATGGGATTGCCCTGCTTGCACATTCTACTACTCTGCAGGATAAAGATGTTAACTGTGAATCAGAAATCATATAGTAGGTGTAAGACATGAAATAAAATCGATACATTTTTCTGAGGCATGTCACTGGTTAAGTGACAAAAAATATTCTGATAGTCACTGAAAAAGAAAAGTCAAAGGTACATTTGAACCTGTCAGTTCAACACATTCCTGTTATCCCTTTAGGGGATATCATACAACTTGACACCAACATTTAAGCTTTGAAAATTATGAGCTCATCTATTTCAAATGGGATGTCACATGTTCCCAAGCCTTTGCCATTACTTATAGTGGAAGACAGGATGATCACTTTTGTCACATATTGATAGTGAATAAGATCTTTCTTTTTTTCTTTTCTTTTTTTTTCTTGTTTCAGAATGAAGAACAAATTTTGGTATTTTGAATTTGGCACTTCGGAAACTTTCTCAGCCACCTGTAAGAAGCTGCATGAATCTGTAGAAATAGAAGTAAGAAACTAATTGTTGCCTTTGTCCTTGAAATGTCACTAGTTTGGCTGAAATGCAGGGAGCAAGGGTGCAGAGTGCCTGAATCCAACAAGGCAAAGCAGTGCACATCCTTTCGACCCTATATTCCAAAATATTATTTTTATCATGTCTATTTGTAGTGTAGCCCTGCACACTGGAACAAAGTTCAGTTTGATGATTAGTGAAGTCTTAATACAGTAGACAAGGTCAAGAGGTGAAGTATAACATGAGAAATCAATAGGGAGTGTGGCTAGGTCAGATGGAAAAATGAAAGACTGTTGGAGGGAGTGAGAGCTGCTGCAGGATTAAAATAAAAAAAAATAATCTTATTATTTCTAGGTCCCAAGGTTTTATAACCTTTAAAACTCAATTCCCTAAAATTGTAGTTACTTTCCTGAATAAAGGTTAAAGAATATATATATTTTTTGAATTATTCCTCTTCATTAAATAGCTTTTCTCTCTGCACAAGGGGTCATCTTTCCATTATACATTGAACATTAACTAAAAAGACACAGGATACTTACAGACAAAATAGGAATTTAAAATAATGTGCCACTGCCACTTTGATGGCTGCTAGAAAAAGTGGCTAAATTACATAAATTGTTTAGGCATCTGATATTTATGAATAAATACATGAAAAATGAGAAATCGGTGAAGATACAAACCTGAGAATTTAGGTTAAATAATGAAATCATTTCTCCAGAGGATTATGGTGCTTTTCCTTTCCAATAGTAATGAGAAACTGCATGTGTCAATGGTGTATTTGTACAGTAGCATGAGGCACTCAGAGAGGTCTGGTGGGAGCTGTGAGAGTCCAGTCAAAGCCTCCTAAAGGGTGAAGTCTGAAATGATCTGAAGGGACCTTGTACCTGGTAGCAGAACAGTAGCAAGGAATGCTGAGACTGAAACTGTAAGACCAGCAGTGCCACACTTGCCTGTTAGGCTGTTTTGTTTCTCTTTGAAGTGAAAACCTGCTCCTTATGTGTTAGATTAAAATATAATAAAAATAAAACAAAACTCCACCAAAAGCCTTAGGAAAAAAAACTAAAAAAAATCACCCTTGCTTCCCAAGAGAGTGCTTCACACACAAGTTTAAGGAAATATAGCATGGAAAATATTTTATTAGTTATTGGAAGAAATGCTTACCTGGTTTGATTAGATTTGAATAAACTGCAAGTTAAATGTATGTTTTGATTAAATACAAATTGAAGAGCAGACTTTCCCAATAAAATATTGATATCTAGAGAAAGTCATACATATCCTGGTACATATTAAGATGTGAACTTTAACCGTAAAATTTTAACCATTGAAAAGGTGATTAAATGGTAACCTCACAAAGCAAACAAGTAGGTTTACAAGTGCGTGGTACTGCTGCTCTTAGTTGTGTAATTATTACCTGTTCATGTCAATAACTATTATTACCAGTAAAGTGTTACATTGCCAGTATATGAGCCGGTCATATTTGTTAATACTCACTTCATCTATCCTGGTCATTACCATTAGTCATACAATTAGGATAAAAAGCATAGTTTCCAAAGTTTGCGAGAACTGTTAGGAGGTGGTTATTTGCATATTTATTTACAATTAGTAAATTACAATGCTTGCCAGTATACTTGTATCTAATGTTCTTGTTTGAACATTATCAGCATTATAGTCTGATTTTTAACCTGATGCCCCATGGGGATGTTACTGTAAATGGGAGGTTGATGCATCAGACCACATTTCACTCCAAATAAAATGCACAAAGAATGTGTTTGCTCTACAGCCAAATTTTGAATGAGCAAAGCCTGAGAAGGTTAAGGATCTGTATCTCTGAGCTGTGAGATAGTGATTGAATGTTCTCTGGGCAAATATTTGTTTAGCCTTGTATTTGATTTCTAGCCTAATTAAGCTTGATTTTTCTGACATACATTCTTGACTCCTGTTCTGTATGTTTTCTTCTGTGTGAGTGTGAGATGCAGAACAAAGTTGGACACAATTCTTATGTAATCTAGAATAGGATGTATTTTTACTTTCAAAATGGGAGGCAGGAAGTTGAGGAGAGGAAAAAGGGGAAAGAAGCCAAAATCAATCAAACAAACAAACGAAAACTAAGACAAAACTATTTCTTTTCAATAATAATGTGTCAGTAAACAAGGCTGAAGATTTTACAGTTTAGAGAACTTGCAGTTTATTTCCACTTTAGAAAAAAAGAAGAAATGTATGTGAAGGATAATTAATGAGAGCAGGTATAGATGTGGTGTAAATAGGGATGGCATGGACCATACCTGAAATGCTGTAAAAGCAAAATGGGAGCAGTATAAGCTTTCTGTACCATCTGGTGTTAATGGGTAAGGAAAAGGAGTTTAAAACATTCCTGTACACTTGCCTGATATTGCCCTTGGTTTCACAGCAAAGCCTTAATATCAGCTCTTTTCAGGTGTAGCTGTGTATTTTCTCAACAGAGAGATGATCTGAAAATAATTGATATGATAAATAAGGTATAAACAATAATATCCAAGAAGTGAATGAGGCCAGGAAAGAAGGCAAAAAATAGCTAGAAGAGCTACTGTTTCTTTTTAGTCTAGGTAGGCATACTCCACATTTTAAAAGCATGCTTTTGTTTTTAACAGCATTTTTACATTATCTGAAATTTAAAACAAAGGAGCAGAACATGTGTGTTTTGTTTCTGTAGTATATAAATGTGTTAGAACTATGCAGAATTATACCTGTAGGGCAAACTTTTTGTCTGTGTATGAACAAAAGAAATGCTCCTTTCCTAATTCAGAAAGTTGCTCATCACTGGGGGACTCTGAGGCCTCGTCACATAATTGTCTTAGTGTACTACCTGCTGTGCTCAATATTGAGTGAAAATGGAAGCTAGACCCCGCACCATCCTATTTCACAATTCTTCTTTTATTTAAATAATTCCAGTCAGTTTGGGGGACGCCAGACCTTTATAAATTAACAGCAGGGAAATACCAAAGGTGTCAGATTGCATATTTATCATCTTTCTCGTGTAATACTTAAATATGTATTAAGAAGTGACTGACATAAATTAGGCAGATTTCAGAAGCCACAGGCCGTGGCTTGTAGAGGACCCCCTTCTGCTTGACATTTCATCCTTGTCAAAGATCAAATTATTTTAATTTAGGCTGCAAATTATAAGAAATGAAGACTTCTTTGTGGGAATTCCCTGTGGTAATCTGACTTTTGTTGTTACTGCTGCTTGTCAGTGTGCAAAAGATATAATATGCATGCAAATAAGGTTAAAAAATATGTACTATCTAATTATCCAGCCAGTACATTCCACTTGAAGACAGTGGGAGGCCTGACACACAGTATGTGTTTGATTCATTGAGGCCTGCAGGGTATTTACACAAGATTACTTTTAATTATGAAATTAATATCTGTTTATCTAGAATGTATAGCAGTAAGTGAGCATACACATGAGCAGAATTTTTTGCAAAATAAATCATCTTAGTATTTATTTAATACATATAAAATACTGCGGAAAACCACAAATTTGCTTCCAAAAATGACAGTGAAAACCAAGGCCTTTATTCTTGTAAGAACAGTGTTATTAAAAAGTTACAATTTCAATTACAGTCGTTGTTGCTACAATTGCCAATTCACTTCCAGATATGCCTTTTGACTTTGAAGACTTCCCTGTATGAATATAATCCACAGGTTTAAAATTTGATTCTTGAAGAGCAAATATGAAATGGAAATCTTAGTGTTGAAATTGTTCTCTCTCCAGATTTATGCTCTTCTTAGAAGAATTAAGATGTGTGTGCATTATAATACTGTTCTGTTTTATGATCTCAGAAATTTTCAGAATAAACAATTGTTCACATTTATTCTTGAGTTGTACTTGGCTTTTCTTGAAAGATGTGGTGAAGGTTTAGGCAGAGAGAAAGAAGTGCCAGTGACCCACAGAGCAGCAAGCTGCAAGATGTCAGTGGACTATTTCTGGGGCATGTTTAATTATTTTTCCAGTTTTCTCCCTTATTGTGTATTGGAATTGTAAAATAATACCCTTAATCTATTTGAAATGAATGACTGGATCCTCTACAAGCTTGCAGAACGTTGCAGGAGTAGGATCAGATGTTTTAAAAATATGCTGCTCTATACTGTGGTCTGTATGACCTGTCAGGGTATCGATAATACACTATCTATGTTGTGAGGAATGAAGTTAATCCATCTCTAGCCAAGGGGCAACTCCGGCTGATTCAGTGAACTAACGAGTAGAACTGATGCTTTGCTTTCCACCTGCAGGTTCCACTGTAGTAATACGATGTTGCAGTTTATTTTCTCCTGTGGAGGTTCTTCAGTCTTTTGCTACATTTTATATGAGTTAAGAACTTCCTAATGTTGGTAGAGAGGAGGATTTTGCTTGAATAAATTATAGCCAGTGAAGGCCAGGTGTGTGCTATCAAGCTGTCTCATCCAATGTATCTCAGGTGAACTGTGTTCGCAAATGTTGGGGTTCAACCGCCTGAGAAAATGCCGCAGTTTGTTGCTGGACGGGCTGATATGTTAAGATCCCTGAGCCATTCTCCAGAAGTGAAAAATATGGAAAAATAAGATATAATTGGAAGCCAGATTTAGCAAAGAAATGTACTTGTATAAAATGTCTTAATGTCCAGGTTTGCTATACACATTCATGACAAAAGATGGGTATCATTCCATCACTGAAGGGACTGTCCCACAAGCTAAGACTTACTTCTGTGCTTCCAGTAAGTCTTGGAGAAGTTTTAGCTTTAGCTCCACATCCTATGTTTTCCCTTAGCCATGATGCATATTTCAGAGAAGAGCTTGGTGAAGGTTCTGGGGTAAGAATTGCTGCAGACAGATCAGGAATTATTGTACCCACTTCTACTCATTTTATTTCTTATTAGGAGCTACTAGTCAGCCATAGCCCTGTGCTGATATGCTTGTTGTGCCTTTGGATTGAAATGAATACCTGTGTGATGTTCTGTGCTCTTGGGGCTTGCTTAGATAAGTCTGTGAATTCTCTGCCTGCAGGGACTTTGTAATCCATTTCTTGTGGAGGGGACTCAGTTGCAAGAGTGAGAAGTATCATTGCAAAATCATAAGGCAGAAAATTTAGCTGGAAAAGGCAACAAAATCTCCAGTTACTGATAAAGAAATTTTGGTAGTATAAATGTTTTTCTGCTAATAGCTGTAGTGAAGCTAGAAATACATTTCACTTGGGTCAGTGAACAGGTATCAGATAAGACAGTACCAAATGGTCCCACACTAAGGCAATCAAAAGCTGAATAGCAATCATGTTTTACCTTCTGAATGATGATCTTTTCTTATTTCATACCTCCTTTTCAGATGCAAGTATATCTCTTAGATGTAAACATTGAATAAACTATTAGCAGTATTAAGAATGATAAATTGCTGAAGAAGAGTATCTGAGAAAAAGAACATTCAGATTTTTCTTTCTCTCTTACTGCTTTATGTCTTTTATTCCTTTTTCTTTTTTATCCTTCCTTTCTAATCAGTGTGATGGAATTCAGCTGGACTTAATCAATATCTCTCTGGAAGGAATTGCCATTCTAAACATCCCAAGCATGCATGGTGGATCGAATCTTTGGGGAGAGACAAAGAAAAGACGTAGTCACCGTCGGACAGAAAAGAAGAGGTCAGATAAAAGAACCACCGTTACAGATGCCAAGGAATTGAAGTTTGTATGCCAAGGTAAGCTTACAGATTGATATAGGCTATCTGGCTCCATAATGTCAACGGGGTTATATAATTGACCTTGTCAAGAACTAGGATAGGCAGTTCTTAGATATTTCCTTTCTTGTGCATTTAGCTTTTCTGATGGGAAGCACTGCCACAAAGGCTCAAACAAAGATGTACTGCCAAGTACAGTCTCTGTACTTGCAAACCTGCCTCACCTGTTAAGGAGACTAATCACACCATGTGACACTGTATGCTCCTGGGATATCCAGTCTAGAAATAGTTGGAGATTTTGGAGTTGGAAAGTGCTTCCCAAGCATTTATAATGTTTCTTAATGTCAGTGTGCATAAAACTTGGGGATCATTGTGCCCTGTTTCTAACAAGCTTTGGCCAGAGGTAAGGGAAATTACTTCAAAGTAAAAAGAGCAATATATAGATATCCATTTTATGTTACTATGTTGTAATGTTCTATGAATCCTTGAATACATGTGCTGTAATTGGCTTGCCACAGGCATGATCATTTTTTTCAGGGCTCATATACTTTCCTGGTGATTAGATGCACTTACTTAATAAATTTTATTATTAAACATAGCTCTTCACAAAACCAATAATAAATAATAATTGCTATTCTTCTCTGAGAATCGGAATACTATGCATTGCAACACTTGCCTGCACGTCACAAGTCCAAGTGGTTATAAGCCATCACTCTCTTCACACCAAAGGAATGAACAGACCAGACTTGGAAAACCGTTTGGAGTTTGTTTGTTTGTTTGTTTTTCTCTATTTATCCTACAAAAAGGATTATCTTTTGCTTCAGAGCATCTTCTTGCTTCTCCTCTTCATTCAGACTTTATAAAGATCAGGACTTCAACTGTTCTGTGCTGTTGGGATCCTTTTACTAGTTTTGAATATCCTATTTTTACATTTCATCAGCAGTAATTTTTAAGTCACTAGTTTGTTTAAGTCATTAGTTTAAGTCACTACTTATAAATTTAAGTCACTTATTAAACGTTGTAGTTTTCATTCAGCTAAATTAGGCTGAATGATGACAAAAGTTTAGGAATAAAGTAGTTTTTTTATGGCTTAGAGGCTACAGTAGGTACCAGCATTCAAGTTCTGTGAGCTCTAGCAATTTGACATATGTTCTCAGTATCTCAGTGTGGCTTAGCAATCCACTCTTCAGCCAAAATCTCACCAGGCACTAAGCTTCTGCATACAATACAATTCTGTATTGTGCCCTGATGTTCAAGAGATGGAGGCTGCTGGGTAAAGGGCTCACCAAATTTTTTCCTTTTGTTGTGTTCCTGAACACAGGGAGACAGGGCATTTATCTTTTTGATAGTAGTGAAACGACATTATCACTTCTTTAATTATTGAAATTTTGTGCGTCTTTGATACATTTGTAACAGTGATTTCAATCTACTGACTATAACTGATGTATTAAAAGGGCATTGCTACACTCAATTCACATTTTCCTGGACAGGATAAAATAAAATTACAATAAAAATATTAAAGACTGAACAGAACTTCCCATGTCAAAGTGTTCATAACACAGACGTTAAGCCCCTTACTTTAGAAAAACTTTTCTCATTACTCAGTTTCTAATCACTTTATATGCACTGTGGATGGAAGTAGCTTCATCCAAAAAGCAATTTTAAAGCAGAGATGACTTCTCAATATCAAAAACTAGATCACCTCTCACATCATTGAGGACATAGATAGTATTATTGTTTGCATCTTCACTAGCATTCCAGTGCTGAGCAGGAATACACTTCTTGGATTTCAGAGTGGTCCATATTTATTTTGTTCCAGTTTGCAACACTGAGCAGTCTTGAGCATGCAGAGTGGATTCCTTTTAAAGGTGTGGGATGTGTGGGCATGCGAGGTACATGCTCTGACTGCAAGTGCATGTTTTGTCCATGAAATCAGGTTAAAACAACTCAAAATAAAACTCAAAAATGAAGGTAGTGTGAACATTTCTGAACCAACGGATTAGCTTTATGGGTCCTGTCCTATTTTATGCTGCAAAGAACAATCACTTAATTCTGATAGCTAAGATAGGTTCTTAGGCTGAGTGTGCTTCTTCAAGTCAGAATTCAAGATTATTGCTGAAGAATGGAATTCAATCAATTTTATGTCTAGGCTTCTCAAATACTTTTGAGAAATCTGAATCAACTCACTGGGGAAATAACTGACTCTCACTTGAAAGCATTACAATTTTTTTCACTAGCTGATTATTTTCTTAGGCACTATGTACTTTTGGCACATTGTACCTTTTAGTTTGAAGAAAACACTTTGCAAACTATTAATACCTAGTGCAGAGATAGGTATTGCTGTATTGAGAGCTATGACAAATACATACCTGCTTGTTAACTTCTGTTTATTAACTTATTCTGAATAGACATCCACGTAGTTATTTTTATGTCCAAATAAAGCATCTAATCACTTCACAACTAAGCACTGCGCTTCCTAGGAGACAGCAATCAATCCTCATGTTTTCCTATGGATACATATATATATATATATCAGATTTTGGTGTTGAATTTTGTTTGGTTTTTATAAATCTAATGGTTTTTTATGCTCCTGAGTAGCACACATATTTGCTTTTAGACTTTTTCAATTGCAGTACAGCCGTGGGGTTTTCAGCTGTGTATCAATCTGTATTCTTGTCTCTGCTTTTCTGATTTTATAACTTGACCATAAATACATGAACTGAAGGTTCGTACTCTGAGCCCTTAGGTGGGATACTTGCCTGGACTATTGGAAGCTGTCTCCTTGCTCTGGGTGGTTTGTTGCCCCTGAACATGTTAAACAGTCCCAAGGAGGACTTCTCAAACCGCCCAAGACACCTCTGTGAGGTCCTGCTGCTGTCTTCCTGTGCTCTTGTGTACAAACCTTGTACGTGCAACGTGTTCATCACTGCAGGAAAAAGGGTCAAATTTCTGCCAAATCTTTTTTCTTTCTCAGGTATCTGTACAATGCAAGGAAGGTATATTTCTCTGAGCCCACTTCCCTCTTTCTTTCCTTTCCTATTTAGCATTGCCACCTGTAGATGTGAAAAGGCTTGTATTTTCTTTGCCCTTCCCATTATCCTCCTCTGCATACTCAATAGCCAGACCACAATTTGCACTTTAAGTAATCAAATGGATGTCTGCTTAGAAAACAATATGATTATGTGCATGTAGTCTGAAAAGCAATATTGAAATTGAGTGGTTTAAAATGTGCACTATTTAAATACATTCCCTGCTTATCTTATTAGGGGTTTCTGCATCTATGCTAAAGAGAGACATTTGGCAGCCATGGCATGTAGGTGTATGTGCCTGTGTATTGCATTTCTGTCGAACTAGTAATTTATATTTTAATATAAAACATGTATGAAAATGTGTTTGTCTGATTAGCTTATAACTAACTGGGAAAAAAACCCATACTTAGCTTTAGTGTACTAAATATTTCTCATAATCCTTGCAAGTGGAAAAAATACTAGAGATTTCATTTCAGCTCCTGTGCAGTAGAGAGGGTCTTCCATCACATTTTATTAGGGTAAAAATCATGTGGTTCTTTTATGATTTAATTTCATTTTAATTTCTAATTTATCAGTACAATTTCTATTGTAAAAAGTCAATGCATTTGGAAAAAATATAACTACAGATACATGGGACAATTTGTGAAAATAGATGACTTAGTCTTTTGACATCATGAATCTCACACTTGCAATGTTTCCTTTTGTTATTTTACTTAACATCTTCTGGTATGTACCTCTCGATGATACGTCTATCCACAGGCCACTTACTGATTTTAGATGTTACTGTGAACTACCCTTGAACATTATTTAGTTAGGACTTCTTTTTGGATATTCACAGATATTGAAAAATGCCAAAAGTCAGTACTTTGAAAAGGTTAACATAGTGCATAGAAACAAAACTGAGTTGAGAAACATAAATGCAAATAAGTACGCTACTTGGTTGCAAATTGCATCTAAATCATGACAACGTCTTACATGAAAAATATATACTCCTTATGTTAAGTCATAAATAGTTTTCTTCCTCCCAGAAATTCTAAACAAAATTTTCAAACCTTTTCTGACAAAAAAGATTTTTTTTTAATCTCTCCAGTAAACTTTCTGCTAAATGAAGTTTCCCTTGGGGTGGAAGTTTTTATGCTTTGATTTGCTTTCATTGCTGAAGTTCAGCTAGAGCCCTATTCTGAAATGGGACCTCTTTTAGAGTCTCTTCAGATGTGATGACAGAAATACATAACTCATTTTTGCACGAGTGGTTCCACTCACATCAGTGGACTCAAATGCTTGAAGGCAATATCCATGAACTCTTAATGGGTGAAGCCTTTAGACTGTAAGTATTTCAGTGAAATACTTTTTTCATATTTATTTGGTACATCACCAGGAGCACTGATACTTAACCAAGTCTCCCAAGTTGATCTGTACAGCTTGTTAAGAGCTGTCAGCTGTACAGCTTGCAGTGAGCTGTCACTTCACAGACTACTAGACAAATTCAAGACAATGTGTATATCACATCACAGCACCTAGGCATAAACCAAGCTTACCAATATGATTCAATAACTCTGTGTGGAAATCTCTTTTAATAACTGCATTATGACTTTCTGAATGGAAATGCAGAAGCTTTGGAGATAGAATAATGTGTATGCAGGCAGTTCACTGCAGTTTAAAGCAGTTCAAGACATGCAGAGACTGTGAAGGCCTTAAAACACTTCAAAATATCCATAAATATTAAGAGAATAGAAAATGCCTTTCTTATTACGTGTCAAATTCCACTCTACAGGGAGAGAGAAGCTTCCCTGTAGATAGGGGATTCCTGACATGTTCCCTAAACAGCTTATAACTTTTTAAGCTAGCTGTCTAATTTAATTTATGGAGGTTTTTCATAACCTGTACTCTGGCTAGGTGACCTTTCCTTGTTGAAAAAAGCTGAAACTGTGTACTATATACACAGTCTTTGTAATATATACACTAAATATACACAGTATGTATTCATTATTGGTAGACTTTGGGTTATTTTTGACATGATAGGGCATGTATAATGAATTCTCTATAATATTTTTATTAAATGTTATTGACGATGTCATGGCTACATAAGGTAATAGCCCTTACTTTGTATCTTGTTTAGACAGCTTTTTACAACATAGACTTTAACACCTTACCACAGAGAAAAACAGCTAATTAGAGCTATTTCATAGCTAGTCTATGTCAAGACATTCAGCTTTTAACATTAGTCTAAACATTAGAAAAAAATTCTAAATTTATTCAAAGAGTATTTTTTTTCTTGTCCATGCATATTCCACATCTATTCTGAAACTTTAAACTAAAGGGCACATATTTCTGTGTAGAATTTTTTGTTACTATTTTGGGAGTGTGTGTTGTTTACAGTAAATGAAATAATTCTGAGGGCTGTTAAAGTTAGTGTGGCATTAACTTCAGTGTCTAAAAAAATCAACCCTATAGTGAGTAGACAGTCACCTCAGGAAAAGAGTGTTTATCCTACATTCAAATAAGTATCTAAAGTAGACAGAGAAAAATGCTCACTGGAGGTGACTCTCTTTCCAGTTAAGTAGAATCTAAGGAATAGGTTGGGGTTGACACCTCCCTTCCTGCCAGCTATATGGTGAGATGAATTTCTGTGTGTTCTGCTTGTGGTGACAGTTCATCAAGTACTTGAACAGTCCTTGGAGTAGGAATGGGAATTGGGCACCACTGCAAGTAAGACTTTTTGAACTGAACCATGCTAGATCTGATGCTGCTGTGTCCCACGTCTTTCATTAGTTCCGTGGTCACCAATCTGCTGAGCAGAAATGACTCTGGTAGAGGATTTGTCTTTCCAGTTTGTGCAACCCCTGCTTGGAGTGCAGCTTCCAAGTGCTGGGGACAAGAGCAGGGGAGCACCTGTTTTGGATAATATTGTATAAGCAGTGTTGGGAAATAGGGTGGTGTTGGGAATAGGGAAATTCAGTGGTGTTACACACTGCCTCATCTTTAGTGTGTACTGCATTTTTTTTATCACCTTTTAAACACCTGAATGACATGCTGAGTATCCCTTTTCCTTTGGTGCATTTTTGTTGCAACATTAATTGTACACTGGCCTCTTCCACATGCTGAGTAGCAGTGACCAGCCACTGTAGGTGTGCAGTGGGAGCTGCTGTCTCCCTGGGGCAGCTGCAAGGTGGAACTCAGCAGGAACTCAGCACTGGGTGAGGTGCTGACCGCTGGCTTTGCTGCAAGTTCACCCTGGGCAAGGAAGCCTTGCTGATTTCTCCCAGTGGAAGCACCTGTTCATGCAAGTGCAGAACTTGTGTAAGGCAGGATGCAACTGAGAAGTTCTACTGATTCATGTTAGTTTCCAGGTTTTTGTTGGTTCTTCTAGAAACTGTAGAACAGGGTGTTCCCTACTGTGATGTGTTACCACTAAGCAGTAGCACCTTGTGTCTGGAGGCAGTACTTTGCAGGGGGAGGGAAAGGGAGCAGGAAAAAAAAAGTAAAAACCAAAGGATGTAAGACATAAACATCACAGGTTTCCCATAGTAACAAATTTCTTTGTGGTAAAGCTGTAATTTTCCTAACTTAAAACTTGGATTTTAGCTGACTGTCTGAAGGAAAGGTTTGCATTCAAATGTTTTTGTCATATATTAGCTAATGAAGATTGTATGGCCTTGGCTCCTTATTTTTGCTTCCTGCTCATATTTACTGGAACAACATACTCAGATATCAAAAAGGGCTAAATGGCATTTTGTCCTAACTGTTTAGTTAAATTGTGCATAGCACCATTAGTTTGTAAGATCTGTGTTCAAACATTTACTTTACCAAGCTGTTAAAGATAGTACAGGTTTCCTAATACGAGAATATGGGCTGGAATGTCATGATTTTATTTGGTATGGAAAAGGCCTTTTCCAGTCTTCTCTTCCATCCCCACTACTCCCTATGTCCCCATCCCCAGCAGTAAAGTTTTGAGGGTCCATTATCTTTCTCTCTTTTTTCTTTAAAAGAGGCTGTGTTCAGTCTTCATAGACTTACTCATACTTGTAGTTCCATCAATGTGCAGAATGGAGCCCATAATTCATAACACAGTTTTCATCTTTCAAAAATATAAATAAAATGCCTTTTGGCTGTGGAACACTGAGTTTATTTTGTTAGAAATTAATAGGACCTTAAAAAATGGATTGATAGTCTGATTTGGTTTTATATTTATCAAGCATGTATATATGTTTCTGTGCAACATGGATCATAGTAGAAAAACAAATTCCTTTTATTTACAAGGCAGTTGAGATTGTCATTGTATTATACTTTTTGGTGCACAGAATGTTCATTTTCTTTCAAACGTTATTCATCGAAAGAGGATAATTACGGTGTATTTCACAGTCTGCCAGAAGGAAAATGTATCTTTGAAAAGTTTCATTTCCCTTAAGTTGCTCATTTTCTATAGGAAGACAGAGCTATTAAGTAACATACCCATGACAAAGATTGATTAAAATGGCATAAAGGACTATCTTATCTCTAAGTACAGGGCTTTACATGTATAACTCCTATGACATTAAATGCAGTAGGTGAAATTAGCTATTGTATTAAAAAAAAAATCTGTAGTAAATTGGTTCCTACAGAGAAAAAGGGGAGGGTGGGAGGGATGGCATGTTAAGTACCAACAAGAAGTAGGAAGTTACTTATTGTTTCAGGATACGCCTATAATGTAGCATCCAAATAATCACACCAAGCCCTCTGCTATCAGCATTACTGCATTGTTCTGCTGGGGCTCACTTTGGCTGCTAGAGTGGAAACATTACCTTGCTCATGTGCATTCTCGTATTGAGCCAGCTCCTTAGAGCAGCTCAGGCTCCTCTGCAGCATTCAAGGTGAATTTAGCCCAGGTCTGGCTGACCTGGAACAAGGGGTGTGCCCTAAGGTGCACCTTGTACAGGGCCTGTGGCACACACTTCGGCACAGGTGTCTGCAGAAGGCTCATATGAGCTGTTTCACAGTATTCCAGTGCTTAGCTTTGCTGGGAGCCCTTCGTAAGCCTTGTGCCTCATTAACCCAGGTAAACGAGCACTTACCTGTATGACAGCCATTAGTTAAGAGACAAATGATAAGGGGTATGAATGCAATATCCAGATATTTTGTTGGGGTTTTTTTCCCCTATCTGCTGCAGACTTAGTAACACTTACCATTTTTTGTTGTAGCAAAAACTGATCAGTTTACCTGGGCTTTTTTTCTTCTTTTTTTTTTCCTCCTTTTTTTTATAATTGGTTTTCCATTTCTAGTACTGAAGGCAATGGTTATCCTGCTATTTATCTCTGGAAAGACTTGACTGTCATTTGAAAATACACCTTGCAGGATGTGAAGCTCTGTAACTATCTCATTTGTACATGACGGAGAAGTATAAGTTTGCTTTTCCTGAACTCTCTCTTTTACTCTTCCCTCCATGTTGATCTTGCTTTGACTGTACTTTGGCTACCATGTTTCAAGTACGTCATGCCTCAAATACAGATATTTGTACAAGAGCATTAGCATGAGGCATAACTCCTTTTGCTCCTTTTGAAGTAATTCCACTGAAATGACCAGATTTATATGAATGAAAATAAAGTACCATAGCTTAGGGCAGAATTTCACTTTTTTTTGTATATTAGAATGCGGCTGGAAATAATTAGCAACTCTCCAATTAAAGCTACTACTACTACTAATATGAGTGCTTGTGTGGGTATTTTCAAAAAGATAGGTTTAAGTGACACTTTGAGGTTTGTAAAGATGTAAAGATGTGCCTTTTTCTCAAATTCACCAAGAATTCCATAGAAGCAAATGAATGAATTTCTTAAATTCCTCATTGAATAAGTCTTCTACATTGTATATGGGTTTCGGTAGACATGCTCTTTTTTTTTTTAAATTCTCATTCTTTTTTAGGACTTAATTTTTTATTTTGTCCTGCTGTATAGTGGCATTAATAACAATTATTGCAGAAGTGAAATGGAACAGAAAGTAGCCCCCTATCTTAGTTATGAAATAACTGTATCCTATTGTGGTACTTTGATACAGAGTTTTTCTTTAATTAACAAAGTGAAAACATCTGTTACTGTCTCAACATACATTCTGAGTTTCATATCAGTTCCAAAATTCATGTGTTTCTCTGCTTCTGAACTTTTTCAGTTATAAATTATTTGTAAATGTTAGTTTTCTTCTGAAAGCTTACAAAAAGTCACCAATTAACCAACTACAACAGGTGTTTCCTTTCTTGGGGGAAGGAATGCATATGATTATTGTAATTTAGATTCCTGTGTGAGTTAAGGAATTGGCCTGTTATTATAAAACATTGCAAGCACATGGAGAATGTTTAAAATTAAGTAGAAAGGTTGCATGAATTTAAGACTGACACAGGCTTAACCCCTTCAGGCTCTCTTTACATGTGAATGATACTTGCATAGTTCCATTTATGGCTTAGATTTACAGTAAGAAATATTTATGCCAAAGATATGTTTTTATATTATGACCTTTGTATGAAAAGCTTCAATAACTATTTTGCAGTATTCAATTTGTGTAATGGCAGACAGGCATTCCCTAGGAATACTGATAGCATATTACTCAGATTGTTTGCTCATTTAACCCTGCCCCAGGTGCCGGAATCTTTAGATTAACGATACAGAAATAAAAATAGAATAGCCTAGCAGATCATTTTTGGCTGCTGTAACACATAATCATATCCTCTGATCCATTCTAGTTTTCTATTACTTGTTAATAGAAAATTTCAAGTTCCTTGAGTGTCTGCAAAAGGTGTCAGATTGACAGCAATTTAATTTTGAGTAACAACAGGAGAGACAGCTTCAGTTAATGCACATTAGTATTACTGATAAAAAAATACATAAAATATTCTAAAAATATTGATGATATTATGAACCTGGTAACACCTCAGGTTGTGTGTATATGCATTTGCATTACTTACTAGAGGTAGAAGTAAAATTTACAAGAGGAAATTAGTGTTTAGAGTGTAATAAAACAAAAATGTGAGATTCAGTTTGTTCCAGTGAAAAAGACCGATTTTTTTCTCTTAGTGGTGGGTTTTTTCCCTTCACTGTGCAAAGGCTTCTATTAACCAAAGCAGTCAAATACAGGTAGCTATAAATACATATGGAGTCATGCAAGTATTTTACTAGTGGCTGATTATTCTGCAAGGAGATAGGGCTTTGGGTGGGGTTTTCCATACTTGCTGTTAAAATCATTTAAAAGATTTCTTCTTTCCCCTTCTTTCTCTCATAGTCAGCTAGCAGATATACTATTAGCAGAACACTGTGTAGGAAAAGCACCAACAAAAAGAGCTGTTTGACAATAGCATTGTTTCAGTCACATATTATGGAGACCAAGTGTGTATCTGGTGATTTTGTGCACTTGTGCTGACGATAGTAAAATTAGAGGAGAGGAGGTTTGGTCAAACGATGTCATCTCCGTGACCTGCTCAATTTTTTACCTGCTGCCTTTAAATCATAACCTCCCTCCTGACACTCTTGTGCATTGCCAGTAAACCACCAGGCTGTTTATAAGAGCACATTGTAAAATAGTTTTTGTTGGAAAGTATGAGCTGCCCAACAAATTAATGGCATTGTGAGGTGCTGCCTGCTGGGGTGAAAATAAATTGTAAGAAAATATGGGGAGACAGGTAATGGGTACTAGCCATGCTGCACAACACTTCTGAAACTGCTGCTGAGTGTGTGCCAATAGATATGGCAATAACCGTCAACAAGATTTACACTACTTTCGCATTTACACAGTGAGAGTAGAAAGGTTGAAAGAGTTCTATAATTTTATTTAAAGTTTAGCGCCAACTATTTCTGGACCTACTATTTCCAGGCAACAGGGTTACAAACACATTGCTTATCTTTCATATGTGTCAGTGGGAGGGTTTTTATTACCATCAAAAGTCCTTGAAATCTGACATCAGAAAAATAGCAGTGAAGCAGAGGTATATACTTAATTGCAAAATCCAAGTAGGTACAAATTTCACCACTTATTGTATATGTTGTGATTTCTGATAGCACTAAATTGTGCTACCTATCTAAAGCCCCAGTGGGTGGTTCCTGCAGGTAATATATTTTCTGGCTGTGCTTCTTTCCCTGATATTGAGAAGGCACAGCTTAAAGTCCCCGTGTTGGCATTGTTGTCCCCTTGGCATTGCATTCCAAGCTGTAGAAATCTGCATGAGGCTAATTGAACAATTTTAAAGGCCCAATGTGTGAGGCTCAGGAGTTGTCCTGTCATCCTCCTTATCAGTATTCAGACACGTCTTTACACTTACAATAACTTTTAATAGTTGTTAGCACTGTAGAAATGGTAAAATTACGGACTTGAGCTGAATTTTCTTATTCTGGTTTGCACGTCCTCAGTGGAACTTTTAATTACTTTCTATGTGTGTTACTATATAATGAAAACTCTAGATACTAGTTAAATAACTTTGTCTTACCAGAATGGCTGGCTTACAATTCAGGGGATTCAGCTGCGAACCAGTAAGAAACCTTTTTTCAAAATATGGACTAGAGCAGCCATGGATTTGCAATAGATTACAGATTATATTTGTATATCTTCTTTGTTTTATTTTCTTGTGTGTCTGTTATAGTCAGGAAAAAAAGTGACATCCTTACAAAAACCCCAGTAATTTCAGAATCCAATAATTCAGTAAATAATCTGAGGCTGACCAAACCATTCCTTGTATTACTTTATATAAACGGTATGAACAAATTGGCAGTTAGTGATTATTATTTATTTTTTCTGTGGTAACACCCAAAGGTCTTGGACACTAGGTGCTTTATAAACACAGATCAAATGGACATTTCCTGCTTGAAGAATCAGAGGCCCAAAGATAATTTAAGTTGGAAGAGACCTCCAAAGGTCATCTAGACCAACCCTCTCTGCTCAAAGCAGGTCTAATTGGATCAGGTTGCTCAGGGGCTTATCTAGACCTTACACTCTAAAAATCTGAGAATTTATGATCTAAAGTTCATTTGCTAAAATCTAAGGGCTTGGTTGCTGAATGCAAGGTTAAGACGTCCAATTTCGTACTACATGTATGTGGCAGTGAGTATGTAATTAGTTTTATTTTGATCTGTCTTATTCACTCAGTCACAGGCTTAGCTGACCCTGTAGTCCTATCCTAGAGGCTCCTTCTTCAGTCTTACGAATAAGAGTTCTCTACTGGGGACTTCCTTTTTGGAAGGGGCCTCAGAATAGCCACCCATGGGCAAAATCAGCATTTTCAAATGAAAACACAGAGGAACTCTCACGCCTGCTGGAAAAGAATACACTGGAATTGATCCTCTCATTACTTTTTCTGGTCAGTGTTCCCTGCCTTTTCCTCTAAAGTTTTTAAATGATCCTTTCTGGCTGCGTCAGGTGGAGTCCCAGTATATTCATCTCTTCCTTACAGACCTGCTTAACCCATTGATGGTAAACAAGGAGGTACATGTTGAATTGTAAGTTTGTGTTAAAAATCAGATACAGCCAATAGTACTTTGGCTCTAATATCTTTGAGAAAGCCCCCCTCCCCCATTTTACCTGGACTCTAGATACAGCTGGGAATATAATTTTCTTTCTAAAGTATTTAGTTTCTCCTTACTGACCTCCTACTTCATATTTCATTTGATTTCAACTCTACTTTCTTATGAAAATTAGTTGAAAATTTAGAACTTCTGGTTCCCAGATGGCTCACAGACTTACAGAAATAATGGCAAAAAGCTTTACAGAGTGCAAGTGGCTTCATATTTACATGACTTCTTACAGATAGTAAAACATTTCTCATAGGTGGCCATTTTCCCTAGGCTGTGTGGAAAAAAAATCACTCATGGCTTGAGTTTTTATATTTATTCAGTTAAAAATATTCTTTGCCAGTTTGGGGATGTTTAGAACCATTACCTAAGAACAGATAAAATGGATGATTAAGTCTTTAGAGCTTGAAAAAGTTATCCTAGTAAGAAACAATCAGCAATTTTTGTTATAACATCGGAAATAATATCAAGATGTAGACACTTTGCGAATTACTGAGCAAGACGTAATCAGAAGACATTTAAAACATCAGAAAATAATTGCTGTATAATTAATTGGGGTGATGGAGTTGATTAATCTAGTTCTGTCTGAAGCAATTTATTAAACTATCATTTTCTACGGGTAAAAATCTTTACGGTTAGTCTCATATATACTGACAATGCTTTTCAACTGTAAAATTGCCAAAATATATAGGGATGGTTATTTAGGTATCCATTCATGAGGAGATACATGTTTGCTTTTTAATATTTTCAGCTTATGGAGCCCTTTCTCTAGTGAGACACAAAGCTTTACTTCAAATATCACTGTGATGATGTCACTCTGTTTATTTATGGATGTGTCCAGGTTTCTAAAACTTCGTCTGATGAGCACCAACCTCTAATTGGATGTAAATGCTAACAAAGTCAGCATACTCTTCAATTACTTTGCATTAACCTGTACTTTAAAGTAAGTGTCAGACCAGTATTAACATAAAAAGCAAAAGAACAATTTCTGCATTACAGACACCTACTGAAGGGAAGAAATCATGATATGTGGCTGCAATATATGTTTTTCAATTTTCCAGTGTATTAATTTCCTGCTTATATTGTACCAAAAGAATTGTTTGAATATAAAGATTGAAGAGGTCGCTTTGATCAGACCTCTATGAAGTAATTTCTCCTTGAAGGAAATAACACTGAACATAAATTCCAGCATTGCTTATTGGGATAATAATTTTAAAACATATGTATTTAGAGTATTGAAAATTAAGATCATTTTTGTGTTGCCCTACTAAAGCATTTCATTCTGTTGCTATAGGATTGTCTCAGAGTTACAATTTTTGTATATGTGAAAAAGTCAATTTGATAAAAACGAACAAGAAAAAAAGATTGCAGGACAGCATATGAAAATTACAGATTTTTTTATCCCAGCTAGAAAATCTGTTGTTGCGTTTCTTTCATTTTATTTACCTCTCGGGTTTGGTTTCTCACCCAAGATTCAGGCTGTTAAAAGTCCCTGGCCCTCTAAAAGTCCTGACCCGCATCACAAGAAAAAAGCGGAGTCCTTCAAGGCCTTGTTTTCAGGTTTCTTGTGTTGTTTATTATTTGATATCTCAGAATTTTCTCCACACCCAGCCGAGGTCCGGACAGTGGCTGGGACACGACGCGACTGCCCACTGATGGGGTGAAGCTTTGTTCTTTTACAGATAGCTACGTGCTCACTATTTACTATTTTGTGCCAGTGTGTGATACTTATACTAAAAGGGTTATTTCTACCTTAATCCAATCGCCTAGAACTACACCCCAGAAGATGGAGGACGAGAAAGAAGGAGAAGGATTTAGGGCAACACCCTAAATCCTCCGTCTTGTCCCCCATTCATCTCTATTCTANGGCAACACCCTAAATCCTCCATCTTGTCCCCCATTCACCTCTATTCTAAGAACTCCTAAGCTACAAAATTTTTCACCCCGTGCTGTGCTAAACTACTATTTTCACACCTTTGAGGTTTGTAATTCCTCTCTCAGTGTTGGAAGCTTTTCCCATGGGCTAAAATCAAACCCAGTGTCTTTCTGGGCTCTGTGCCATGGTCTCCAACTCTCCCGGACCGGCTCCATACCCCCCTGTCCAGGGTTCAAACTCCCTTTCTTGGGTCTCAGGTCATCCAAAGGGATGCCCTGGACTCCGACATTTACCTCATACTTTAAATTATCCCTATGGAAAAGAGAATGCAGATGGATAACTGACGAGGCTTGCTCACCTGAGCCTCTCTCTGGCCACACTATATCTCCTTGGGAAAGGAGTCCAAAGCAGCTTCTATTGACCCTCTGTTTGGAGCTGCTGAGGCTGGTTGCCAGGATCTGTGTGATGAACAGAATGTCTCTTTTCAGACATGTTCATGCTACCTCAGACATATTCTGTCTGAGTATGAACATTTGACATCATCTACCTAACTGCATTGGTACAGTTACATTTTTTCATAACTTCTTATGAGTTCGTGAAGTATTGTCTACATTGCTAAATTATTTTAACAAGTTGTGTCTTGTATTCTATGTTGAATTATGAAGTAGTCATATGCCAGAAAATCCATGGTAATTTGTTGTCAGTACCAGAAAAGACAGAGATGAGAAGGGCTTTGACTGTATTTATCTAGGTGAGGTTTCATTTCATTCTGTACAGCACAGGTTTTGTGGGTGAGATGGCAATTGTTTGTTTGAATGATTAAAGGTAATATAAAAGTTCACTTTCACATTACTTTGATTCAGCCAGAGTCAAAGGATATAACGGGTATAAAATTATTACTATATTTATGATTTTTTTTGTCTATTGGTAGATCATTTCTGTGTGTGACTCTTTATTATTGAGCAAGTAGAAGAAGAACTATTTTATAAAACTAATGAGGAAGCTAGCATGCTTAATGGCATATTATCTCTTTAAAACTTCCTCCAAAACTGTGTTAAGACTACCTCTACCAAATTGGTAATGTCTGTTTAGTGCCTTAGCATTCAGAAGTTACTTCTTTACAGGCTAACTAGAAGATTTTATAAAATTTATTTTGAATAGCTTGAAAAATGTGTTGAATAGTATGTCTTGTCAAAATCTGAAAAAAATCCCCAAATTGTTAGACATTTCTTGAGGGTAAAATCAAGGCTTTGGGTGGCTTTGAGAGATAGGTAGTTAAAGAAAATTTCTCTTGGCAGTTGGATCATGGAAAAAGATTTGTTCTGCTGGGAAAATGAAAGGACTGTGTTAAAACAAAAGCTAATAGGAGAGAAGATGGCCTTTTAGCTTTAAAAGTAGAGGAACTACTTGCAAGAACTTGAAAGAGAGTGACATTGTGACCAGTGAATTCAAAAATCACTAGATTCCTTTCATTGTACATGCATTAAGTATCTTTTGGTCTAGGCCACATGTTTGATTTTCCTTTTTTTTTTTTTTTAAGGGATTTGGGGCTCTTCTTAACATATGTTCCATCATTATAGGAATCTGACAGATCTATGAAGTTTATGACAAGTCTTGCCAATGTGAGCTGCTAGATAATTGACAAAATGTTGCAAGATAATTGAAAAAGAAAAATCCATTTAACTAACATGTATTACTTGTACAGCATGGTGGATGACACTGTTACATATCTAGCAACAAGAAATGGCAGAGCATGTGAAGTGGCATAGCTGGGTTATTTTGGCAGGGAAGTCAGATCAGTGTGCATTTCTTCCCCTTAACAGAAAATGGTTCATGCTGTATGTTGAGACCCCAAAAAAGCATTACATACAGCCTAGACATGGTTGTTGTGATGGATTCCATGATGACGGTGCTGCTGTAGGATTTATGCTATAAAGTATGTGTGTTTACAGAGGCTCTGTTTTCAATGTGATCTTGAAGGCTGCCCTAATCTGAAAATTTAATTAACCCAGTAAACAAAGTAAATCTCTTAATTCAGTGTTATGAAGCATATGGGTGTTTGTTGTGCATCAGCTGAACATTTCCCAAGTATTTAGTAAACACCTGTGCAATCACAGGATAGTTACTAATGAGTATAGTAGCCTATCCTTATGTCTAACAACTTCTGAATGTAAACCTTGGTTCCCCGCAGTCTTTATTAATGCAGTCTTTTTATTAATGTAGACTTTGTGAATTAAACCAGCTGCATCTAGAGATCACCCAACTTCTTATGGCAGTGGCTACTTTTTTCTCTTCTTTGACTTCCCTGACCTCCAACAGCAGCTGTTCTTAGAGTGATTATCATCCAGTTCAGCATGCTGCTGTAAAACAAGCTTGCTCTTTAAAAGAAAACCTGTTAATTTAGTGTATACGTTCATTTTAAATGAATGTATTTAAAATTTGGGGAGAAAATTAAGAAAAATAATTTATTTTAAAGCAATTGTTTACTTTGTTATGGTATTTATGTATCCCCATTTGACCCACCCATAGGACAATACTTTCTAATTGGCACAAATTCAGCACACTCAGAATTGGTACATGAATGCAGAACTGCATAGCTAATAGTTTCATTTAGAGGACCACACACAGTTGCTGCACATGTGAGGGAAAAAAGCTGACAGATGTCCACATACTCTGGCTCTAAGAATAATAATAACCCTCCAACCTAACAGACTGTGAGCAGGAAAGGCTCTCAGAGCACTGTCACCTTTTCCCCTCACTGAGAACCATGTACATTCTTGTAACTTCTTACATGATTTTTCCTAGTCCAAAGATAGAAGTTATGTATCTGAATGGCATATAATAAATCCCCTTATGAGAGGAGATTAATCTGTGCTTCTTTATTATACAAAAATAGTATCACTTTCCCCTACAATAATAAAACCTTGAAAGCCACCTCAGTCTCTTGCGAGAGAGAATTAAAAAAATGAGAATTCTTTCACACCTTAAGGAAGAGAGATGTGATGGTTCAGTAGTATTGGAATTAGGGATGAAGTACTTGCTGTCCCACTTCTCTGCTTCACAGAAAGCCTAATTTATTTTGCCCCACATGTTGTCTATGTCAAGTTTTCAAGGTCTTTCAAAAAGCTTGGGTTTCAATAAGGTAGGTCTACTTTTTGGCTCTTTCAGTCACAGAAATTATGTGATGTGAACTTAAAGACTAAAAAAACAGAAAAAAAAAAAAGAACTTGATAGTGCCACTGTCAATTTTTGCCAGCCATTACATGGAAGAATAGCAAAAGCAGAGTTTAGGTATTTGTAAGAGAGACAATACATTATTTTCTTCTAAAATTGTATAAACTCAAAAGTTAGAAATACTGTTGTCATTGGAAAGTTAGGAACATCTGAAAACTGTGTGCTTTCACCTGAGGTGTTGCTTCAATTTTTCCCTGACATACTGAGTAGGTTTTGAAATATGCATCACTGCATGAGATACTCAGGAAGAAATGTTTGTATAGGAAGAGTCATGGTCTTTTAATTACAGACTCTGTTTACACTAATATCACAGCCATCAGCAACTGCATCCATGCAGTGTCAGCAGTAATTAGCACCGAATATATAGGCCTCCACTCAGGAAGAATTGCTGAATATATGATTTAACAGCACTGGAAGTGCTCCTACATTATCCCACACAATAGCATTTTTAGTGTAAACTACAAATGTCTAAAATGAATTTGCTGTTTAAGGATAGATCCCAGCTTACCCTGCACTAACCTCTCCAACAAGGCAAGACCAGAGGAAGACGTAAGGTGAAAAACATGAATGGTATAATGCAGGAGCAAATTTCATTTGACATTAAAATTTTGGTCCCAGTCCCATTGCCTTTCATGCAGTAATGACTGTAGCTATGCTTGTTAAGGATACAGTCCAGTGTTAAGGCACTGATAAAAGAGTGCTTCAGTGGACTCACTTCTGACTTGCACTGCAGCCTCAGTTAATGTAATGGAGGCTTAAATCCTCTACATTTCAGAATATTGCAAATTGAGTATCACAAGTTATTTGGACTAACTTAGTTACACAGATTTATGCAAGCCTATTCTTCAAAAGAGTATTTTTCCCCTTCAGTGGTAAATACATCTCTGCAACGTTTGTTTACTAGGTCACTGGTATTCAAATCTGAGTTTCTTCCTAAACCGAATTCCTTCATCTTCTTAATAGCATGCAGAACATAGTCCCAAAACCACAGGGAGGGTAAATTCATTTTTATTTTATTTTTAGGTAACAGAGCCTTTATGCATTCTGAAATGAAAGTCTGCCTTCAAAGGGAGGTTTCTCCTCTTCCCTCAGTCATGGGGTTCTGGGTGCAGAAAGCTCGCTGAAAGATGGGTGAAAATTGTAAATAATTTAGAAAAAATACCATACACTCTAGAATCTCCTGCTCCTTGCTGAATTTGTTTTGGCATGCAGAGACACTAATGCACCTGTGGAGAGAATGTTCTCCATAATGGATGACATCTGGTTTGAAGACAAAAGTGGAATGTCAGTAGACATTGTTAAGGGAATGACAGTGGTAAGAGCCAATCCTGCTGGTAGCTGCAAAGAGGTCTCTGAACAACTGTTTGAAAACGCACGCAGCTGAGTTTGAAAACTCAGCACACATATATAAAATATCTGCAAACTGCTTACAGACAATGCTTTAAAAACCCCAAACCTTCTTTTTTTTGTTAGAAAGATCTACCCAAAGTTTCTAAGATGTTTTAGAAGCAGTTTTAAAACAGACTTTTATTTCCAATAGTGTGTAGAACAACAGTACAGCTGTTTATATGGGCAAAATTCTGCAGTATGCATTATTTCTTCTGAAAACAAACATGAGGATAAACTTCCATGAGATTTTTAATATGTTTTGAAATTATCCTTTGTTCTGTTCTAAATTAAGTTTAGCCGTAACAAGTCTGAAGAATTGTTCAGCCTTTTGTAGTCTTCTTAATTTCTTGGATTACTGACTGCTTATGATTAAACACCCGCACAGTCCCCTTAAAATTAGTTTGTGGTAGAACTTTGAATCAAGATTGAGATACGTTTGAGAAGTTGACCCAAAATTAGGATACAGTTTCAGGTTAATGCTTAACTCTTATGAAAATTCTTCAATTTATTAGCTGTGAGTTTCTCAGAAGTCATCTCTTCTTTGCACAGAAATAGATCCTAATGTTTTAAGATGGAGCATTCACTGTATATGTATACTTAAATGTGTATGAATCAAAATATTAAATAAATGACTGATGAAATAAAAAGTAAATAGATTTATCTCTGCTTTTAAAGATCCTACATAAAAGGAATAGCTCTTCATTTGCACTGATGGTATGGCTTATTACTGCATGCCTTATTATTATAAATAAATCCAAACCCCATTTATTTCCATCATTTTTATAGGGAATGCCATTTAGTTCTTTTTGAAAGCAAGTAGAAAATACCTAGACTTCTTCGTTATATGTGCTTTACAGTTCTTTCCTACCACTTGCCTTCCAGAACTAGCAAAAGTCTCTTCCTAATTACTCTTCATATTCCGAGTAAGACCTAGGTAGATAAAGACCCCAAAACAAAGTAACAGTAGAAACTAAAGAAGGCAAGTAGACTTTTTTCATTGCACAGTTGTCCAGGTCTTGCAAACCTTGACATAGAGATTAGTTCTGATGTTTATCACATTTACCTTTCAGCAGTAGCTGCATCATAGCTGTCTGCCTAACCTGGGCATGGTTCCTTTTGTGCTCTGAGGTAGGTGTTTGAAGTAGATCAGATGAATCAGATTGTAGTCACGTCTGTTACTCAGACTCAGTCATGGTCATGAATAACTGGACTTAATTATTCACAGAAATATTGCCTTCAGAAATATTTGCCAAGTGTAGTTGATGAAAAAAAGATGTCCCAATAGCCCACTCACCTATGCAGCTGTGACAGGACACTCTAAAAGGGGCATAAGGTAAATCTGAAGGACTTTTCTGTGGTAATCCTTCTTCCTACTGTCTAATGGTTTCCTTAATGTGTCAATATTTCATTTACATTTGTGTGACCATGCTTTGACAGGAATGCCAATAAAGCCTTCAGATGCTAAAATCGTTCTGAGTTATTTCTGTGTGTGGGAGTCAATATGATGCAAACCAGGTGAGAGACTTGGTTGAATCAGGCCATGACAGATGCAGAGTTTTCCAGCAGCTGGCCCAGAAATTTCTGCCCTCACAGCTGTTTGTACCCACCCCTACACTGAAGACAGGCCACAAGGAGCAGGTGGGGACCGAAGCAGCAGTAGCTGGGGTAGTCAGACCGAGATGGAACATGAGCTCAGGCCTTCACTCTTCTGGGGACCAATGTGCTGCAGAGCCCCTTGGTAATGACTAAGAGGTTTTGATGGCTCTGTTTTTAAAGATATGTTTCTCCTGCAGAAAGATCAAGAGATTCTCTTCTGTTTCCAAAAGCAGAGAATCTCTATGATCCTTTGTAAAGATTTTTCTTTTTGTAATAGAAAAAGGCAAGTATCTCCAAGGTATATCTAGTCAAAGTCACTGTGATTATTGTTCCTACAGGTATGGATATGTAAATGTAGCAATGCCAATATGATTTGGGAAATGTGTTTTAGGCCCAATTGTGATAATGAGAAAAGCATTATGTGAAGGTAGAAGTGAACTTGTGTTTCTTCCTCTGTTGTCTACAGCAGTGTCAATATATAATTTGGGCAAAATAGCGTGTGAAATATTTAAAACCGTGGGACCCAATATACTTGTGAAGCATTCTACATTCCAAATGAGTTCAAGTAGAAATAACATTAAGTAAGAGACTATTTATTTTTTCAGTGGAGTTACATTTTTGAATATGATTAATAGCAGGCAAATAAAATATTTGGAAGTTTATTTGTCTGCATCTGGAAGGCTATATTCACTTTTTCAAGAGGCCAAAAGCCCTCAAATGTTTGGAGTGGGGGAAACTAAGAGGTTGCATTTGAGTGCTAGCAAATTGAACCATTCCACAGCATTCATTGTTTTGTCTTATTAAGTGAAAAAGTATAAAACATAATAAGCAGCTACATAAGGCAGATCCTACATGAAATTATTTATGGTATTCATAACTTTTTTAGCAACAGGCAGATTTCCAACACAGTGATTTACAGGTGTTTTTCAAGAAACATAATCAAAGTATTATCTCTTCTTTTGAATAAGTCTCTATTGGAGCAAACAATGAATAGGTTGTTTTCTCTAGTTTACGTATTTTTTTCTGAGTCCCAGGAAACTTAGATGCCAGATATATAACTACACATCTTGTATTTTAAGGAATAAGAATATTTTAAGGTTTAGAAACTTCCAGTACTTTAACAACTAACATGTGATATTAATGGTCAAATTTCAGACTATTAATGAGGCTCCTAATATCAGTCAGGAAATTAGATATTAATAATGGACCTGAATCTAACCCAGTGAAATACTCCAGAGCTTTGGAAGCATTCACATTCTGACCTGAATAGAAGAAAAACAGCTTATGTCACCATGAAAGCAATTCAGCTAAGTCACTTATGTACAGAACAGTCTGCACATGGTAGCCTAATATTTCAGGTGTAGCCCAAAGTAAATTCTTTCCATATCTAACTTAACTTTCCAGATGTTTTCAGACCAATGTGTCTGAGAGGAAGGGCAAGTGGAAAGTAATCTTTCTGTGCAAAACATACACTTGAGAACCACCTAACATGAGCAGATAACTGAAACATATATACTGTTAGTTTTGTATATGTTATTAGTCTTGGAAAATATTTATAGACCAAAACTAAAAATTTTGTTTTTCTGAAGGCCTTGTGAATGAACTTTTGTATCCAAGTATTTGAACTGTGAGCCTCTCCATTATTTTCTATCAAGGGCGAAGACTCATTCTCATTTTCATGATAGCATCTCATTTTTATTAGTTTACAAAGACTCCAGTGCATAAAACATATGCAATAGGAGTAGCTATAAAATATACTGCAAATAACTATTTCCAGTAATTGAATACATTGCCTTTGGCCTTAAGTACCAAAACAAGTCTGGAGAAAACTCTTTTCCTGCTGGCCATACTTCCACCAGTCTCCAAGCTGGTCATATAAAGCAACTGTCTTTCACATCTTAGCAATTTAAAGTAAAAGCAATGATAATTTTTGTCGTGTTATTGTTGATTAATTGATAGACCCCTAATTCTCAGGTTATAAAATCTGTATTTCTTCTCCAGAATAAAATGAAAACTGGGGAAAATGTAGTTGTTTGAATAATGTGTGGAAGGATGGAGAGTGAAGAAGTCTATCCAAACCCAAGTGCAATGCATGGGTTTTACATGGCCCCATGCACTCCTGCGGCTATTTACTGGAGGTAAATATAGCATGATCATAAGAGCTAGCAAAATTCAGTTTGCACTTTGACAGAATCAGTCATATTTCATACTCTCAGATGAAAAACTTCTGTCACAAAGTACTGATCACCATTCCCATTCTAATTAATTAATAAGACACTGCTGATCTATTTACCTCTTTAGTCTGTGTGGTATATTGTACCTCCATATCAGTCTGATTTAACTGCCTCATTCTGCAGTAACCAGAATGATTCTCTGTATACCCAAAAAATATAAATAATTCACTGAATTGTAGCCCTGAGTCTTGTTTGATTTCTCTTACATATATAACTTTCATTGATCTAGAGGTGGTGACATCTCCTTGTTTTTGTTGGAGTACTTCTCCCTTCCTTTTCATCTCCAGACTATATTTTCCATCTGATTTAATATGATGTAATAGGTATTGGGGACTAGGGAAGAGGTGGGGAGGGAGCAATGAAGAATGTGTAAAAGATAAATTTCAGAAAATTTGGAAGACAAACCCCTTTCTCTCCCAAAGAAGATCTGATTCTTTTATCCATTCACCAACCATTTAGAGAGATTCTTTCCTAATTTTTGCATCCCAGTAGACTTCCATTTTGGTAAAGAATTTTTTTAGGAATGTAATGTGTTTTTGTTGGGTATCAGGAGGAAACTTGCCTTAATAGCAATCAGTTTGGCTTTTCTACTGTCCTTATTTCATTATCAAATGTGTAGTGAAGTGTTTAGATAAAATGTTTAGATTTTCGCTATGTTTGATTTTAGATCAATATACTGGTTACCCCAGCTTGCCAGTGACACAGTGTAGAAAAAAGCTATAAAGATCTATAGGAATGTGAGGTTTTGATAGATCTTGTGCCTACTGGAGAAAGCTAAAGTCTTCAAAATAACAAGTTTCAGGTTCTTAGTGGTTTTTTTGGTTGCTGAGTTACTGGTTTGGTTTGGGATTTTTTTTGTTGTTGTTGTTGTGGTTGGGTTTTGTTGTTATTCTTGTTTATTTTTGTTGGAATTAGCTTCACCTCTGTCTTGTACAGAAAAAGGGAAACGTTTGGGGATTGACCCATACCTGTGGACATCTGAATGAGAATCTACTCAGTTTTATAAGTGATGTGTTGTGCCTTGTTATGTGAAAATTACTTAAAACATGAATCTGTTTTTGTTAGGAATTTCAAGAATTTTCACTTTACGCATTGTCTGAGAAATGCTATCATTAGGCTGGCTAGGCTAGGATCCCCAGTGAGAAGGACTATGAAAAACACTGCCTGCCCGTAGTTTTCTCTATGAACAAGGTACACATTCATGAAACAGAAAAACACGATCTGACCACATGAGGAAGTGACCAGAACAAGCATTCGTTTCTATTTGTATAGTGCTCAGCACACCCCCAGCCCAGGCTTCAAATAGTGCTTTGTGGCCATGGTAATTCAGGTGAGAAATAGCCACAATTAATCATTCAAAACTTCTGTATAAAGAATATTGAACTTTGTTCACCTGAGGGTAGAATTAAGAGGTGACTAAGTGTTATGCAAAACATTAGATTGCAGATATCTTTGGAGATGGTGTCTAGGAACAAGGGGCATTTCCACTGCCTAGCTTAGTTATTGGTGTTAGTCTGCTATGCACTACTTACTGCCTCCTGCTGGCAATTACTTTTTGGAAAAGAGGATTGTAGGGACACTCATCACCTCTTTTAGATACTTTGTTTAGGTGTGTAACTGTCGGATGCCTTTTCATATCTGCCCACAGCTCCTAGTTGGCTATTCTGGTGCATCACCATGATTTGATATATAGTGCTACCAGAAGTATAAAGACCATTTGAGTTGTGGACTAGACATGCAGACAATCTTTTCTTAATACTTCTTCATTTGTAATCTTTCTTTTGAAACAACTAATTTATTCAATTATTTTAAAATTCAACAGCCTCTCACTGAAAAAGAAGATTCCTTTGTTCTATGCCTGACCCTGCAACAATAAGGAAGAAGCCCCCTCCCATCTAGTGGGATTCTTCCATACCTGTTAGTGTTACTTTCCTTCATTAAAAAAATAAAATATATTAAACAGTAAATCAGCTCTGGAAGAAGGAAGAAGATGTATGAAAATACTTAATGGAAGCTAATCGCTGTATACTTTATAGCTATAAAATAAGCCTTAATCATAACCCTGCTAGGTGCTCGCTTTTTGTCTAACAAAAATTAAGTGTTTCAATAATACCAGGCTATTATATTGGTTGTGTTTACACTATGGAATTACTAAAATTAACCAAGAACTCCATGACCCCTCTTACATGAGCTACAAGCTCACTGCTTTTTGTGGTGGATATGGTGTTAAGTGTAAGCAGGGTATTGTTAACTGAAGTCACATTTTATGAGCTCCTACCAACATGAGGACTGACAATACGATGCCCTTCATTTAAGGAATAGGAAAATTCTGAAAGCACTTTGAAATTTGTAATAATTGAAAACATCACCCTAGTTCAGATTCCATGTTTCTGTTTGCCCTTTGACTGATCATTAGATTAGTTTAACTTTGAACCTACAAACATAAAACAGTAGCTAAAAAGTAACATGTTGCACTTTTTCCATAGCAAAATTATGATTAAAGACTCTTCACCTGGGAAAATTCAAATCTTCACCATAAACATAATGGTGCTTCAAAAGGGAGCTAATGATATAGTTTATGAATTTTAATTTCTGTTTTAAAAGTCAGCAAATGCACTTTCTATAAATGTAAACCATCTGTTGGCACCTTCTAAAAGACTAGAATTCAGTTCATCCAAATATGAATTATTTATTTAGGATTTTTTTCCCTAAGTAAGCTCTAGGTTTTCTTTTTTTTTTCCCCTCTCTCGTCCATAATAAACCATGTTTCTGTGTTGTGTGACGTTTCAAAGTCAACGCATTCATAATGGTGACTTACACAATGTGAAATGTTTAGAATTAGGATATGCATCATAAAGGTAGTAGACAACAGTTTCTGTGGAAGCACAGTACATTAAATAAAAGTGCTTTTAATGGGTGTTTTTAGTTTCAAGTAGCATGAGTGTCAGGTAAAGAGTAAGGCAATGGTGGAGTTGCTATTGTAGATGTATGAAAATTCCTTGGAAAGGTGCGTTGCTTTCATAAATCTCTACAAGCTAAATGAGAGCATATATCTGTGTAGATTTGATGATTAATTTAACAAAAGCTGGAGTAAAATTGTCGAACACACTTCCAATAAGCATCTATACTGAAACAGAGGTATGTTGATGACTCTTTCTTTGGTAAAAAATCAGCACAAAGTGCAGCTCCAGATCCTAAAGACGCTTTGGCTGGCACTTGGTAGTTTTATGAGACATCCATCTCCCATGGTTTATTTATTTATTTATTTTCTGGCAGCTGTTCTTGATGAGATATATTTGGACACTCGGGAGAGGAAGCAGAAACAGATGATCTATCTTGTTGCACTTTGCTAATTAGAACAATTCCCAGTGACCTCCATCTGCATAGTTTCAATTTTGCCTTTGAATCATGAATCAACAAACATTTTCTCTATTTGATATCCCACTGTTCCTAGATGCTGTGAACAAATAGTATGTTAGCCTTGTCTTTCTTTTCTTTTCCAGAAAAAACTTGTTTGCTAGGAATTGACATTTACTGCAATGCAACCTGTAGAGACTGGTTTGGCAATACCAATGACCACACCATCGAACATTAACCAGTTTTGTCACAGCACGATGGGTGCTAATGGGCAGTCATTTAACTGCTTTAAAAACCATCCTTATTACACATCCTATTTCCATTAGAGCTTTGTACCTGTCATTCAGTGGCCTGTCACACTCAGTCTCCAACCATTTCCTGTCTTTACTAAAGTCAGTCTCTCTATTGCTCATATTTTTCTGTTCTTTTACTAGATTAATGTGAAGCATTTGCTATCCCATAGATGTTTCTGTCACTGCTGTCAATTACAGCATGCAAAGGGATGAGGGATTTTGCTGAAAACATAGATAAGTAAAAACTCATTTTGGACTGGAAATGTGTGCCAATTCATGACCGGCTTTCAAAATCTGTGTGCCCCTCAGCTGTGGTTTCTTCATAAATCATCTTTAAATTAATGCCAGGGTATCTTCTCATTTCTTACCTGTTTTGTATTTGTATAAAAATTGAATTGAGGTGTGATGAGCAGTACACTTTACTGATTGCATATTTTCTCATAGGATGTAATGAGTTTTCTATGTCGGTGTTGTGATTTCAGGATCACTTAGGGGAAGCTTGGGAAGTGAGACTCATAAGTATTTAAGCACTTTGAGACTCATACAGGGTCACCATCTGGGACTACCCATTTCTCTCCATTTGTTGGAGAGAGGACTAACTGTTACCTGTCATTCAGGTGTTAAATGCCTAAAAGAAACTGAAATAAAAGGTGTACTTGCTCTTGCCCACCTGCCTCCTCTCTACCCTCCCTACTTCAACAGGTTTTGTTCCCTGAAACTGTATATATATTTTGTTTTAGATAATTACTCTGAGCTGTTATTTTCTACGTTCCTAAAGTACTTTCAAAATGATTTTTTCCAACCACATACATTTGTTAAAATAAAAGCCAGTATGATATCATTTCAGTTTCAAACTAGATTCAAGCCTATGTAGACCTTGATTGGGTTAAACAGCTGTGTGTGTCCATAGCTTTAAGAGCACTCCTCTGTTGTATTATTTTCAATTTATGTTCACTGGATTTGTGCAGGTACTAAACATTCTCATAGCTACTTGCATCAGTTTCTCAGGTGTAAGATCTCATCAATTAGTTAATGTAATTCAAATGTTTAATAAGCTTTGTAGTTAGAGATCCATTGTTGTCATAAAACCTGAAAATTCTTTTAAATAAGTATTATGAAAATTATTTAAATAAGATTTTCAATTTAAAAAATCAATTTAGTATTTTTTATCTCTTACAGTGTTTTAAAAATGTTAAAATCTATTTATGGTGTTGCTAATGCAATTTAAAAAACCCAAAACATATAATTGATTATATTTATTTTTTATATGATACGATAGATTTGCCAGAATCAAAATAAAATGTTTCAATGCTATTAAAGCAAAATATTTCAATTTGTTTAGAGCATATTTTGTAACAATTTTAAGAAAATTCCAATATTTTCAATTTCTATTCCAAAAACGTTGGAAACATTCTTGACTGCATACTGAAGTTTTAAGTTGACTACTAGGCTTTCAGTATCTTCTCATTTTGGATTTGGACCCAACACAGGTAAAATTTGCATTTCTTTTAGCTGACATTTATGTGGGTTTTATCTTTGCTGACATGTTTTGAGACCACATTTGCACAGCTGAGTAATCTTTTAGATCAAATAAATGAGAGAATTACCCAAATTCTCTTCTGTTAATTGGTGTGAGTAGCTTTTCTCATTTCAGTACAGTTGTTCAGTGAGTAACAAAGACAAACCAGCAAGCTCAGGAAGTAAGGATCTTTAATCTATTTTCTTTGTTATTTCATTCTCTTGCCCCTTCCTCTGGAGAAGAAAAAAATTTGGTGGGGAAAGGGATTTGCAATTTGAATTTTAAGGAATCATTCCATATCATACATATAGCAACCACTGAAACAAAAGTGAGTGTGACATGCCACACGGTCTTGGTACAATTCATCCTTTAGATGGGAAGGGAGCTGCTCCGCCCCACGGAATGTGAGCCTGAGATAGTGACAGAGCTCTGACCGACCTTGGTACATATTTGTCAGAATAACACATGCCTTCTGCCTTCACCTCTCTGCGTGCCCAGAGATGCTGCTGCCTGACGCAGAGGACTGGGGGCCAGCAGAGCCGGAGCTGTGCTGTGGCCGCCTCGGGGGAACCAGCGAGTGTTTTCTCCTGAGAGCTCTGCATACAGTGGCATCTGCTATTATCCTAATCGAGTTCCTACATAAACATAAAGTCAGAGGCAGCTTCCTAGAGCTATAGGCATTTAACTTAAACATTTATCGTTACACTATAGCAACTGTGCGAGGCCAACATCTCTCAGTCTAGTTGGCTCAGCGGCTTGTTTTGTAACACTCTCAGAGCTGCCAGCTCTCAAGACATTTGGTGTTTTTCTTCAGTCCCCAAATCATGGAATCATGTGAGACAGTAAGAATATCTTTCATTTTATTAAAAAAAGAAGGGCGGGGGGTGGAAAACAAAACAACAAAAAAAGCCCTGAAACATAAAAGAATATTTTTAACCTTTCTGAGCACAAAGAAATGCTTGGAAATACTTCTGTCATCAGGATCTAAACCTGAATAGAAGGACTCTTCTTCCAAGTTGTATGTTTGTGTTTTTAGAAAGTCTCATTCTGAGGGGGCAGATAGATGATTTCTTGAACAACTGAGGATGTGTGTTCTGCTCTGGAGATACATTGGGTGTTCTTGGGATGGAGCCAGAAGAGTTTGTCTTTTTCTTCTATTTATTTAAGAGCTTTCATGTCTTTGGGTATGAGGTCTCCTTAAAATTTACTGTCACTGACATTTCTATTGAATTTAGATGGTCTAACTTCATATTCAAATATTATTATTATTGATTTGGGAAGTCATAGTAGGAGTAGTTATATTTTAGGTATTAGCACTCTTCTGAGGTCACCAATTACGTTTTATGGAGACTAGTTGTCCTCCATTCTGTTAGTAATGTAAGTTGTGAATAGTCATATGTTATTTCTTAAAAGTTTATTTCACATTTTAAGACATCAGTGGGTTTGGAATTCTGGTAAAACCGTGGCTTACATTGCCTAGGATTAAAGCTTGGTAGGTCTCTGCCTATTTTGAAAAAATAACCCATGCCTAAACAGAAATCGTGGATGCTGCAGATTTGAACCTTGAGGTTCCTATGAGGATAGAATCCAGTTCCTCAAATGCAGTCAGACATTGCAGCCAATAATTTGCACTGTGGAAGGATGAGCATGCAGCCTGAATTATCTCTTCTCTAACATGTCGAGAGACCTCTGCAGCATAAGAACCATTTCTTACAATTGTTTTGGCTTAGAGGATTTATTTAGCCTAATATCCAAATCTAGATTGCTCGGTAATTTGCAGAAATATCATTTTGTAGAAGATGAAGTCAAAATTTGTATCCACAAGAGACTAGTAACAGTGAAGGAAAATTATGTCAGCCTGCAGGCAGGTCATTGACTGAATTAAAGAAAATCTATTTAGTTTTTTGCCTACTCTGAACTGAAGAATGTAGGTTTACCTCACACTTGGACTTTTATGGAAATGTGTATGGAAATGTACAAATTACAAACATTCAATAATCCACTGCAGTTTGTTATATTTTTCTGTCTAGTTATTTTACAGCTGTTGTTAGTACAATGCTGTGCCACACAGTATTTTATTTTTATTTCCTTTCTTTTCTTACTCTTTATATTGCTCTTGAAGAAGAGCATTTTATTCTCTTTCTCAAATATGTGCTTATGATTTCTTATCCTTAGTAAGTTTTGTGTGTGTAATGCCATTTGGTCATTTTCTCAGACAATTAGCAAGGGTTTCTTTTCCCTTTAACATTTTTTGAGACTAGAGAAGTGGCTTATGCAATAGGGTGTCCAATTTGATAAATAAATATATGCTCGCTCAGCTCAAATTTTTTTTTTCTGAAAGCATTTTAGCAGTGTAGTGAATTTTTTTAGATGAAAAGCAGAAGAATAACTGCTATATAATCAAACTATGTTACTTACTCCTTGATCCAGTTCTTCTTTCTCTGAATACTTATGCTGGCTGCCTAACAGAGATAGCAAGAATTCCCACATGGTAAGTGTCAGTACCTGAAAGAGGTTTACTTCCTTACATCAGGCAAATTATGGTTGCCTTTATGTCTTGAGTTACAAAGTCTCTATTCCCTCTGAAACTGTAATCATAGCTCAATTAATATTTCTATTTATCTTACTTATTTGAATTTGTTTCAGAATTCTCCTTTACTTACCCCTCTTGTAGTACTTACTGCTGTAGGTTCAAAAGTTTATTTCATAAATTTGTTTCATAAGGAAGCTGATGCTTTTTAAAATTATTTAAATTTTGTCTTCTTTTAGTTATCTTTGAATGTTTCCATTTTCTTGCATTATAAAACAGTGTATCAGCCTAGTTAGGAAGTCCTGTATTTGGAGGAAAAGCTAAGATGAGAACTGATGATGATAGAGAAAGTAGGACAAAATTATGCTGATGTTCATATGAAAAAGATTTACTGTGGAGAGGCTGAAGCATCTCTTTTGAGCTTGCTGATATTTACATAAACGTCCCTAAAATCATCTTTTTACATACAACGTTGCAGGTGAAAAGGTAAAAAAAGACAGTATCTATAAGGAGATGCTCAAAAAATTTGTTGTCCTGTTTGGAGGATCTCTGATTTGTTGCCTTTATAGAGAAAATCCAGATAGCCTGTAAGGTGCCTTATATTCGTTGACATCAGAAATCTGTTATGATTTCTATGTCTTGGATCCCAGGCATTTCTCATTTATCATGCTTTTGAGCCTAAAACTTTATGGCTAACAGTTTTTAACGTTACTTTTCTCTGGCATCAGCAATGACCTTGCCTCAACTGGAAAAGCATGGGGTTCAAGCTCCACTTTATTTTGTGTTCTCATACTGTTTCTTGTCTTGATTGGTTTTTTAAGTTTAAAAGAACTCAGCAAGTTGGAAACAGAAACTACAAATACTATATGAAAAGTATGCAGTGGCTGCTGCACCATTTACACTGTAGGTGAATAATAGACTAGTATGTAAACAGATGCAAACCAAAGATTAATGCAAAATGAATGAGGACAAGAAAACAGAATAAAAGATAGGAAAATAAGATTTGGGAATATTCTATCATTTTTCTGAGAAAATACTGTGCCAGTGACATGGCAAAACTCTCTTCACTGTGGTATAATCAGAATTTCAGAAGGACCTTTCTGCTTTGCGCATATATGTGGAAAAAAAAACCAAAAAAAAAAGATAAACTCTACATATAAATTTACATAAGCAAGTACTGAACTTTTTTGGTGAGGGTTCAAAATTAGCCATTAATCAGATATGTAGTCCTAGGTTATTACTAGACCAAACAAGGTTCTGCTTTGTGAACTCTGACGAATGAAATCAGACAAAGAAAAATATCTTACAAGAATCATGTCTGTAGTCAAAGTAAAAACCATTATCTTATGTTTTAATAACTAAAACATTGCTTAATTCAAATTTAGTACTGTCACCAAAGCAGGAAGGAAAACAAAGGGAAGACACAGAGAGAGAAGGCAGACAGAGGAAAAATACTTGCAGAGAAAATATGCAGAAAAATAACACTCTGGCATTGAAGAGCTGAGGTGTGTGTTATTTCTATCATGCTAGTTTTGTAATGTTGAATTTAAGCAAACTGATAGGGCTCACTTGCAAGTGTTTTGAGTTCCATAGTATTCAGGAGAGTTTAAGCTGTTGACCTGCATACCATTCTGTGACTGTCTCAGGCAGAGGGGATTGAAAGTCGTACTAAACCCTAACACAAGGAGCCAGAAGAAGTATCTTGCTTTAAGTCATTTTAGTGTAAGGAAAACATGGTTTGAATTGCTCGAACTTTTAAGCCTTATGTTGTTCCCTTCAGCTAAAGACTTCCAGGCAGGGAAAGTTCATCTAAGTAGGCACAAAGCATAACTGCAGAAATATTCCCTCATCAAAAGATATGCTATTCTGTTGTGTATCTGTTTTTCATAATCTTCATCTTCTCTTCAGTCTGTAGAAATCTGTGCTGTGCTAATTCTGGAATAGTTTGTAACTCTTTCTGTAAATCTCATGAGCAGAGTACTCTGTTTTGCACTGGGAAGGTCTAGAAGCTGATTGATAAATCTGCCCTCAGCAATATAATATTCAGCTATTTTTATAACAAAGTATAATATTTCATAAATGCTTATTTCTCTTTTACCCGCGGTAGGTTTTTCACAATGTTAAGAAACAAACTCTTTTTTTTTAAGGAATTGTGCTCTGATGGGCATGTTGAGACTTGAACAATTAAAATCCCATTTTAATGATCCCTTACTGTCATCATTAGAGTTGGATAAGCATAGCAGCATTTGCTGTAGTGTTTCCACATACGTACATTTCAGACTGAAAAGTGCAGTGCACAGTCATTCAGGACCATCACTAAAATTAATCGACTCAGCATATTTGACACCTTAATAATTTTGACACCAAGTTTTTGTAAAATTAGCACCAGTGTAAATTTAATGGGACTGACACTCTAAAAGAAAAATAAAACAGGCAGTCTAGAAACATTTCTGTGCAATTTAGGCACATCTCTCATGTTTACTGTCATAAAATTTTATGGCTGCCTAGAGAAGTCAAATTATCTACAGGAAGCTAAAAATTAATAAATACCTCTTTAAGTATGCAAGAATAGATTAGGTCTTTTCAGGAGAGGTGAAAGCAGCATTAGACAAAGGAATCTGCACTCACACATGCACATCTCCCATTCTGTTCCAGTTTAACCAGTGGAGATTTTGCTGTTGTATGAAGTAGGTGCTAAACCAGAACTACAATCTAAATAAACATTTCAGTCATTCAGTTTGTTATGGACATTCTTACTTTTTAGAAGAATACAAAAAGGCAAGATGTCTGTGAAGGCTGAGGAGATGTGTCAGTGCTGCACTGGACTCTCCCAGTGCTTCCAGATGACAGAGAACAGTAGGATAATATAGTTAACTGGTCACAGTAAACCTGTAGGTATTCTGGCCTCTCCTTTAGTCTCTGTATGAGCAGGGAGAAAATCCTCTGTGGTCTGTCCTATTGCACCGTTATAAGAGCTTTCAAAGAGGTTGTACCCACTTTTGAGAACTTACGGCATAAATATGACTTGTGTGTCTTTCAATTTACTGTTCATAGTAACAGATTCCTACAAAGGATGGCATGAGATATACAGAGTTTTGTAGCATTTTCAAAAGGCATTATCTCAGACCATTTCTACTTGGCAGATGACCAGAAGTCATTTTCATTAAACCTGGTTTGTTTCCTGTGTTTCAGAGGGATGGTTCTGGCTGTATGCAAGTTTGCATGAGCACAGTATGTACCCACATAAACAGAAATGCAAGGACATAATTGTTACTGTGGCAGCTTAATTCAACATTAGGATTTACAAAAACTTTTCTACTCTTTGAATATGTAACTTGCCCACTTGAGGAGTGGGTGCTGCAATAACCAGGCTGTCAGTTGCTGGTGGCTCTTTGAAAGTTCTCCATCTGATTGCATCTTTGCAACAATCTCTCTGCCTTTTCCTTCCATTTGCCTGGTCATTCTGTGCTATTATAGCATATCCCTTGCTACAACCCATGAATCTTCACAAATTTTCGCAAGGATTTTAGACCACATTATCTTTGGGATCACTGTTTTCTCCACAACAAAAATTAGTAGAACTTGGCTTGGTAGCTGACTTAGTTTAGCCTGGGTTTATGATTCCTGTGTGATCATATAAACCCTCAGATTATCAGAGCATAGGTAATCTCAGCCTTCTTCTATCTTCAGATTTGACATTTAAAGCCTGGAGATTCACAGAACTTGGATAAACTAAGCAGGCTAATATTAAACCTGTTTTCAGGCATGCTGATTTTTATTGCCTTGGGTCTGTCCATTAGTACAACGACTGAGTTGCCAATTTTGGTAATTTTCTTCAGCTTTCTTAATGGGATAGTATAGAACTTTTTGAACACACATCCTGCTTCCCATTCCAGTTAGAGCATGCTGCCAATTCAGAGGCATTAGAAGGAAGCACTGAGACTTTAGCTACCCAACATCCACTGTTTTTTTACAGGGGTGGGTTTAGTGCTTTATTTCTTTTTTTGATTACTGATCAGCAGTATATGTGTTCTCTTTCAGTCAGTGGCTTTCCTTTGTTTTATTTTTCTTAAGCACAAGAAGTATCTCTTGTGATTACAAAGAAAGTACAAAATCTGAATCAGAAATTCCCCAGGTGTCTTCTGTTTCTTAATATTTTCTGGTAATTATAACAACTTTTCTTATTGTGGAAATTATACAGCTGTTTTACAGTGGCATAAATATTCTGAAACATTGTGGAATGAAACAGAAAAAGTACTGTCACAATAAGAACTGTGACAGTGACAGACAAGGGTTACTGTATTCAGAATTTAGCTTTGTGATCTGACTTAGAGAATTTTTCTACATGAAAGAAAAAAAGGTTTGCATTCTCAAGTTTTTAATATATTTCTTAAACTGTTCCCCCAGTGTGAGGAAAAAAAAAAAAACAAATGGCAAATGGGTCTGTTCATAGTAGCTAAATAATTAGTCTTTCCTGGATGCACCGTTTGACAGTATGATTCATCTTGTGCATTGGAAAAAGAAATTTGCACGAAGACACATATCCAGTGTCTGGAATGAGCCTGGCTCAATCTTCTTTGTGCCCTTCTTTTAAGAATTTGTACGCTTTAGAAAGAGCCCTGGTGCAATCTCTTCCCCAGGCCAGAGCCTCAGCTCTCAGCCTTTCCCCATAGGAGAGATGTTCCAGTAGCTTAATCACCTGGATGGCCCTGCGCTGGATCATCTCCAGTGTGTTCATGTCTCTCTTGCACCAAGGAGCCCAGAACTGGACCCAGCATGCCAGGCACAGCCTCACCAGTGCTGAGTAGAGGGGAAGGATGACCTCTCTGCATCTGCTGGTGTTAATTATGCCTTATGGAGTCCAGGATACCACTGGCTATCTTTGCAGAAAGGCCACATTCCTGGCCCATATTTAAACTGGAGTCCATCAGGATTCCCAGGTGCTTCTCTGACAAGCTGCTTCCAGCTGGGTGGGCCCCACATGTACTGGTGCCTGGGGTTGCTCCTTCCCAAGTGCAAGACTATGTACTTTGTCCTGATGAATTACATGAGGTAATTTCACAGCTCCTTGGCTGTGGTTTATGAAGACTTTGCAGCATCTGAACAAAGGGTTCATGTTCTCTCATGGTGTGTCTCACAAGGGGACTTTGTGTGGCTGTAGACCTGTATACAGATTTCTGCTTAGGCTACCCTAAAAATGATACCTAGGAACTGGGGAGATGTAAATAGGCTGGTGTTACAGTATATGCAAAGTAAAACTACAAGCCTGGAAGTGGCATAAGGATTTTTTCTGGAGACTTTTTCTAAGGTACTAGTTAATCTCAGAAAGTGAACACCGTATCCCAAAGTGTTAGTGGCCATAAACTTCTCCTCTAACATGATAGAGTCAACATCCTTGACTACACTTATGGCTGTAAATTAAACAGGGACAAGCATAAAGTCCTGGCACATGCTTATTACCACGACTGCTGCCTGATGGAAACTAACCTTCCATGATAATATCTGGGTGCAGGCCAGGGACTGTTCCCAATAGGCAGTACTGACAAAGCTATACTGTTATCTGAGAAGAGAGATTTAACTGTATGGGAGGAAGCCATTCTGTGCCAGTTAGCCCCAGGGCCAGAAAACCTGACCTTGTTTAGTTTAGCATCACAGGCAGAATACTTTGACTAGAAGGCAAGAGGAGGGTAAGACAAAATGCAGAGAACACAGTTGATCCATGGGTATAGCAGGAGGCATCATACTTCATGTTCTCAACAGAAGGGTTGAGATCTACATGTGCAGATCATATTTATTCTCAGATGTTCCAGTAATGCACAGATCCAGTCCTTATGATCACTAAAGCATGGTTTCAGATCCTAGAGGGGATTTCTTTAAAAGGTCCTTGCTTAGTTTGGAAAGCACATTTGGAGAACGTGAGGATGGCTTCCAGCTCCTTAAAGCAGAAGGGGTTCATCTGTTTTGTATGTACACAGAGAACAGAACAACGAGTAAGGGGCTTAAATTCTGTCAAGAAATTCAGCTAGACTAGAAAATCTTTGTAATGGTAATGAGAGCAAGAAGTTAAATAGGCTGCTCAGGGAGATGAGGGAGGATTTGTTGCAGTAAAGCTGTGAGAATGACTGAGTGACATAGGGGCTCCTACCAGTCTGTTTTGTTGGAGTGTTTTTTTGTCTGTGGGTCTTAGATATCTGTAGTGGTAATTTTTAAGATTTGTTGTAAAAATGTTGGTGGCAAGGGAGAATCAAATTCCTTTTGCTGTTGTTGCTTGAAAACTGCATCCTACCAGTGCATTGCCTGCTTCCTAAGGTACAGTTCTGTAGGCTGAGAAACCTCCATCCAGTACCTCACCATCCAGAAGCTGTGTGAGTACAAATGTAATTTTACACCTAGAGTGTATATCTTTATACCATGCATCCACAGTGCTCCATTTTAGGCCCTGAGCTTTTCAAAAGCTATATAAATTACTTGGATGTGGGACTGGAAGGGTTACTAAGCAAGTTCACAGACAATACAACACTGGGATGACCCTAGAGGGCAGGGAGACCCTGTAGAGAGACTTCAGCAATTATGGGGTTTGGCAATCACCAACCTTATAAAGTTCAACAAGGGAAAGTGCGGGATTCTGCATCTGTCTTGGGGCAACCCTGGATGTGCAGACAGACTGGGAATGAGATGCTGGAAAGCAGCACTGTGGAAAGGGATCTACGAGTCTTGGTCAATGGAAAGTTGAACATGAGCCAGCAGTGCCCTGGCAGCCAGGAGGGCCACCTGTGTCCTGGGAGGTGTCAGGCACAGCATTGACAGCCAGGCGAGGGAGAGGATCGTCCTGCTCTGCACTGGGGCAGCCTCACCTCGAGTGCTGGGGGCAGTTTCGGATGCCACAATATAAAAAATACATTAAACTGTTAGAGAATGTCCAAAGGAAGGCAATGAAGATGGTGAAGGGTCTGGAGGGGAAGCCACATGAGGAGGGGCTGAGGCCACTTGGTCTGTTCAGCATGGAGAAGAGGAGATTGAGGGGAGACTTCATTCCAGTTAAATTCCTCGTAAGGGGAAGAGAAGGGGCAGGCACTGATCTCTGCTCTGTGGTGACCAGTGACAGGACCAAAGGGAATGGCCTGGAGTTGTGTCAGGGGAGGTTTAAGTTGGATATTAGAAAAAGGTTCTTCATCCAGATGGTGTTTGGGCACTCTGGGGAGAAGTGATCACTGTGCCAAACCTGACAGAGCCCAACAAGTGTTTGGACAATACTCTTGGACACATTGTGTGACTCTTGGGGATGTCCTGTACTCCTGAGGGCTAGGACCCACTCAGTGGGTCCCTCTAACTCAGTTATTCTGTGATGCCGTGATTTCTTTAATAGAGAAAGGCTCTTTTAATTCTGCTTTACTTCCCTCAAGTTGAAGCCCAGCATAAGAAGAGTGGCTAATGTCAAGTCAATGCATTGACAAGGGCAGAGAAGAGGAGCAAAACAAAATTTGTGTCATTTGTTTTCTACATTTACACATTTCCTGCTCTAATTTGATTATATTTTCTTTCACTGTGGATCAATGATGTATCTTCTGGTTTTTGAGAGTTATTTTCTGTTTTCTTTAGGAAGTCACAATTCTCATTCAGAGGGCAGGACCTCTTATTAACTATTATAATCTCAGTGCATTTCTAGAAAGTCATTTGTGTTTCTGATCATAGCCCAAATGCAGTTTCCAGAATGTTTATATTAGGTTTTGTGTCTTTCCGTATTAGAGATATCAGTTTTTACTGAAAAATAATGAGATTAAAAATTCACTATCATAACAGGCAGGTTCCTATCACTTCTGCAACAAACTATGGTATTAAAATGATAATAGCTTCATTTTGTGAATTAATTCAACTCATGTGGCAGGGGACAGTGACTGGCTTTGCCAGAGCTCTAGAGCAACAACTTTGCTTTTGTCCTTCAATGTTGTTAGCCTCCTCATTTGCTTCCTTTAAATTGAGGAAATAATCAATAATACCAGCTGCAGCTGTTTCTGTCCCTTTGTCTGCCAGCCAATCAGTCTCAATTGCAAAATCAAAATCACAAAGAAGCCTGCAGTCATGGAATTAGTGAAGCACAGAGACTTATGACATAATACAGTCTCTTAAGCTTTTAAAACTAGAAATTCTGCAGTGCGAGCTAGGTAAGTGCTTTTACCTCTCTGCCTTCTTTCTCCCTTCATGCAAATACACATATAGAAACACACATACCCATATCTACATGGTTTTGCTCTATCAGACTAATGTACATAATATATGAAAGCTTGCTTGGGTGGGCTTTTTTTGTTTTCTTTTATTGTTTCTTCTTTGTTTCATTTTTTATTACTTCAAAAAGATGCCTGCAGTTGTAGCTGGTGTTTAAAGGGGAAACATTTTGATATTGGACTTCCAAATGAAAACTTCCAAAGCAAAGTTGAGTGACCAGATTTGTATGCTGGACTGTTCTAGAATGAAGCCACTATAGCTTAAACCATAAATGTGTACAGATAAACTTATCCACCTATTCTGGTCAGACACAAATAGTTCTAGCTGCCAAGTTCTATACCCTCACTAGTAAATATGCTAACCTGGGAACAATTACTTTCTTTTAATACATTCAAGTGAATTTTTGAGACTTGAGTTGTTTTTTTTTCTTTCTTCTAGTGTTGTGTTGCTCACCTGGAAGTTGAAACACTATACTTACGAGCATAGTCATAACAAGGACTGCTTCCTGGTTATAGTACTAAAAGGTAATACAGGAACAGGTTTTTATAGAGGTTCCCCGAACCTGTAGTAGAGGCAAAGAGTAAGCCAGGATTCCCTAGCTGTTAAGGTGTGGTTAAGTTCAGCGAACTGGAGGAGAAGTAAATTGATGGCTTACATGTCTTCATTAAAATAGTTTCATGAATGTGCTCATTCCCTATGTGCTCAGTATAAACTTTCTTCCATTACTTATGTTTCTAAAAGCAATTCAGTCTGAATTTTGCCTTCTAAAATGAAAAATTTGATCCATAATTAGGACAGTATTTTAAAGAACACATCAATAGCATTCCCAAATCCAAGAAACCTGAATAGCATGCCTCATTGTTCCTCTACCAGAGCTCACAGAACATCCTTTTTGGTCATTTATTACATGCTTCTCTGACAGAGAGAACAGTGAAATCTGTGCTAAAGTAGCCCCTCTGAATGCACTCCTATCTCCTGGCAGTGCTCTGTAACCGTACTCAGGAAACTCGGGTCTGCACCAGGTGGGAAGTCATGAATCCCACCAGTGCCTGTATGAAGTTAAACCATGTGAACTCTGGTGTTTTCTGAATTTTTAGAGAAGATATATATTTATTCATAAATACAGAGATAGAAGACCAAATGGCAATATTAGCTCTTCTTGAAAATAATTTTCAGACATCTGGACATGAAAATACAGTGACTTTTTTCCCATGAGATCTAACAGTATTCACAACTGTTATTGCTAGTGACTGTTGCAATACATTTTTAAACTGTGAGTTTATTTTTGACTGATGTTGTTCATACTGAGTTTTAGTGGTTTATTATTTGCTGAAATCTTTGCTTGTTCTTACTGCAGCATATGTTAGAAGCAATCTAAAATCTGATACTATGTGAAGGTTTGTGATTTTATTCACCAGTGATTCAGTTAATCTTTACTCAAATATTGAAGTAGGAAATCCTCCATATAAAGACCAAATAGTTCTGAATGTTAGCGTTGTGTGAAAAATTACTTAGGAAAAATGTATCTAAGTAGCTACTGTTTGTTTCTCTTTTTTTAATTTGAATTGTGTTCTCTTAATAAAGATAAGTTTTCAGGAAAAAATCTCTTTCTTTTCCTGGCATAGGAGGAGTAAAAATACCATTAGTGATTATAAAATAAATTAGTGATTATAAAATAATTATTGATAACTTTATAGAAACTATAACACTGTATTATGAGAGAGAATTAAGGGAAATTATTTCAAGTATTAAGTTTCAATAAATGTCAAGAAGAAAAGTTTTTATAACATTTTCAGAAAATGTGAACTACCAAAAATATTTTGTGTAGCAAAGGTATAAATGCAAGCAGTGTGAATCCTGTGAAATAGAAAAATTATGTAGTCCAGAAATTTGAGGGTTACTATCACTTGTGTGGTTATCAGTATCTAAGCTCTTACAGTCTTTTGTATGTTATTCCTTGAGAAACATCATTACACTATCTTACAAATTTATTGTAGATGGAATTTAACATAGCATACTATAATAATATTGCAGGTACCTTATTCCTGCTGAATCCATGGACTGTTGGTCTTTCCAGCAAAGTGCTGTATTCTGTGTGGGGATAGTCTTAACAACAGAGATGCTCTCATCGTTGTCAGTGCTTTGCTGTATCCATCACCGATTCTCCTGTCACTTTGTCTGTTTCAGCACTAAGAAACAAGTTCTTTTCCTATTTCCAAACTGGAAATGTGTCTTTTACCTCAAGTATAATCTTCATTTATGTTACAGGTCTTTAACACTTTATCACTTTCGGAATTTGACTAATGTTGAAGCTTTTAAAGTGGTAAAGATAACAATATGCCGTATGTCATTCTTGTTGTTTGGAGGGATTTTTTTTTGTTTGTTTGTTAACTTAAATGCATCTGATTTGTGCAGACATTTCAAAGAGTGATACCATAAAAATGGGTGTTTCACCTTTTTAGTTTTAGTAGAATAGAAACTAATAGAAATTATAACTGCTGTGGAGCAAATGCAGAGTTCCAGACCAAAGCCACACATGACCAAACTGAAGTTTGGTTAGTTGAGCTAACAAAGCAATAACTGAGTTAAATCTGAGCCAGATCCCTCTTTTAATGTATACAAATCCTTTACCTAGTGTAGCCGAAATTCCGGGAACCTAAGGTCCCTTAATCCTCCATAACATTTGTTAAACAACCTCCTGTAAGTTTGATTTTTCCCTGAGGGAGATGGGGAGGAGGGAAGCACTCGCATATATATGCACAATCTAATTCTACAATTGCAAATGCAAGCTTACTTAAGCAAATCAGGAAGGGAGATCTGGCATGTTGATTATTTTAATTGAATTGTTTCCCCAGATCAGTCAAGAGATCAGAGCTTGTTTATTTCTTTTTCTCAAATGGTTTTCTTTATGCAAGCAAAGTATGAGTATTTACATTTTTACTTCTTCTCTCTCTTTTACATTAGTTTTCTTGGGCGGGGGGAAATTTCTCCAATTCTTTCCCCTGTGAAGCTATATACTGCAAAAGCTTCCTTCAGCCAGGTTGCCATCCCTGGAAAATGGCTGTTCTTCTAAAGGAGAAGTCTGTACACTGTTGCTTGGAATATTTTGCTGTGGGCCTTACTGATTTTATTTTTTTATTTATTATAGGTATTTTATGTATAGATTTACATGTGGGGGTTTTTTTGTCCTAACACATGGTGCAGATCAATTTGGGGAAAGAGGAATTTGATGCTATCATGGCATGTACTGAGATGGAACTTTAGTTCCTATTGGGCCCAAAGCACAGTATTAGAAAACAGTACATATTATACACAGGAGCAGCATAAAACTTGTTATTTCTATGTTGCTGCTATGAAATTGCATAAAAAATGGTTTGCTTCCTAATCCCATTAGATTCTGTTTTCCAGCAGGATTCTTTGTTTCCATTGGATCAATATAATTTGTTGTTTCCATTCAGTATTTGCTGAAGGTGTGGGCTTGTTTCCAGCTTGAGATGCAGTGCTCCTTCAGATCAGTAGACTATTATACTGTTATACAACAATTCAGTGTTTTCATCACTCTACAACAAGTTCATAATCTAGCTACAGAAATTCCCTAGGCCAAAACATGACTTTCAGGAGTTTCAAGGACAAACAACATATTTTAAATCACATCTTAGTGCTCAATTTGTAAAAATGTAAACTTTGGTAATTTAATTGCATTTAATTTAAGAACGGTTTAATTTTCAAGATAAATTTTGGCTTTAGAGAAGTTAGGCATAGCACTTCACTGTGCATCACAGCAGTTGGTAAGATCAGCAGGAGAAAGTAGTCCAATCAGTTCTGTGGAATCAATTTTAATATCAAAATGTTAGTATTAATGAATAGATGGGATCCCTTGAATCTAAATACTGCTTAACCCATTATTGAAGTGCCTGAAATCCATCTAAACAACAGAGAAAGGTCCAGTACTTGTAATTTCTAGATGTAAACCTTGCAGGCAATGAAATACATCAGTTGCCTGACACTAGCCAGCTGTTGGTTGGATACTGGTAACAACTGTGACTTCTAGCATTAGCCTGGGGAGGTGGAAGTGTATTTCCTAGCTCAAGCTTTGTTGTGACTCCGTGAGATACCCAAGTGCCATACTAGTCAGGAGCACAGATAACTTCCTGGTCCTTTACCTTTTCAGTATGGACTCCTAGTTATGGGCCTCATCCAGGAAAGATGTCTGGGTACTCTACTCTCACGTGCTGAATCCATGTTTCCTGTTTTCAGGAATAAGTTTTCTTGCTTTCCTCAGAATCCTGTGAAAATTTTTGTTCTTCTTACACATTGATGGTCCTCCGAGGTGCTGTGAAAACGGCTGCTAGGCACTCTTCAGTATGGCTTAAATCCTAAGGGTATCCTAATCCTGGGAGCTAAGTAGTCAGTACTGCTGCTGTGGCTATAATTCTCTTTCCCAATATAACACAACCTTGGTCCATCAGTTCCCCCACCTTGTAATATGGTTAAAGGATCAGGTGGAAGGGAGTGTTTGACACTTGCTTCTTCCCTATACAGCATTTGAAGAGAGACTTAAGGGAGGTAAGTCTTTCCCTTGATGAGACAGGGAACTGAGTGTGTGTCTGTAGAAGGGTTGGATATGCTCAGCTCCTTCCTCCTTCAGTGTCCTCTGAACAGAGGTGCTGGCACATAGATGCAGTGGATTGTTACCTGTGACGATAGTGAATAAACCAGTAAAAAATTAAAATATATTGCCTTTTTAAAGGAGATACTGTGATGTTAATAGAAGCATCATGTCAGTAATCAGTGTTAGTAAGAGGTGGCAGGACATGGAAGATGGCATGGAATGAGTGATACAATAATAAAGGCATAACAGATGGTAGTTCTGGTACTAGGAGTACCAGCATGGTTCTCCATAAACTGAGAGAATGAATTAAGAGAGAATGAGAGAAGGAATTAAGAAATAAGAAAAAAAGGAGAAGACTAGTAAATACACATTATGGATTTTGCTAATGGAAGATACTTGGCCAGAAAATAGTTACACTTTCCAGAAGAAGTGAAAGGTGACGATATGAGAAATCTGAACTAACTAGTAGACTAGAAACAGAAGTCATGTATGCTTTACCATTGGAGATGGTCATTGGTATAAAGGTCTGGGTTGGGAAAAATTGGTTTTCCATTCTGAATCTTTTTGGCCTTTCTTGCTGTGTAAATTATGGCTACAGTTGAATGTCTGGTACTTAAGAAAATATTGGTACTCCTTGGGTTTTTTCCCTTGAGAATAATTTGTGGGCATGAAAGGAGAAGGGAACAGTAGAGTGAGTGCTCTAAATCTCTTCGTTTTTTGATAAATGTGACTGTACCTCCTAAACAGAGATAATCACTTTTCTCTGCTAGATGGTATAACCAGGTATCTGCATCCATTTAGCATGTTTTGGTACTCACTAAGAAACAGCAAGGAACCTGCAATTTTAAAAAAAATATTCATCATGATTTGTTTTGAGGAGTTAGCAGGGATATTTTTCTTCTCCTTCCTCACTCTGTCTTTAGGTTTCTTTTCTTTTTCAGTATGTAAACACAGAAGACAGCAAGTTAGTTCACTTAATGAAAATAATTTGAAATGGGTGATATTGAAATAAGAGAATACCTAAAGACCCCTAAGTATATAAATCAGCAGGGACAGATGATGTTCAGTGAAGGGTTCTTAAATAACTGTCAGAATGGATTGTGGAGCCACTTGCCACAATTCTGACAAGGCATTAGAACAGGTGATGTACCAGGGGTCTGAAGAAGAGCAAATGGTTTGCCAATTAGTTGTAAACTGGCAGATTGGACCACCTGGTCCAGCTGTATCTGAAACGTACTTCCCATAAAGTTTTCCTCCCAGATCTTTATTCCTAGGCTACTGGGTTCACAGTTTGCAACAAAGAAAAATAACTGAAGAAAAGGACAGACTGCACAAACAAAAACAAGCCCCACAAGCCTGATTTGGTCTTTAAACCTGGTTGTATAGTTGCTATTTGTGAAGCTTGCTCTTTTCAGGTATTTTTCTTTCTCATTTTCAAAGGATCTTTTTATACCTTTTCTAACTTATTTGTGAGCCTCAGCTGTGCTTTCAGCACAGAATCAATTTGGAGAGATTTAAAAATATAAATGTTTGAAAGGATACTAATATCAAGGATCACTTTTGGCCATCATCCAAAAGTAAAAAAGCTAAATGCCTTCAATTTTAAAATGAAAAGTATGGAATTTGGTATTATTACTATTATTGTCCATTTTCAAATTCTAATTTATTTCCACAAGCAAATGTTAACACCCATAATTTCAGGTTTTAGGTTGGAGTATCTCTCTTACACTAAAAGTGGATTTTGGTTGTAACAGTCACAATTTGGTTAAAACTGAGAAGCATAGTTAGATAAAGAAATATTATAAGGTATTTAATGTTAAAATTTTGTAAACATTACAGCTAAGTGTCTGTCTAATAATTCTTAGAGATTTATTCCCCATGTTTAAGACTGTCCTATATACTTCTAAAATATATATTTAGTTTGGTATAGAGAAGAATTGTGTTGGGATGAAAAAAAATTGTATCAAGCCAAATATACAATCCCTAGACTCTTCAGCTTTTGTTGTTTTTAATACCATTATTAGCATGGTATGAAAATAAAAATTGAATATTTGTCTGACATCCATTCATCTCTATTCAAGTATATCTTTTCAAGTGAAAGACAGAGGTTTTTGTTTACCTGTGAAAGCCAAAAAATACTACGATGAACAACTAAATGGGCTTTTTCTTATCATCATCCATACAAGAAACTATATGGAACGGTATATAAACGTTAGTTAATATGACTGCTAATGGAATATAGGGGGATTATTTATTTCTGATTTTTTAATTAGAAAAGTTGCCATTTTTCATGCTTTGTGTATGGCAAAAAGCTGTTAAAAAAAACCCCAGCCTGGATGTCTGAGCAGCTGATGTATGTAGCAAGAGGAAGAGCAAGGACAGGCTTGCAATTCTGCAACCAGTGTTCACATCGAGTAACATCTGTTCATGTGAATAGTCCTATTGAGCTGCAGGCACACTCACGAGCTCAGAGAAAAGCCATGCTACTGTGTACAAGTAGCTTTATGATGGTCAGCCTAGAAAGAGATCATTGGTATTGTTCAAATGAGCAAGAGCTAGTCAGCTTGAACAAGATGTGAAGCCTGGATGCCCCATTAATAACTGAGTTTCAGGGCTTTCCGTTTCACTGTGAATTTCCTTCATAATTGTCTTCATTCATAGCTATTAAAACCCCCGTGAATGGAAAAATAGTTGTGAACAGTAAGCTGACATTTGGAAGAGGGCTGAGTGACTGACCTGAAGAGAGGAACGCTTCTCAAGTTAGCCAAGGAAAACACAAAGTGAGTCATCAGTGTGCTCTGGGGTGGAATTTCTGCTGCCCTGGGGAGGCAGCAGTGCTCAGTGATGGGGCCTAACACGCACACTCTCTTTGCCAGATCTCCCCTGGGAGTCAGCAGTGCAATGCAAAGTGGGTAGTTTACATCTTAATCTCATAGATTAATAGTAGCAATTATTTCTTTTTTTTTTTAATTGTCTCCTCCTGCTTATTATTTATGTATATTCCAGTACCTCCTAAGGAGCCTAATCAGATAGAGGAGTCACAGGGAACAAACACAAAAAAAACAGTCCATGCCCTGGAGAGCTCACAGTATGCTCAGTGTTTTCTTGGTGATCATGACTGATCATTGATTTTACATGTGAAACCAGAGTATGAAAAATTTTATGAGAATGTATATAAATTAAGATTTTCCCATTCCCACAAGATCCAGAAGAATCCAGACATAGCCACTCTAAATAGTTCTTTTAATTCAATGGGTACAATTGAGACCAGGATTGTAAATGAGGTATGATGGCTTTCATACATAGCAGTTATATGGGTGAGCTCAATGAAATACAAAATCCCTGACTTTTCTCCCATTCTCTTTGTCACTCTGTGATTAATATATAGATAAAAATAAAATGAAAGTGTTTAAGCAATAATTTCTTAAACAATTCATCTGATATTGCATCCCTTTAGGAAGTTAAGATACCAAACACATGGTGGTTATTTTATTCCCGCAGAACTGGCAGGCTTTGGAACAGCTCCCAAATAAAGATCTATACTTCATATTATTAGCAGTATTCATGTCTCCTGTGATACAACGTCAAAATGTGGTCCTAGTTTGTGACATACAAAAAGCAATAGTCAGTCTGTCTTTACAGCCTTTATAGCTGAAATACTGCAACAGGAAAATCTGTGTAGTAGGGGTTCAGCAAAATGTATTGTTAGTTTGATAAAGCTTTATTTAAATTTTTTAACAACAGCTTTTTCCAATTAAAAGATTAAAAATGTAATTGAAAATAAAAAATTATGCTAGTAGGATTAGATAAACATAAAACATATAAAAAGTTTAATGTAGATGCATGTGGAAAATTCTATAAATTTACTCTGGTTTTATGTTTTATGTACACTGAATATAAAAAAGTAAGTTTAAAGAACAATAAAGGCTACAGAGTTAGAACTCAAAATATAGAAAGGGCCAATATTCAGACAGTCTAACCGTAATTCAGTCCTCTTATGAAGGCCATAGTTTTCTGGACTTCGTATAGTGTTGTACATTTTATTTTCCATGATAAGTGCCATGAACTTCGGTGTGTATGCTGTGCTTTGATGATGTAAAGAACTGTTTAAGCACTGGGAATTAGCATTGGCAATGTCATATTCTAGGATATTTTGGAAGAAAACATATGGTGGAGAAAAAATATCTCAAAACTTAGCCATTAACTCTGTTGTCCCTCACTGCTTTCCTTTTATCTTTCTCATTGTTTTTATTTGTTTTTCATGTTATAGCCAAAAGAGCATTGATTAATTTCATTTCATTCTGAGAGGATACTTCTCCCTTTATTCAATAGATTTAGGACCGAGTCCAGTTCTCATTATATCTGAATATGAGTTGAGTCAAACTTTCGTTGAACTTTCTCTATGCTTGCTATTGAGAGAACACTTGTTTTTAGAGTTTGGTTTTGTTTGATTTTTTCCTTGCATAAATCCGGATGAGGAATTTTGGGTTTTTTTTCATGTGTTAAGTGTATAAGGATGTTTCTGCTCTTGCTTGTTTATTATTTTATATATCTGTTGAATTTAACAATATGTTTCTATTAATTAAAATAGAGTACCTGGAATGTTCAATTGGTGTTAGGTTTTGCAACAGCTTGAAGATTTTTACAAATTCAAAAATAAATCAAATAAAAATAACACAAGTCCCTGATTTTTAAGCTGAGATTGACTTGGCAGTTCCCTTTATATTAATTGTATACATACCAGTTTCCTGCAAGTAGTCAAAACACTAATGTTTTTACTTGTACTTTTAAAGCCTTTTTAAATGAACATTGCCAGAATTTACAACAAGCTGATAACTGCCATCCTCTTACAGATGTTTCAGCTTCTGCAGTAAGAACTCAAACAAGATTTTCAAGAACATATTTATTTTTAGCATTTTGTAACTCTAGTGACCATTATCAAGTAAGGGCTGTGAGAAATTAGATACCTTAAAAGTAGCAAATGGCAGCTTTTACAGTTATTAAAGGTTTGATTCATGTGGATTGATGGCACAATTACAGCGTGTTTAACCCAACTCTTGAAATGTGATTAACATAAACTGATATTGTAGTTAAATATTTAGGTGATGCATATGACATTTTTTTTCTCCTGGATTCCTGATTTTGTTGTCATTTTCTGGAAATGTCACAATTTGTATCACACATACCTATAAACCTGGATAAACTCACTTTTCCTTTAATTTCTCCTATTCATATAGGGGAGGATTAAAATTATGCTAAATTTTTCATAAGTCTATTATCAATAAATGAATATTTAATGAAAGACAAAGCAGACATACAGAATAAACTGGTTTCAGCAGCTGTGAACATGTTTTCATTTAGTGCATGCCATAGTTACCTAGGACTCTTGACTCAAAGAAATTAGATTTGTTATGAAAAAAGGACTATGAGTACTAATGCTTTAAACAGGAGTCTTTTTTTCTATATAATCCATCAGTTGTGAGATCTTCTTTCACAACCCCTAAAGCATTGTTCCTTTTCATTTTAGTCAGCCAAAGCAGCTGGGTCTTTATAGCTGCAAAATGTTTGCTCATGACCAACTGCTGTTTTGTACACTGCTTTTCATCACTAACAAATATTTTATTTTTCGCTGTTATTCCACGCTTGTCGTAACTTGTCGAGGAGCAATGTAGTAACATATATCCAATTAATCAATGACTTCTCTGTCTCTTCTGACCTGATTCTTCCCATGATGTATGCCTAGGGAGGTGTGCACTCTGCAGAAGATCCCCCAGACTAGCAAAAGGGTCAATGTGGATGCAGAAATACATCTATAGGACTTTAGCAATAGGATGATCTCTTCAGACCTTAAAACATTTGTGGTAGTAGACTGAAAGTAATTTTCTGGCCAAAATTATTCTAAAGACATTTTAAAATGTGATTGAGGTATCTTATGACAGTGACATCTGATCCACTTTTGAAATGGCTCCTGAATACCCACAGCCATTTGGTTTATTATAAGATAACCACGTCAGCCATATGGTTTGTAATCTGCTGCTGCAGATCCATCAGGACCCTCAGGCTGTGATCTCATCCTTAGGGCATTGATTCTGATGAGTCTGTGGTGTTACCCTTGTCTAACAGTAGTGGCAATAATAATGATGATAATGTATACAAGAAATACAAATCAAACATATGGACATATGCATCTGATACTTTGTGACTGTGGAAGCTCATCAGGCTCATGACAGTCTAACACTAAATGCGAGACTGCTTGGGAACTGCAGGTCCTCTAAGGCAGACAGAAAGTCACAGCACAGCATCAGAGCTCAGAAAGGCAATAAAGTGAGTTTTGCTAATGTATAATAGTACTTATTTATGAAAGATATTTTAAAGCAACCATCCAATTATTTCATTTATTTAGAATTGCAACATGCTTTTGCCAGATGGTGTTTCATATCAGGTCAAAAAATAATGAAGGAATTTGGCATTAGAACTGAAGTTACAAGAAAAAATGAGTGACTAGGGATTGCAGATTTGTTATAGCTTTTTGGTTTGCATTTTTTTTTTCCCCATCAAGCTTTTTAATTCTTTTTGCATCTCTTCCCTGTGGATTTATTTGTATTTATTGCATTTTTGTCACACCTTATTAGAAGTTAGGAAAGATAATTTACAATGTGGTGAAACAAACCCCCAATTCCCAGGGAAGTGTACACTTAAATAATTCGTCCTTTCCCTTTTTAGATTATTTATTAGACATGTTCAAGGGGTTTTAACAGTGGCTGGGGATGGAAGGAGGTGATTGGAAATTGCCAGGAGAAAGAAACAGTTTTTTGAAGAAATTTCTTCAAAGCTCATTATGTCCTGTTTTACTGTTGATGATGTTTTGTTCCTGTCTTGAATGGGAATATAGGGCTTGTTATGCTGGACAAATAAAACATGGAGGCCCATGGTTCAGACTCATTAACAGTGCACCAACATGAGTAGATTCTTCAGAATACAAACACTATTCTTACATTTCTTCTTGTTTTCCCCCTTTCCTACTGCCCCCCCACCCCACCTTTGCAATCCATTCTTGGGAACAGTTTCAAGTTTTGTTGGTGTCATGATAATGGTGAATGGGCCATTGACTTCCACCTGAACTAACATTACCACTGGTAGTTTTTATAGGTTTTCAGGTTTAAACAACAATTGATTCCTGAAATCTTTGCCTAATTAAGAAATAAAAGATTTTGCCTGGGTCACTTAATACAGTAGGTTATGGTCTCAATGGACTCTGTTGGAATCTCAAATATTTCAAGGATTATTAGATTTGGACTTCAATGAATACATCACAGGTAACTAGTTTTGCATTTCCTACCAATAATTTCAATCAGCTGTGTCAGTTGTTCATTTTAAGTCTTATACCAAATATTATCAATAGTTCTATGAATCAGGTAGGTCACTTGAAATAGAATTTTTCATGCTATTTTGGGGATTGGTTTTAAAAAGCGACTTTACATGAAAATCTAGAATTTCCCAGAAGAATGGACATTAAAACGTGAAGTTTCATCCAGCTTTAGTATTTTAGAGAGGAAAAGCTTTTTCTGCAGGCATTTTTTTGATCAACTTTGTATAGATCAAAGGTACAGTTCTTCCTTTAATGGTTCTTTCTTTCCTGGGAAAAAATGCTCATTTTCTTCAACTATACATTTAGAAATTTCTAGCGACTCTGGCGTTACGCTTCTATGAAAAGCGTGACTGAAATGGAAAAAAAAAAAAAGATCTGTGGCTGAGTTCCAGAAATGGAAGGACTGAAACCTGTCTTTTGCTATGCTAGAATCTAAAGCCAGATGTATAATACAAATACTCTAGTGGAATATGGAGGGAAAAAAAGAGAGAATCTCATATGTACAGATGCTAGCAGTCAAAATCACTCAAGCTGTACTGAAATGTCCTTTGCACCTGGCACTGGAGGTGTTAGCCATGCCAGTTCAGTTCCCCAACACAGATGTTCTTGTTGTACCACTTCTTATATGTAACGTTTAGATTTCTGTTTAGCTCACATAAATACTGTACGCCAAAGGCCACCCATTTATTAGTGCACCTGCACCTTCTGCTTTCTTTAATTCCCTCAGTATATTGCATTCCCCTTGTGCTGCTGATCCTAGTGCAAAGTAATGTTATGGAAAAGAAACTGAAGTTAACATCACAATGCATGAATTACAGTAACGTGTGATTGCTTTTGAAAAATATTTTTCAGCATATTATACATGTAAGGCTGAATTTTCAGATGATGGAAATGTATAAATATGAACTTGCTTGTTGTATACAACCTTATTTATATTGCTTATAATTAGTATTCTGAAACGTGTGCCATAAAGTAGTTACCATAGCAATAGGTCTGTATAAACAGAGCACCTAACAGTCATGCTTGAAACATGCATGTGGTCCTTTGGATATTACTGAATATTTGTGCTCAAATGGTTTGTTGGGCAGACACTAACATTAAGGTCCTTTAAAATTTTTTCTCAGAGACAACACTTGTCTCCTTATCTGTTTCTCGTGTACTTTCTCTTATCCTTCATCGTTCAGAAAAAAGTAAGAGTGAAAAAAGACGACCGAAATAAGATGAGAATTATTTTTTTGGTTTTATAGGTCTTCTATTTTGTATTACAGTCCTTGAAAATATCTTTCTCACCATGTCTAATCCCTCTAAAGACAAATTCAGTTAGGATCCACATTTCAGTATAGCTTTTCAGCACAGGATTGTGTGAGGAGTTAGCTCTGGGCAAGGACTTGGCTTCTGTATTTCTCAGATATCTGAAACATCATGAGTGGTGCTGCAATTGAATAGTGTGTGCTCAGATAATTTTTTTAGTGAAGTATTGTGGCTTTCCTTTTGTGGCAGAATAAAGTTAAAAAAAAAAAAAGAAAAATTGTAACC
>VXBB01006127.1:83221-157875 GCA_013399915.1 Illadopsis cleaveri
TGCTTGTAAGTAGTCTTTTCTTGTTCAGAATGAAGTAAAGTTTGTTTTTTTCTGTGAGATACTGTCCAGGACTAGATCACTAAAAATAACTTGCATCTTTCTGTCCTTGAGAAGAGATTTGGAACTGTTCTGTACTAATCATGGTTATGGAAATACCTTTTCTTCTCATGTGTGTTGTAAATAACTTTTGAGAAAAGATATTGAAAAATGGCTTCATGTCAGTCATTAATACTTAAAATACTGAAAGGTATAATAAATTAATTTCGGCTTTCTTTGTGGTCCTTTGAATTGTCATGCCATGTAAAGCACATCAAAGACATTTTCTTGCACCTCTATTAGAGGTAGCTTTCCCATTAGCTTTCCCAAGGTTTCCAAAGTGTATCCCAGATATGTCTTGTAAACCAGGAGCAGTATAAAAAATAGTGAATATTTAGCAATGTGTGTAGTTCAGATAGGAAGAAAAATAATGGCAATTCTCTGTATGTAACTAGAGTAGATAGCAGAGACCAGATCCTACAGTGACAGCTAATGAGAACAGATTAAATGCAAGGAGAAGCCCTAGGAAAATCTCTCCGCATAGTTGGAGCTTAGTCCTGGAGTTATAAAGCAAACTTGTTGCCCATCAAACAGTGTGTAAGTAGAGGGCGTATCACTTCTACAGCCCTTAATCTCTACAAAGAAGCCAACACACAGTAATTTTGAGTGGCAGATTTAGCAGAACTCCTAAGTTGTCCAAGTGTGCTATCTTGTCTTCCAAAATTCCTCTTGGTGATGAGAGAAAAATATGCTTCTCCAGAAAACCAGACCACTTAAACTCTTTCTCTGAATCCCTGTCAGGAGAAAACAAAGCCTTTCTTCAATTCTCCATATATAACTTCTTCATACCATTAGAGTTCCTCTCAAGATATCATCCTTTCATCTGCTTCTTCTGTTGCTCCTTTGTCAGGCTTGTCAGCCCATTGGGAATGTCCTGGAGATCCTTGGCCACCTTAGACAGCACCAAATATATTTAGTTTAGTGGGAAAGTAAATCAAAGCTGCTTTAACTTTGTGGACTGCAGAAAGTTTAGGAAGATTGTCTGACTGATGAAAGTGTTACAAATGCCTGCCCCAGAGTTCACTGGATTTTACTTCAATTGTCCATGCTCCTTCTGTAAAACAGAGTTTGAACAATGTAACTGAAACTGTAATCCAAAGTATGATTGTAGTATTTATTTAATTAAAATAACCCAGGTACTAAGAGGGAGGGCAAAGAAACTTAGGAGGCCACCAAAAAGCCACCAAAAAGTTGGAGTCTCAGCAAGCTCAATAGACTATATTGATACCTTCACTGCTATGATTTCCTTCCTCTCAGTACCTATCCAAACAACCACTTTGGATATCTTTACCATGTTGAAGGCTCTTCCCCAGGTGCAGTAGAAATACAGAACTTAAAATGCTTTAAGGCAGGCGTTGTACCCCATCATAAATGATGAGAAGTAATCTGTGAGGCATCTCATTGATGTTCAGAATACTTTCCTGAGTTAGGTTCTTGGTTAATAAGTAAATAGTGCTGTTGGTTAAACTGGTATCCACTCTGCATAGTGTGATCTCCAAACACCATGGAATCCTAACATGGCAGAGGAGGAAAATGGAACTGGTTTTCATGAAGAGCAAGAGAAATGAAGATCATCTTTGGGGTTTTCTGAACTCCTGGACCGAAGTCGCTGCCACCTTAATCAAAAGGAGTTTTAATACTCACATAAATGGAATGAACATTTCTTTCTGGCAGATGACTAAAAAACTCTTTGGTGGATAAATATAGGGATAATGCTGTTAATAGAGTTTGCTACCCTGCAGAAAGGGAACATTTATTCCCTGACAGTACTAGTTCTCCTAGAAGTGTACAAATCAAAGCTGGTTTTCATTGATCAGATTTCTACATTTCCATAAATATTACTGTATTTTTCTTTTCTAGGCATTTTTATAGGCTAATCAAATTTCCAATATTACTAGGAGCCATTTAAAGTGAATGCCAGAACTACTAAGGAGTAATTTGAGAATTAGTTCTATTTTTGTTAGTTGAAATGATCTTGACTTGCTCATATTGTATCGTACCTGATGCTCAGTAATATGATAATACCAATACAAATAGGAAGATATCCGGTTTGAAGTTCTTAAATATCTATTAAAAGTGGTGAGCAGTCCAAGCACATTAAAATTCCATTTTCCCCATACAAGTGTTTGGTGCAGATGACCCCCACTGATCTTAAATATATTTCTGTATCTGTAACTGAATAGAGGTTTTCCGTACAGCATGTTCTAATGGTACTCTGGCCTTTAGCCAACAAGGCACTGAATAAGGCTATTTTTAAAATACAGAAACTGGGAACAGCTGCAGCAATCAAATTTGATAAAAACAGAGAGGAACTTTGCTTTTTTTTTTTTTTTTTTTTTTTTTTTTTTTTTTTTTTTTACGGTTCCNTTTTTTTTTTTTTTTTTTTTTTTTTACGGTTTGTCCAAGTTTAGACTCCTTTCATAGAACAGCTTTTGTTCTCTTGGATGAAGGGGATATAAGAGTAACACACTGAAATCCTTTTGAACAAATAACTTTTAAAAGAATACGGATTAAAATAATGGGGAGCTTTTTGGTGCAGTAGCATGTTCAGTGCAATTGTACCTCAAACTGTTTAAAAAATAAATCCATTTTAAAAAAACCATTTTGTCTGCCAGTCTGTATCATAAAAGACTTATACATAATGATCTCCCAAACTGGAAGATGAGATCCCTTGTTTCAAATTTTGAGCATCTGAGCACTGGTATTTGGAGTAGTTTCTAGAGTGGAAGTGTTGAATGCTGTAGGGTGGGTTGTTTTGGGGTTTTGATTGTTGGGTTTTTTTTCCTTCTTTAACCACTAATCAGAAAAGTTTCTATGAAGAACTCTTCTATCCTTGTCCCTACTAAGCTGGTGGAAAAAAATTCACTTTAGGAAAAGTTTTACAAAGACCTTCTGTGCATGGTAAAAAGCTTCATAAAATATTTAATTATAGGGACTGATTCTTTCTTGTTTGTCCTTTATTTTTTGGGGCAAAACTCATCATTCTATGATTAATGAGAATTAGGGGATGATTGTGTATGCAGAAAACAATCCATTACACAGTAGTAGGCTGAGCTGTCTGTTCAGTGATTCCATCTGAGGATAGAGCCTCTGTGCTAGACTGATGCAAGATAAGATACTGGGTGAAATTCGAGTTCCACTGAAATCAGTAAGAATTATGCCACTAAATTCAGCAGAGAGAGGATTTTATTGATTGCATTCATTTTAAGTGACAAAACTAGCACTTTTGCATCTTACCCCATTATCCCATTAGGGCTATTAAGTGCACCATCAATTCTGATGGTGGAGCAAAATTCTACTGAATTTCTCACATATGCTTAAATATAGATAATATATATCATTTGTGTATGTCCGCAGAGGTATAAAATGTGTTTGCATTTTTGTGTGTTTTTATGTACATAAAATATCTGCCTAATTTATTATCACCATATCTGAGTATTTCTCCAGGGTGAGAATTACACCAGTGATATATCTTCCTTCACACTAAGGGGAAGGTTTAGCTTGTTTTGTTTTGTTTTAATACCAGGAAAACAAAATATGAAGACAAGCATAAAAGCTGGAGAATCAATACTGGCATGAAATAGATGTATGGATCCACCTGAGATTTTAATGTTTACAAGCAAACTCAGCAACACAAAATACTCAAAACTGGGTCACATACCATAGATATAGGACTTGATATATATCCTTGAAGTCGACATTAAGTGGGAGAGCAGACTTTTGATAACAGAATGTTAAAATTCAGGATTTGCTGATTTGTTACCTGTCTCTGCTCCAGACTTTGCATGTGATCTTGGCCAGGTCAGTTCTGAAAACTTTTGTGCTTAACTTTATGTTGTAGAAATAATATTATGACTCTTAAGGGTCTACACACAATATATTCAGCTGAATATGAGAACAAATATTTTCCAGGACCTAAACATGTCTGTGTACAATTTTCACTTTGTAAAATGGACATAATAATATTATTTTTCCCCAATGCTTTGTTTTATTTGTTTATAAATTCTTGGATAGGAGAGCTGTCTTTTGTATATGTCTGCACATCAGTAACAAAACAGAGCGTTGACATCATCTTGGCCTTGAGATGCAACTCTGATATAAACAATTTTAAATGTTGAGGCAAATGTTATTTCAGGTAGCTTCTCCAAAGAAAGACATAACAAAATCCAGGCTGTACAGATTGCACAGGATTTACTGATTTTTTTTTTTTTTTTTAAACCAGGAATTTGGAAAAAGGTATTCATTTGAAATCAGGAAAATATTATGACAGTAAACACATTTCTAGCAATTTTTTACAACAGTCCCTATCACTGCATATGGAAGTGACTTCACATTCCTGCATAATGGGTAACTGGAGATTTAATACATGCTGTGTTCTAGGAAGATACTGACGCATTCATGTGGTGCGGAGCACTGAGCTTGGGAGTTTTTCAAGGATCCTCTGGCATCATACCAGCTTTCAAATTCTTATCCAGTATTTTAACTGGAACCAAAAAATTTCCAGAGTGATGATTACTAGGGTTTGATTACATTTAGTAAGCTATGGAGCCCCTTCTCTTCGAAGACAAACTGCTGCCAGAGACAGATTTACCACTGACCAACAGTGTTTTTATGCAAATGTGCCTGAGTGAGTGCAGTAACCCCAAGTTATAATAGAGTCATTCAATCTCTTGCCAGGACAGTAATATTTATATATTGCAAAGATAAATTAGATATCAAAACCAGTTCCATTACAGAGGGAAAGTTCTCTATGTAAATCAGTTTTTCTAATCACACCATGTTCCTTCTCATCCACCCCCTACCCCAATTTGCTTTCCATGCTTTATCTTCATAGATGAATTCCAAATGTGTTTTTCTCTTGTATGTTCACTCTGAATATTGAAGCATTCAGCTAATGCCAGGGTAATGGATAACGTAAACTTCAAAGTCTCCAAGTGTGTTTCTTCGTGCCTTGGGAAGGGTTATAAAGGGCTTATAGTCACATACAATGTTTTGTCTGCCACTTGTGCAAGTTTCTGTTTGAACTTCTCTTCTTCTGCTGCCTTATGGGAAGAAATGGGCAGTCAGCTCCCTAGTGACTTTATCTCCCCATCAGGAATGAGTGCAAGGGGTCAGCTGCCCCTGTGCATGCTAGTCCCCGTCTGCTGACAGCAGGGCTCCCCTGGGAGAGCCGGCTTTGTTTACTGACAGCGCTAATGTGAGGAGACACGTGAAGTACTTTGGTTTGTGGAAGAGACAGGAGAGACATGGTGCTGTGAAAACATTCCCACACACTCTAATGGCTCATTCACATAGAAAACAAGCGAGAGCCTTCAGCTCTTTCACAGAGCTCAAAGTAGAACAAACGGACTGGGGAACCCCAAGGCACCAGTCAGAAAACACTCTCCTAATGGACTAATACTGAGATGCTCTCTGTGAGAGCTTACGTATGAGACCTCAGCTCTCCTTTAGGCAACTAAATGAACTCGTTAGAAAGAAAAACTGCTCAGTATCTGATAGTTGCTTTTGTTCACTGTTAGCTGTGAAATTTTTCTTGAAAATCTACCCTTTAGTTTCCTAAACCTGAACTTTCTAAAACTAGTTATAATCGGTAAAACATGCATGGAGAATTTTATTATTACAATCACCAACTATTTCTGTTTACAATAAAATCTGTAGGGTGCAGAAGAAACACAAGAAAGAAATACGTCCCTAAGTGTATAGTTGGTAGAGACAGATACACAACTTAAGAATATAATTTGAGGCTCGAAAAGAGTGACTTTCACAATGAGATCTCAAGCACAATAGGGATACATGTCATAGAAAAGCCCACATTATAAACTGGTTTAAGTGACAAATGATGTTTGGTGAGTGGCAACATTCATTATTCTCCACTACAGTTTATAAGATGAATAAGAAGTCAACAAGAATAGTGATACTCGATCAACCAATAAGTTTGTGTAGCTCAGTATCTGACCTCTAACACCAGCCTGTATTAGAAATAAAGCATAAGAGAGTAAACTTTCAGTGCTTCTTTTCTGTTAAGATATCCTACTGAATGTGTATAATTTTTGATTTAAGTAATTTCAGTCTAGTGTGGCCTCATGCCATAAAAAATATTATGTAAAAAGGATTTCCTGCTTGTCTAGAAGTACTATGAAACTCCTTGGTTCTTGCATTTGAGAAATACTGAATTACATTACTGTCTTCACCTACTCCATTGCACTTATTATTTTCTCATCTTTCCTCCATTCATCTCCTTACTTCCTGAAGGCTACTAGTCTAATTTATTTTCATACAGAAGTTGCTCCATATTTGTTACCATGTTTGTTCACCTGTCATTCCTAGTTATTTTTCTTCCTCTGCATTGTTGAGTGAACTGGAACTACAAATTCCATGCTTCATGGATGTACCAATTGCAACATTTGATGATCATAAATTGAGGATTGAGCTGATATTTTCATAGAACTTGCCACTGTAACTCACAATGTTCATTCCAGCATGACAGTATCAATTGTAGTCCAGCAAAATAAACACATACACACGGAGACACACACACCATATTTGTTTCCAAATGTTATATATATATATGTATATAACAGTCTACATATCTGTAGTGCTCTTTCTCCTCATGGGCATTAAGTTACATATATTGAACTTTCTGCCTTTGTAAAGCCCCATTACTCAGTACTATAAAGTTCCTAAACTTGTTTTATAATTGGGTTTTGGTTTTCCTTTGCTCAGTCTTCAGTACTCACTGTCTACCTCTATTTCCAGATTATTTTTGGGTTATATGTTGAGCTGTACAGAGGCCCTCATGAATCTTTCTGAAAAATCAGTAATAAACTTCCACTAGAATGAAGAATGACTTCCCCTTTCCTATCTTTTAATTTAATAGGAGATCAGATCTCCTTTAACAGAGCTTAGTATCTTTCAGATTCTTTGGTGGAGACCTGTTAGGAAGAAATATCATCCCATTGTTGATGTCTTCACCCTTTATATTTAACCAGTGTGCCTATAGCCATGTAACATTATTGAAGAGTGGGACTAAAACAGACAACACTCCCTTTTCCACTTTACACTTAGTTTTTATCGAAGTCAATATATCTCAAGGATTTGTTGAAATGGATATGACTATGCAAAAACATCAGGTCAAATATATCAGCAAGGGCAGGAGTGTGAACTAATGCAGTCAATAATTGCATGTTACATTTGCTTTAGTTTCTACTACTTCTGAAGGAAAGTTATGTCTAATTTAAGCTTGATTCTAAAAATATTCATATTTGGCCTAAAATAACTCCACTTTGGGAATGTGCCACTGCAAATGTGAAGTTTTTGAAAGGGCTCTACTTTTTTGGTAGATGAGATTCAGTTCTGTCTTCCAGTGTTTATTATGCCACATATTTTTGAGAAGTGTGGTATAGATCAAAGGGCAGGATTTGGCCCTTAGTTACCTGCTGCTACTGGCACTAATCTCCCAGCTTTTTAAAAATGATGCATCAAATATATATCCCTGAAAATGTCACAGTTCTGAATATTGCACATATTGCCTAAGCTGTCAGAAATAAAAATCTGTTCTTAATTATTCTTCCATTTAAAAAAAAATAGTTTTCTAATGGCCCACTGAATAGGAATCTGATGTTTTCTTTGGCTAAACATTTTACTGATTTAGTACATCTATAAAGTTCTATGTGCTTTTATAATATATAAATTTTTGAAAATGCGTAGTGCATTCCCAGTTAAGTCTCCGTGGCTAACAAGAAAAGTAGTATTTGTTTAAATCTCATTTCAGTTTAAATGTTGGTTACTTATGGGAAACATTTTAAGAAAAACAAATGCAATGGAAAGCCAGACATACAAAATTGGGCTTACATGTGTTACATGGATGCAAGCTATAAAAATGTATAGTTAGAGTTCATCATATTGTACATTTTAAACTTTTGACCATCTCATTGTTTTCCCTTAATGGGCAAGGATATTGTTTATTTTTTTTCTTCATTAATATTATATGAAACTAATTTCACTGTGATGAGAAAATGAATAAAGCAGAAAATATTAAGAAAGTATAAGAAGAAAAATGAAGGCTTTGGATAGTATCAGATTTTCTGCTAGAAGCAGAATAATCCAGATCATAAATCCTATTTGTTTTTAATATTTTTTTCACCTCATCACAGTACTTCTTTCAGTTAATTATGTTCATTGAAAGCCCAAAGAAGTGAACAAAAAAGACTCCCGTTGAAACTTTGGAACAGCCTCATAGATATGATTGTTAGCATAAAATTTTACCTTCATTAATGGTTGAGGGGTTTAAAATATACAGAGTAATGTGGTCTCTTTTCTTTGGTTTTTTCACTGGGATGATAGACTCTAACATTTTAGCTCAATGCTTTGCTTCACTGAATAACATGCCTTTTGGAAACATTGATGTTAACAGCCAATTTATAAAACACACATATTATACAGCTAGAAAAGAAATGTTTCTTTTTCTTGTCCATTTGGTCCTGGCAACACGTATTTACACAGGGGAATATAAAACATTTCATGCAAAACACCCTCATTGATTCTGGATAATATTTCATTACCTTGCTGGGTTGCTTCTCAAAGCAGACTGCTTATTACTGTTTAGGTTTCTGTTTGTACCTGAAATTCTAGACAGAATTCGTCCTTGCTCCTTGAAGTCAAGTAAACTAATATTTATTTAAATTTTTTTTGAAGTTTAATGCCAAAGTACTATTTAGTCAAAAAGAAGTGTGAAAGAGAAAATATATAACTGAGTGCAAACAAGCATGACAAAGTTGGAAGGCTAGGTGGATAGTTAAGGTGTTTTTCTTTCTTTTTGCATTGCATCTGTGTGCTAATTAAGACACTGATCCAATGCAAAAAATAATAATAACTCATAATAATAATGCGTGCACATAAAGACTGAGTTAGAGTTGCACACATTGTCTGGAAAGTACTGTGTAGAAGAGGATCCAATAGGGTCTGGAGCAGTGACTTTTTCTTTACAGATACTACATATCTGTTGAAAAAGAAGCATAAATTTCTGCACTGTAAACATCTCATTCTTTGTGTGTCAAGTAACCCAAACTGAGGAATCTCTTCTATTTTCTCAGATAATGAAATTATTTATTTGGTTTACGTGTAAAATAAACAATGGATATAATTACTCTATTTTAGAATAATTTTGGTTAGGATATTGTAGAATTGTGTGACAGCAGGGCCCAGTTGTGTTCAACTTAAAGCTGTAATTCTCCTTAGGAATAATCATTTTTGCTAGTTCTGTTCTGCACATCTTTTGTTATCAGCTTGTCTTCTGGCAGCTCTTGTTGGTCAATATGACTGCTTTCAAGATGCTGTCAAGACAAAACGTGGACTTTTTTCAACTTTTGCAGATCTAAGTGACCAGCTTATGGAAGTGGTTGGTCTGGAAGGAGCCATGGAGATGGGACAGATATACACAGGTCTGAAAAGTGCTGGAAGACGGCTTGCCCAGTGTTCATCTGTTGTCATCAGGTATCAGCAGCTTTAATTTATACTGCACTGTTGTTATGAAACTGAAGAGTTTTATATATTGACTTTTTTTTTTGGTAGCTTAACAGTCATAATTATGATTATTTCTTGTGAAAGCATCATTTTTATATATGAAATGAATCTGTTCCATCCATATTCCATGCCCATACATCTTCCTTTCTTAAAATGTCTCAAAAAACTAAAAAGAGGCTGTTCACATTCAATCATCACATGTTGTATTCAAGTGCCATTTTGTCCTATGAAGAAGTATTGTCAAGAATTTGGAGCAGAAGCAATAAGGCATCTTGGGATTTATTGTCGACATACACTCCATGCAATTTCAAGCCAAAAGTAATTTAGCATTACTTTGTCACATTTTAACCCATTTATAATGCATACCACACCAGGGAATAGTAGTGTGTAATTAGTAATTGTAAAGCACTTTTTGATCTGTGGAAGCCAAAGTGCTCTGGTTTTAATTTATTTGTTATTTACTGAATTCTGACAAGCCACTATTATTAAATCTGTTGGTATGTATGAGCCAATGATGGTGGAGTACTCTAATTTCATTGTGTTTTATCATTTCTAACATAAGAACATTCACAATAGAGTAAACTTGGATTAGAACACCAGGAAAAAGTAATTATTCTATCTTTTGGATTATATAAGGACTGAAAAAGAATTGACCATCTCTCTCTTTTTCAGTGAAGAATTCCTCAGGAAGAATTTTCCAAAATTTATTAAATCCATAAGCTCTACAATTATAAGCCTAAAACAGAAGAGCAACAATAAAAAGATAAATAGAAACCCTTCCCAAACTAAAAAGTGAGAGCTCATTCTTCCCTTCCTCCATTTATAGCCATAGGTGACAGTGGATAATTCTGTGAAATGTTAGTTGTTTTCAAAAAACATCCAAACCAGAATTTCCATTGACCAACATGAATCGCTAATTTTTCCATGATTAGATATATCCACTTCAACCTGTTTCTAATAGTCTTGTAAGCAAACTATTACCCTGCAGAGATACAGGGTTGGAAAAGACCAAAAATGTAGTACATTTTTTTTTTCTGTTCTCATTTTTCTTCGCTTTTCTGAAGAGCATCCAGAACTAGAGAGGCAATACTGTCTGCATCTTTCTGTTGAAATCAGTGCCCCTTTGCTAAACAATTTAAATTTATAACATGTAAAACATTCTGAATATAGTGCAAACTTCATTCTCTGTGAGTGTTCTGTCTAACTCAGAGTTAGACACAGTGATTCTAATAAGTGGTGATGATAGACCTAAATTTTATTTCTTGTCTCCTATATAGTAGTATAAAATATATATATTATGTACTAGTACAATCTAAGTTATAAAAAATAGCACAAATTTGTTTTTTCTGTTAAAAAGGTTGTTCCTGAAGTTATTGTGTCATTCACTCATTATTTCACAAATTACAGGCTCTTCTTCCGTGAAAGAGTAGTGTATTACTATCAAGATACATGAATATTTGCCATGTTTTTGCTTTCTGTGTTGAAAATCAGACTAAGCCTTCTAAATTGACTGTGTTACATTTGTAAGCATATTGAGTCATACTAGAAATTTCATAGGAGTTTAGGGGTAAATCAGGGTTATATCTGTATGCCATCACATATATGCCTTTTTAATAAATACATTTATCAATTTTTTCTAGTTTCTTTTTCTTATATTATGAAATTTCTGCCTTTAGGACCAGCAAGTCTCTGCCTATGCAGATCGATGGAGAACCTTGGATGCAAACTCCTTGCACGGTAAGTGCAACTGATTATTTTTCTTTCTCTCCTTTTTCAATGATAGAAATATTTCTCTTTTATTTAGAAGACAACCGTTTTCATCAGTATTAACTCAATTTACTTAAATAACATCTTCACAAACTGTTTTTATATACTTCAGTACACTCTGCATTTTCAATTTATCATTCCAAATTCAAACACAGGTTAGAATGGAATAAAAAGACATCTACTTGAGAAGTTTGGAAAATACTTGAAGAGTGCAATCTCAGTATCCCTTTACCCATTATGATCATTTATTTATGATGATGTATCAGGTTTAGAGTCTCTGTTGTTGAGAAAAATTCAATCTCTGTTTGATGCTAAAATGTATAAAGTAACTAATATTAGTCATAAAATTTTAGGAAGATTTTCTATTTTGTTTAAGTCCTTACAGTTTAAGGGGTAAAAAAGGAAACTAATTCTTGTTTCAGTACCCACACATATGAAGTGAGGGCAGGCAAACATCAGTGTGCATAGGTTAGGATAACTTAGGATAGGAGCTTTCTCAGAGAAGGGTCTTTGAGTGACTCTTAAGAGACAATACAAGAAAAGGTGTAACAACTCTCCATATTCATCTCTCTCCAATAAATTGTAGAGGCTGATCAAGCATTCAGAGAGGAGGCTGAAGAAATCCAAGTTCTTTATTGTCCTGTGTAATCTTAGTAACATGTTTTAATATACAGTTCTACTAATTTTAGCTCTCTAAAGAAGACCTGTGCTTTTAAGTAGATGAATTGCTGTAGCCTTGCAGCTTGTAAATATGACAAAATACTATTATGACAAGGAAGAAATCCCATTACAAATCGGAGTAATTTTCAAAAAAAGGGTACTGGATTCCTTTCATGCGCTTTGTGTCTGTGGTAGAATTAAAAGTTACACAAAAAATACTAGGAGCAATGTTTAGTAAGGTGCTAATAGTTGTGGAACTGATAGTATATGGGTTAGGATGACAGAAGAGGGTTGTGGTAGTTCATGTTTACCAGATACACCGTAGTGTACAGCTGAACAGTGTGAAGGATGCTGAATTCCCATTCTCTAGGGAAGTGCTCAGATTCTGCAATGTGAGGAGAACCATATGAACACCTACTGTGTGAAGGCAGAACAGTGGGGATTTTATGAGATTGGTTGCAGAAAACCTTTTGGAGTTCAGAGATATCATTATCTTTACCTCTTCTACAATGATGGCTCACTGCAGAGCAACAGTACTGAACCCAGCAGTTACTTGTTCAGGGAAAAGACATGTAATTTTTCAGTTGCCAGATTACAGAAGAGAACTTATGGAAGGTTGCTGGCAATAACGTGCTTTTTTTTTTTTTCCTGTCCTGATGCTTGCTCTGTGCAGAATCCCTGCTATCTGATTGATAATGCTAGCAGAAGCTGCAATTGAGAACAAACCTGGAAAAAGAGACAGTTCTTACATTTCAATTACTGCCCTGAGGAAACAGTAAATTACTCCTGATAATTACTGCTGTCCAGTTTTAAAGGGGATAGAAATGGCTTATACTTTTCTGAGGAACCTATTCTTTTTTGCTATACCATTGTTAAAAGAATATACTTGGCACTGCATAAGAAAACCATGCTGTTGAATGTACTTATTTCCTCTGAGGAAAAAATACATGAACTATTTGCTATACACTTCTATGAATTTAGGTATAGAAATATTATATTTTGTTATTTTATTCATTTTTGAGGATTTTTTTTTCTGCTGAGGAGCTAAGTATTTATTGCAATAGCTCCTTGCATCGTTGTATATGTACCACACCTGTTTTCTACATCTTACAAAGTAAAAAACACATGTGGTCCAACCTCTCTCCTCCCCACTAATTCTAATGACACTAGAGTTTTTTCTTGAAATTCTCTGCAAAGTAGCTAGGATAGATAATGACATAGGTGGATATTAGCTTTCTCTCAATCAAAGATCAAGATTTGATTTTTGCATTTGTGCTGCACAGCAGTCTTTGTTTGGAAGCCGAAGAGTACTTGACCATGTAAATGCCAGGGTCATATCTGTGATGTGTATCCAAACCAGAGTCTATACAAAACTCCCAGAAAATCAAAATAATTCTTTAGGCTTGGTCAGCTATGTAGTCAGTCATTTCAGCCAACAAGAGCTCAGATTTCAGATAAGTAATAGGGAGGCCAATATAAAAATCATGAGGTTTGTCCTTTTTAGAGGAAAACCCACCATGTTCTCCCAAGATGAAAGCAAATGAATAATGACACATTTTTAAATGAAAAAAAAAAAAAATCATCATGGCTCAATAAAGAACTCATTAAGTTTAGTTCCCTAGGACATGATGATTTGGCTTTCCTTTTATTTTGCCTGTTAGGAAGTTTCTTTCTCTAGTCCTTACAAGAAATTGAGGCTTGTATATAAAGATGCTGCTGTTCCTGCATTGTGCAGACATGGGGAAACATTCCCAGGCTACCTCTTTTCTCATTAAGATGCTGAGGCAAGGCACTTACTAGTTTACTAGCTATGTTGTTTGAAGAAAAAATGATACAGTTATGTTTGGATATACCATCTCACTAGTTTTAGGGGAGAGAGGTCTGCACCTTGTTAGGTTGCACACATCAGTGAGACACAGCAGCTGAGCCTCAGGTCTTTGATTCTTTGCTGTTTCAGCCAGAAAGCTGTTAAAAATATTTTTAAAAAAATTTTAAAAGACTGCTATCTTTCCCCCTTCAACTGTCTTTTATGAAGTTGAAATAACACACTTTATTTTTGGTATCTTAGGAACTTCAGTGTTATTTAAGTTCAGTAGTTTTAAGGACTGACCTATAAATATTACAGAGACTAAGTGAGAAAGAAATTCACAGAATCAGCAGGTATTGAATCAACTCTTGCCCATGTTGCAAGTAGTTAAGCTCAGAAGTACATTTCTGAGTTGCTTCAGGTTTTGGTATAAATGAGAGTATTTTCCAAACAATTTTTCAAGAAATAAAGTTCAACCTGATGAAAATTCTCCTGCTTTTGCATCACACCTATTCAGGAAAACAAATTCAGCCTCAAATACCTGTTATGCGTAGGATACAGCCTGCACATGCAGGCTTGGAAGTTTACTTTCTGTCGAAGGAATCAACATGTTTCTCTTTGCTGCTTCTCCTTTCTGATTGGGGAAAAAAGTTTCACACAAATAGCATGAGTTGATGATACTGTCCTCATGCATATGGAGGCCATGCTCCTCCAAAAGGATACTCTGACCTCTGAGAAAATACTGTGGCATGTGGTAGATAATGCAGTGATTCTCCAGAAGCTGTGGTCTGTGATTTTTCCTTCCTGTGATAAATTTTAGGAATAAACAAACAGTTGTGTGTTTCTTTTAAAATCTTTTATGATATATTGCTTATGCGCTGTCATCCCTAGATGAGAGCAGGTTTTGTCTGTACTCCTGTAGGTTCTCCGCATACTTAAAGATGTGAGTGGCTTGGTCTAAAAATCTGTCCAGAATTATTCAGTGTGTTGAACACATGCAGAATGCAGTGTCTAACAAAGTCACTCTGCTCTGGTATAATAAGATGAAGCATCTGAGCATCAAATTGTATTGTTTTCACTGTTTTTTTATAGAAGACTCTTTGGGAGAAGGAAAGATGATAATATGATGTTAAACGTCTTGTCTGATTAGCTGAAGAGGAAATTCTATCAGACCTCTCTCAGACAAATATAGCAACATGAAAGATATCTATGGTTTCACCTGATCTCCAAACAGGTCATTAATAGTAATGAAACTTCAAAGACTCTCAAGTTAATTCAATAAACTTCTAGCTTTAGCCATCAGGGGTTTTTTTAAGAAAAGTAATCTTTCAATTTAGCTACATAAATTATTAGCAATGTTTTGAAAAAATCTATAACAATGTTCCATTTTAATTAGAAATAACTGCAATTCCAGTTCTTTCATCTATTCCTGACTGGCTTGGCATGATATCTGAAAGAATGTCAAGCTTCTAGAAACACTAGGTTAAAAGTAGAAGAGAGAAATGTCTATAGAAGATGCAAGAATATTGCTTAAATAAAGAAACAAAAATAAAAACCCATAGTCAGAGCTCACCTAATGGATTGCTAGAAACACAATTTCACAGATATCTGAGACACAGTATTTTTAGAATTGTTTACTGATTGTTTACTGTTACTTGGAGTAAATCATGGAATAATGTTACTCAAAATTAGTATTTCAAAATACTGTAATTTGAATGCACCTTAAAAATAAGTTTCAAATGAATAGTTTCTCTCTAGTTTTTCCTTTAGTCTCTAGAAATGTGATGAGCACAGAGATCCTACTGTCCTGTCGTTAAATCCAGAGAGAAACAAGAACTTAAACCAAATCAAGCTTTTATTAATAATCACTGTGTGCCAGAGCTAGATGAGAAAACTAAGAGAGTTTCAGATTTGCTTTTCTATAGATCCATTGTCTCAAATACCTTACACATCACATGAAGCAGCTGCAGCTGTATTCTAGACTCTGTCTCTAAAATATCTTCTTTCCATGCCTCTGGCTGTACCACTATTTTCTTATCAGTTGTTTATAATGAGAGAATTTAAACTACTGCATCTGCCACTTTGGAGCAAACAGGAGATGGGTCCTAGATATGGTGGCTAATTTCAGTAGAATATTAGCCAATTGCTACGTAGTTAACCCAAAAATGGGAATCAATCACTTTCAGTCACAGAGAGGATTTTTGATGTTACCTAAAAATGCTGCACTTTTTTTTCCCTTTTGAGCAGCAGTGTGTATATATTTCTGTTCCAAGGCCAGATTGATTTATTGAGTTTTTAACATTTTATTTTGCAGCTGGGCATTATTTTTTGTGGTCACAGGTACACTGTGCTTTAATTATTTTTATGTATGCGTATTTTTTTTTTTTAATTTCATGACAGTAGTTTTTGTAATTGACAAAGCAATTTACTGCATGTGTGCTTTCTGCACCCCAGACAAATACTCTAACATGTAGTGCACTTTTCTTTCCAGTTCAGATTGTTAAGAAAAGAATTAGTTGTGACTAATTGCCAATTAATTTGCAGTGGTTTTAGGGAGGAGGGGGAAAAACAATTGCACCTACTAATTAAAATTTAAAATATTCCAAAGTGTCATCTTTAGGTATCTGTGGAATACATAATTTCCATTTTAGTTCTGCACTGGATCTGTAACAACCCTGAGCTGACAGCTCTATTAATTTAAAACCTCAGTGATACCTATTAGTACAAAACATGAAGAAAATGCCATTAATCATTTATTTTAATTTTGCAGCTCTGTCATTTTCTCAGTATGTTTGAAAATTATGATGACACCGTAACGTTCTCCAATCTACCTATGTGAAGGGGAAACGGATCACACTACTTAGGAGAGAGACTAGAGTATATTATTAGAGCTTAATTAATGCCAAACTGATTAGATTTGATTGCGCTTTGCACAATAATATTGTTTAGAAATTTATTTAAGATGTGTTGCATAACGCTTTTAAAACAACTAGTCTAGATCTGAGCGATTTGCCCAAAATGCCACATGATGCAAGTCACAAGTTAATTTTGCTCAGCAGTGCTTACATTCTGTTGCTCTGATTCATAACATGGTACCCCATAGACTCTTGATCACCTAAGAAGATGAAAGTATTAGGCACTCCTGTGATATAGAGGTGTTGCATCTCTCCATTTCCTGTAAGAGGAGCAGCATTTGGGCATCTAGACTCTGAAAAAGCCCTCATACCCTCAAAACAACAAACATCTAAACCCTGCTGAGAATGTGTAAAATAGTGACCATAAACTAAAAGATCCAGCTGGATAAGGCTGGGTTTTTTTCCTGGCAGTTTTTTCCCCTCTATCTTTAAGATACAGTAATATGTTCTTTAACCTTAATTGAAACACTATTAGCAGAGCTGATTAGCTCTGTTTCCAGTTTTCTGTTGTCAGTTAGCACAGTACTTTAGAACATGTATTTATAGCACCATGTCTTCTGAAATAGTAAATAGTAAATGTTTAGGCATTCTGTGAAGTCAGGAGCAAGAAGGTAATCAGCACGTACTGCGGGAAAAGGAACATGAAAGTAAAACTGACTGACCTAAAAGATATTGTTATCATGCTAAAATTATTGATGCTCACTGCATTTCATTTAGTGGATACACTGTATTAATGTGGCTTCAAGGCATTTTGAAACTCTCACCTGCTTATAAAACACATAAATGCCTGGTTTATGCATTTATGAGTATTTTTAGTGTCAAAAAATCTGGCTTCCTCTTTATCAGAAAAGTTTCTATTGCCATATAGGGGGATGTTATCATCTCTTCTTTCAATTTAACCTAGTGTTTCTTGCCACGAATACAATCACTAGACATACTTTCTAATACTGGAAAGGTGATTTCAAAATTGCAAATGCAATATTTTTCTGCTAGATAAATAGTTACTAGATATACCAACTCTCATGGGATGAAGTCATGGCTCAGTTTGTGAATAAGAGTTTTTTTATTGGCTTCATCACTTTAAGTTCAGCCTAAAATGTTGTGGATCAGGCTTACAACAAAAATCCATGGTATCTTAGCAATTCAGCTGGCAACGTACTTAGCTCCAAAGTGGAATTCTGTTATTTCCTGATTTTTGTCTATTTTTAAATATAAACTTATGCCAAGTATGTCAATTTCTTTTTTGTTTTGGATTTTTGTTTAGTTGGGGGTTTTTTTGGTTTGGTTTGGAGTTTTGTTTTGTTTTGGTTTTTTTTGTTGATGTTGGTTTAGGGGAAGGAGGTTGTTGTTTTGGGGTTTTTTTTTTGGTTGGTTGGGATTTCTTTTGTTTTTCTTCCCGCAGCAATTCAAGCACTCAATTTATGTTTAAAATGTTCTCTGTATTTCCTTCAAGTTATTACATTTATTTTCAATAAATTAAGTGATCTCAAAAATTGTTCTCCAGAATTCCATAGTAATTTCTCTGAGTATATATCATCAATTCCTAAAAAATACATTAGGTTAGGATTTTCGTTTTCTGGATTTTTGTCTGTGCACTCTCTTTTCCTCATGTGCGCATGTTTATATGACTCACAGGTAAATCTAGGACACATTAAAAATTTAAAAGAAGGGTCTTACTTAAAACTTTATAACTGTTTCTACTAAAAAAGACATGAAGATGCTTGCTGAATGGAAGAGAAACTGAATGGTAAATGTTAGTCTTTAGACACGCCCTCTGCACACACAGAGAATCTCTATAGAGCTGTAAGTAGGAATTTTTAACTTAACAAAGTCCCAGTTGCTTCTAAGCAAAGATCTCTCTGTCTCTCTCTTTTTGTCCTCCCGTAGAGCATTTTCAATGTTCAGCCCTACTTTGACCTACACCACTATTTCTCTGCCTGAGATCCTCAGTGCTTATTCCCATCTCGAAGTGAGCACTGTCACTTGTCACCCAAACTCACAGCTCCAACTCTGGCAGTGCTGCCAGCATGAGAACAGAAGCAGAAGTGAGAGACCAGGGCAGAAATGCAGTGCCTGAGTCTTGAAAAAGACAAAATTAGCCTTCTTCAGGCAAAATACTGCAATGGTTCAGAAACATACTGATCTCTTTTCATCAGCCAAAAATAAGATGTTTCAATTTATTTAATTTTTTTTAGGGTAGGAAAGTAAGGAATTGATGGTTATCATTTTTAACCAATGCAATATTAACAGACACTACCATGACTAAGTAAAAAAATATACTTTAAATTTACACTTTATTGTAGCGTTTTCATTATGTAACATATATTTTCCACCATTGAAATTGTGCCTGTCTATAAATATGGTTGAAAATACATCTTGGAGAAAGGCATATAGGACTCATCCCTGTGCATGGTAGTGGTTAATCATGTTCAGGCATGTTAGCTGATCTCAGCTGATGGGAAGCAACATACTGAAGAGGTCGTGGTCTCTGAAACAGATGGTTTAAGCCAAGAAAGAACATTACAAATGATAAACATTTACTCAGTATGTAATTGCATTCATCCTGAACAGCATTGAACAGCCCCAACCTGACACGCAATCTGTACAGGGTCTCAGGATTACCTCACCCCTTCACACTAAAGCCATCTTTTGAGCTTTGCTCTTTTATTCACTTTAAGATGGAATTACTATGTTTTACCTCAGAAAGGAAACTTAAAGGCATTCCTACTGCCATATCATGGCCAAATATTGCAATAAGCTAACACTTTATGACTTGAAAAATTCACTCACACCAGCTGTAGGTTACTTCATGTCATGATCCTCAGGATCAGGTCGGTATCATCACTGCTTCTGATCCCCGAAGTACATCTTACGAAGCATGTGAAAGTTACAAAATTAGGCAATTTTCCAGGACCAGATCATCAGCTGGTACTGACATCAATGGAATAATGCCAGTTTACCCCAGCTACAGATTTGGCTTCTAAAGTGATGCCTGAAGCAGAATTTGTTGCGAGAAAATATATTGGTGCCAGTCTTTGAAAGCCAGAGTTATTATCCATGTGAAAGTAGTCTACATTGCCAAGAACCCCCCATATGCTTTATTCGATACTAATGAATAGTGTTGACAAAAAGAGGTCCCACATGAAATTTGAAGTTAATGCACTAAGGTGGCATGAAAATGAGCATTTGGAGAGTAAAGTAAAGGCTCTAATAGAGTTAAACCAAGACACACACTCTGTTGAGATTTTTATGTTTCTGTCTTCTTACATGGTAAAGTAAATTTCCACCCCAAGAAATGTCCTGATCTATATTTTAATGAGCCTCTCCACGTGACATACATTTTTGGTTTCATTTACTATTAGTGAATGACAAGTGAAGGATATTCATTTTAACTTGAAAATGTCAGGTATGCACTTTAAGAGATATATTTTTCCAGTTTTAATGAGGTGGTGTTTCTTTTTGAAAGAAATACCCATCTCTGATGTGGGTACTATGCAGGTGACAACTGATATTTAATAAGTGATGGTTCTTGTATTAGTCGTAGTTCACTAAAGAAAATGTCTCAGATTGCTTTTGAAAAACTCCTAACGTCACTAGCCCAAAGGCAAGATGTGACCTTTTTATTACATAATGAGAATCATTTATTATCTTACAATGTATCTTAAAGTCACAGACAAAATGCCACTTTGATAATTGCTTTCAATTAGCTTTGAGCATAGCATACATTCATAAAATGTCTTCTCTAATTTAGACTTGAATTAGAGAAAATTGCAGACATAATCTACTTTAAGGTTGTCTCATTTAAGGTGATTCGTGGTTCTATATCAAAGAAATCAAAATGGGTGGCTTTAGAGCAGTATTACAAAGTGTTTTAGATAGTCTTTTCAATATTTGAGTCCATTCTATTAACAATTAATTAACAAATTAGAATGCTAGTTCATCTTTTTGGACCTTCTCTTGTGTATTAACTTTATGCTTTTGTTCACCGTGGCTGTTTTGAAATTAAGTACTGTCCTGTGATAAAAGAGTACAGCTTAATTAGATGTATAAATAAAGCACGTAAAGACATGGCTTATATCTCAATAATAGGCAACAGCTTGGTCTGTCAGCATGAATGTTCTTTCCAGCTTTTAAATTCTTCCTCAACAGCAAGCAATAAATCCCACACTCAAAAAGTAAGATTGTATATTGACATGTATTTTATTACATGTGGTTTTTAATGTTTTTTTGTGTATAATTAAAATTATTTGTGGAAAAATGATTACACGTAGATTGGTCTACTGCATATGGAACATCATTCATTAAAAAAACCAGGTATTTTCCTTTCATCTTAGATTAAATGGTGCAGGTCTGGAAGTTATATATAAAGATAAATCAGGCATTTCAGATAGCTGGAACTGAACTAGCTCAAGGGATAACTCTGTTTTTCTTGTTTCTTCCCCAGATAAAAATTACACACAAGAACCAAGCCCCCATGTTGATGGGACCGCCTCCAAAAACCGGTCTTTTCTCTTCTATCATCAAAAGAACAAGGAACCACAGCAAGGAATAAGCCTGTGTAGTTTAGTTAAAAAACAAACAAACAAAAAACAATTAGCTTTGTTGAGTTTTGGAATATTTATGCTGGAAATCTTTCAAGAATTTTAGAATATCTTCTATTTGCAAAATCTTGAATTTTGGTTTAACCGTTCTGTAGCTAAGCTGATGTAAAACTATGCTACTAGAAAAAAATGTTGTCACAGTTTTGTAGGCATTTTGCATGATGGAAGCAGATGTTTACATACAGTGATACAGCATATTTTTTGTTGCATGCGTTACCATTTACTAATCTATGGGCTAATTCTGCCATGGAATATGGGAAGAGAATGTCATGGGTAATTTGATTTTCTCTCTTTGCTGTTTCAGTTTTTTCTACTACAGTAACCATATGCCAAATGTTCAATAGTATCTCTTCAATCAAACATCTTAACACGAGTAGTCATTCTGACCTGTTTCAGAGTAAAATCATTGCAGGTCTCATTAACCTGTATTTTTAGTTTATCATTTATTTCTATCCTGAGACTGTTTTTATTCAACTAAGTATTAAAATCTTGTAACTTATTCTGATAACTCCTATGTACGTGAGTAACTGTACCTGCTGAAAACATCTAACAATATGCGATTCAGTCAGATGGTCATGATTGTTCTTGTGTAGGTTTTTGTTAAGATTACAAGTTGAGGAAAGTTTGAGCAAAAACTATGAGACTAAGAAGATCATGCTGAGTGAAGGTAATAATACTTGCAAAACCAGCCATCAGTGTTTGTTGAAACCCTAGAATTATTTTCATGAGCAATACATCTTTGTAACATGGCAAATTTTAAATCATTCTGCACATTGACCAATAGCATAGTGTACATGCACACAAATAACCAAAGCTCATGCCTAATTAAAGTGCATTTCCCACCAAAGATTTAGTGAAGGATGCTTCAGAGAAATGGGTTAGTGCATAATTAATCAAACTCACTGGTGTAGCCTCACTTCTGAAAATTTACAGTTCTTTTGATTGCATTGTCAATGTCCAGACAAATGTTGAGGTAGGGAAAAACATTAAATTAATCTCAAGTAAATACTCGCTTTTCATTTGTTTCATTAAGTTGATAGATATAGTAACATACGCTTAATATTGAGACATAGATACGAACTTTAAGTATTAGAAAATTAAACTTTTTTTTTGTATCATAATAATTTATAATTTTATGCCATCCATAAGTACTCATCCCCAAAGTTAATCTCTCAAGGAAATTATGAACTGTTGTCTATTACTCTTTTGTAGTCTGCTATCTGGAATCCAGACATTTCTTGTCATAAATTTTGGTGAGGCAGTTACTCAGGTTTTAACTTTCTTAGCTCTCTGAGAGACTTCCTAACAGCTTAGAAATCATAATACAGGGATTTGTCTGAGGTTTGCACAGCACTGTCTAATATTGAAGGGAAGTCCAAGAATGGCAAGTTTTTTTAGTCTTGCATATAAACAATCTCAAACAAAACTTTTTGTGCAGTCTTAACATTGTTCTTTGTTCAGAGTGAGCTGCCTCTCAGCTCTGCATGTCTTAAGTTCTCAGAGATTTCATAAAAAATGAGGAAAAAATAAAACTTTGCTTGAAATGCATGATTTCCCATTTTTATCCAGACTTTAAAATGTTAATTATTTATTAAATCTATTTTTCTATTGATTCATTCATCCATTTTAAAAATAATACTTCATCATGTTGTAGTGCACGGTACTGTGCATGTATTTAAATAAAATTACTATCATTTATTTGTTCCTCAGTATAAGAATTCAACAGAGTCCTAATTTATATAATAGACACTAAAATAAAAGTCAGTATATAGTTGGTAAGGATTATGTCTTTGAAATATACAGTCTATGTTCTGTAAACATTAGGAGGTAAATGCCAATTAATGTTTTGTTCAGCATTAGGTAGAAAAATATGAAGGTGATTATTCGCTAAAATTAAGATCTTGTATTTCACCATTCTTGGGTCCAGTGGCGTTGATATTTACAGTTACCATAGGAGTAAACTAGTATTTTTCCTGTGCATTGCAAACACACACGCATAGAAGCATTTAATGCACTGAACTACAAACATGCATAAGTACAGAGCAAAGGTTACTTACAAAAAGAAGGATTTTGCTGATATAATATTACGTAAAATGTATATTGGTTTTATGAAATTATGGTTACAGGTGATAAATATTTTCACATAACTTGGCATTGGATTTTCTACCAATGCTCTCAACTTTTTGTGGCAAAAATGTGTTTAAGAACAATATATAATGTGTTCTCTATGATTATCTCATGAACATTGTAACCCTGAAAACAAATAAAATTATACATAAGCTATTACTTAATGATGTGTGTAATTTTAAATGTGTCAGTTGGTGATAGCAGGTTGGTCACAACACACTTCTTTATGTAAAGAGGAATAGATGAGTCCATGCCATCAGAATTACATACAATTCTGAATAGACATATAAAAAGTAAATCAGATCTGCTGGTCGATGTGTATAAATTTTCACTGTAACAAAATACAACAGAGCAGCCATTATACTGAGTTAACAGTTCTCATAGCAGACACTGTTCCTCATTGTTTGGATTTTTTTAGCATGGCCTCTAATAATTTAAAACCATTCTCAGGTTGAAAGTATTGATGGTGAAGAGAAAATCTTAGAGTACATAGAACAGTATGAAAAGAAAATGGTTGATTTAATGAAAGAGAACTTAAAAAGTGAAGGTTCTTCAGTATGCACAGAACTAATATGAAATTATTCATTGGTGTAAGAAGTGAAACAAAGAACATATGCATATATCTACATACAGCTGAAATAGATGCACTGTTCTTAGGTTGACTTAAGAGAGTATCTGTAAACCTTCTGCTCTTTAAATTGAAGGATTCCTTAAGGCTTCAGTAATTATACTTGCAATGTTAATGGCAATTAAAATATATAGATATTAAATGTCATATTAGATTTGCAAATCTTTGACCATTGTGTGTTAACTGGGCAATGTGATGACAAAAGTACATGATGTCTCAGGAAAACACTTTAACTTCTGAAACTGGTCAGAGTCTCTCTCATTTCACATGAGTTCCTGTTAAAAAGTGGAAGAAGAATTTCTTGCAGAGACAAATGGAGAATTACTGGTTCCAGTACTTGTAAGATACGTGTATGAGACCTCCTGATTTAGGCTTGTTGGTGTGCATACTTGTGTGTTCATGCCAGACCAGGTAACCTGCTGGTACGCTCAGGATTCTGATAAGACAGGAAATACTTTGTTTCTGAACAGGAGTAGACTTTCTATTATATTTGCTCACTCTTTTCTTAATCTTCTCTAGGGCTGCATGTAAATCACAACAATGACTAGCTAATATCCAAAATTATTTAAGGCAAATAAAGTTACATGTTTCGACATGTTTCAGAATATCAGTGTAAGAAGGAATATAGTCAGCTGTGATAAGAAAGGCAGAAAAATACCTTTTTTATTTTTCTAAATCTTTAGGTTACTATTTGTTCGCCAAGATTACAGCATTTTAGTGATTATTAGTGATTTAGGGTACTAGCGGTATTCTGCAAGTTACTGCCTTCAACCCCAGCTGGCGTTTCTGGGGCTTGTAACTTTGAGGCAGACCATAGCAAGACCAAGACTTCTGGGAAGCAGACACTTCCAAGAGGTGTCGTCCCTCACCTCTGTGTAGGTGTGACTAGGGAGAATGGCTACAAAATGGGGAAAAAAGATCAAGAAGAATTATCTCTAGACAAGGAAGTAGGAGAAGATCAGAGAACTCTGCTATGGAACAAGGAAACAGATGCTCAAAGTGAAGTGTGATGCAGTGGCATCCACAAAAATGGTTTTGCGGGACCTGGGAGGCCAGATGAAGGCACTCAGAGCTAATGAGCAGCAATGGGCTAGATAAATGGGTTAATTATATTTACCTAGAGAGCCCTTCCATTTAAGGCTGAAGGAGTAAAGTAGTATTTCCTTGCTTTGGGGGCAGAAAAACCCAGAGAAATTTGGGCTGAAGTAGACAATACAACCGAGCTCTTCATGAGAAGTGAAAAGGACTTGCAAGCAAAGGGGAGCTGAAGGATTGTCAAAAGAAGATGAAGGACTTTGCAGAATTTTATCTATTTCTTTCATATCCTGAAGAAAAAAATGAAGAAAATGTGCCTTTGCAAAATAGCAGCTTGCCAGGCTACTAAGTGGTTAGCCTGAAAACAAATAAATAAATTGAGAAAGCTGAGGTGGGCCAGAGGAGCACAGCTCAATGTTTTATGCAAGAGCGGTGAAGAACGTGTCAGCCTGTTGTCAGCTAATTGCTGCTTGTCTCCAGCTCCATCAGGTCTGAAAGCATTCTGTTTTCCCTCTGTCCATAAGGAAGGAAACTTCTTGTGGTCCTGCTGAGGTGAGTAAAAGCCTTACTGTAGCCCTGGCCGGGAAATGAATAAAACATGGGCAAGACCTGGAAGCTGTTAATGAGAAATAAAGTAATAGCTTAAAATCCGTGGCATGTGAGGCTCTGAGGGTGTGGTGTGCAGCAGCAACTGAGGTAGAAACTGTCCTCATGTCTATCAGGGTCTGCTGATATTGGCCCAACCTGGGCTTGTGCTGTGGGGAGCCTGATGGCTCTTATTCCTCCTTTTTGTTCAGACTATGGATTTTCAGTTGATTTTGAAATAAGTGGGTTTGATCTTTTCTGTTTTGCCTGTATGTGTATGGAGCTTTTCCATTTTCAGGGTCTCTTAATTTTACAAATACTTTTGAAGAAGAGAAAATTCTCTATGACCATTGGCTTCCATTATGTGAAACTGCCTGACAGCTTGATACTATAAACAGGCAATGATACTTCTAGGCATCTAGAATCTGGGTATGCTGATGTTCAGAGGCTGCTTTCTTTCCTTTCTGATTCACGATTCAGAGACTCCCTGAGCACAACCTTAGGGCTCTCCTTAAATGTGACTCATACAAAGAGTAAGTGATAATCATCGGGCTTTGTTATTTATAGAAAGGGGGTAGCTGTGTTGATGGTAAAGAAGCTGCTTCATGTGAGGTGCCTACTCTAATAAAAATGGAAAATAATTTACTGGGTCAGAGTGAGAAGGAAAGATTTTGATGCTTTGGGGTCAAATTTTATTCTAGTGTTGATATGAAAATACTGACTTGCTGATGGACCTCTTTGAAATAAACTCTTGGTTGGTTGTTTCTTGCCTAGGGTGAAATTTGCATTAATAAACTGGTTTTTTGGCCAGGGAAGTGAACACTTCTTACTCTTTTGGTGAAAACCATCTTTATGAGCCAAGTTGTGCTGGCAAATAAGATAATTGTTAATCTTCAGAGCTGTTGGTCAATTTACATTAAGCGTACAAAAAAAAGCTCAGCCAACCAAACCACATGATAACAGCTCTTCTTTAAACTATTTGTACCTGCAGAGAGAGATTGATGATAGCTCTGTCCTTTGGTGAGGTGGAAGTTGCAACATGAGCATTGTCACTGTAACATCTGCCCAGCCATGAAATTAGCTGTTGCAAAGGATGTGGTGTAGGGTTCATCAGTGTGATGGTTTCTCCTTTTGATGGGTTTTTTAGTAAATATGAATGCATTCTAAACCTCTCTTTTTATCTTTTAGAATGATAACAACTCAGACTTTGATTCAGACAGATATAAAATATCGTACACACATATGTAAGCCAGCAAATGCAGGAAGATCTATTCCATCTAAATTGAACTTGACTTCCATATGTTTCAATTCAATCCTATTATTCAAGGAAAAAAAGGAACTTGTTAATTTAGGTAGTTTGAGAGAATTTGGGGGGAATATGGGTGTGTTGGGCTTTTCTTCTCAGTGATATGACCTTGTAACAACAATATGTACATAAAGATTAAGGAACTTTTACCTCATTGATCTAAATCACTGTTTTCTTTGACTATAATATTGATGAGGATTTTTTGTTGTTGTTTGTTCTGTTGTTTGGATTTCTTTCTGGAAAACTAGCTAAATCTTTCTTTTAATGTTTCAATACAAATTGTTAACAAGAAGCTTTGGAAGATTTGGTCCAACTGCCTCATTTACAAAGTCTAATCATGGACTGAGATGCAAATTCAGGCCTTCATACTTTGTCAGTAGTGCTGGTCAAAAATTCCTTGACCTCTGTTTCATCAAAATTCAAAATTGTGTGGGGGGACCTACCTTCCCTAATCGAACAATTTTTTTACTGGATTCCCATTTCAGAGCAAAATAAGACTTGCCTTCAAAATGTCAAAATATTTTGTCCTTGAATGTCAAAAGGCAATGTAAAGTTCTGTTTGATTAATTATTTCTGGTTCATTAATGTAGTGATTAGCATTGTAGTAAAACTGACTTTTCACTTTAAAAAGCAAAATGTGAATAAAATGAGCTACAAACATAATTCTTACTACCTTTAAGAATTTTTTTTAATTCTTGTATTTGTTCAAGATCCTGAAATGAAACTTTCAACCTTTGTGCCTCTACAGTTGACAGCAGAGTAAAAGGCTGTTCATCAAATTCTAGTATTTATTTAAAATATCTGTGGTTTTGATATTCCAATAGGTACACTTCTCCTAAGTGTTTACATTCAAGGAGTTGCTTTTTCGTTGTTTCTCTTTTTTGAGATTAATTTGTCAGTACAAGTCTATCTGGTCACTAGCTAAGAAAGGAAATTACATTATTAAGTTATCTTAATTATTATAAAATAAGTGAATCACAGAAGAATATTTTAGACTAGGCATTGTAAAACAAGTTGTTGACAAGTCAGAGACAATGCTTGTTTTTATTCTAAGGTATAGAAGACACTGTAACTTAATTGAAAATAACCATTCAATCACCTTTATAAGGCACATGTATGTCACTGTAATTCTCAAAATCCTGTGTTCTTTAATGTCTCTCAGACTTTCAGGTGAATTATCAGCTACTGCTGTGTGATAGATAATCTGTGAACTCTTTTTCATCAAAGTTACCCAAAACATGTACACTGTCTGAAGTTTTGCTGTCTTCTTTTTGGTCACTGTACCTTTATCACTAAGTACTGTCTACTTGATGTCTAACCCAATTGATACTGTGTTAAAATTCTTGCTGTGACAATCATGAGTCTTATTTTTATGATCTTGGAACACCAGGTTAGTGGACTTGCATGAGGTTAATGACGCTTTAAGAAAATGTTACATTTCTTTGGCACAAGATAAGATTCCCTTCTGATGGGAGTCCTGTCACTTTTTAAGATATAACAGCTTTCTCTGTCAGAGTTACTAATCTGTGAGAAATGATTTATAGTTTTTCCTTGGTTTGCCTGCTGAATCTTAGGCAAAAAAAAAAAATCTTATGGCAGATGCCAGTCATTTCCTTTGGTATGCACGGAGAGATATGTTTTACCACAAGAGCTAGTGAAAGCTTTCAAATATAACCAGAAAAGCTGTGCTGATGACAGAGAGCAGTGCTCAGTTCCCGGAGTCAGACTCACACAGGCAGAATTTGAAACATTCAGAAAAGGGTTAAACTCGCTTTATTCGTTTCTAGGGTGACTTCTGTCTAAAAATGCAAGAGTACAAGTAGGTATTAAATACGTCTGTGACTTGCCACTGCTAATGCTGATATGTCTGCACAATATTTCTGCTGTTTTCTTATCTCAGATATAGCACAAATGGTAATTTTTAACTATTTCTACTATGTGCTTCCTCCACAAAGCACAGTGCAATAGCACAGCATGAAAGCAGATTTTAAGAAGTGCAATAAAAAGTGTTTTAAGGAACCCAAGATACCTTCTGGTCCAACATCACAGGACAGTAAAAGGATTTGCAGGAAAAAAGTCACGTAATGCCACTTCCACATATTCTCAGTAGAAGTTTGCAACAGAGGACTTCTAGCCAAATTACAATGTCATTAATTGTTTCATTCTAAGTTGTTCACAAATGAATTTGGAGAGTTCCTGTGATATGATCCTTATCAGAAGATGCACCATAATTGTGTAAGGGAGGATTGAGAATATTTTGGCAGATCTGGTTCCCCTTACATGTGTGCCATGCTATTTCTGCTACACCAATGGGGATCTCTTGAGGGCACTTAAAGTCCTAGTGTAGAGTGCAATACTAAGTCATAGTTTTGGAGATTATGATTGAAATTTAGCCTTGGTTGATACAATTTAAACTGAAGTTAAGGATGTGGATGTGAAGTCCCAACTCCACTGAAATCCTTGGTTTGCCATTGCAAACACAGAGCCTGTGTTTTATCCCTGCCGTCTTGTGGTGGGGCTAGGAACATCTTTCCTGCCCCAGTTAAAATGTCTGCAAAGAAGTTCAAGAGAGAGATGAGAAGTTATGTGCATTCACACATCTGTAAAAACCTACTGAATGGTTGCACCTACAAAGTTTCCCCGCAACACTATTAGCCTGGAAATGAGGTCACCAGGTCTCTTCCTTTCAGCAGAGTGCTCATATTTTCCTTTGTCACTCTTCTGTGTCCTTAGCAATCCTGTATTCTGTCTTCAAAAGCATTAACTTCAACATGCTGTATTATAATATGTTTTTATCTACACAGTTCTGTAGGTTGGTGTTTAGGCACTAGGCTGAGAAATGGAAGGTTTTAATTTCTCACAGTGAGGAACAAATCAGACTCCGGTTTTCTAGCAAACATTGTAAGTGATATAAGCAATGTTATAGGAGAACCCTGTGCAGTTAAGGACCTGTTTTAAACTCCACCTCTGAATCTCAAAAGCATGAGAATTTCCAAGTTCCACCTAGGTGGAGTTCACACATCACTGTTTTATTTTGCATCTGCCAATTCACATGTAAATTTTATGGAGTCTATGTGTAACTGTGCCTCTTCTCACTCTTCAGAGTCTTAAAAATCTACCCTTAATGTTTGAATCACCCTGCTGGGGTAATGTAACACGAACTTGAGTATGAATGAATAAATAGTTGCTTTGAACCCAGCTTTTAGGACTTTAGCAGAATATTGACTTGGTAACAAATTCTGTGCTGTTGCCTTAAGAGGCCCTGACACAGCGCTGCAAAACCCAGGTCCATGTGCAGCATAACATAACCCACTCCTAATTATTTCTGCCTAAAGTAGCTGCTGCTGTTGGATTTCTTCTCTTTCATGCTTAAAACAGCAGTGACGCAGTAGTGAGTCAGGCCTTTGCCAGTGTTTAAATAGCCAAGGCTAGGTGCTATATAAAAAACATTTGATTTTTTTTTTCTAAAAGCTGGTATGTGTGTAAACCATAATTAGGATGTCATAGGTCTATGCAAATGGTGTACAAAGAGTACATCTTCAACCTCCTACATTTACATACTGCTTTTTGTTTGCAGTATCAGTTACTGTCTGTGTACTCTGACTTCTGTTTTGTAATTTTTTTGGCACCCACTGCACACCTTCAAGCTTGCTCTGTTTTATGTATAAAGCCAATCTTATAGCTCATTTATTTCAGTATTATTAAAATGTTGATCAACAGTTAGTATAAAGCATCATATTGAAACATCAAATAGAAACATTTTGTGGCATTTTTTATTCATAACTTTAAAAAATTGCATTTTCAATTAAAAAAATCTGCTAGTCTTATTCCTTAAAAAACTGTTATATGTAGAACTATAAAAATATTTTGTTAACTCATTGCTCTAATCTAGTGGTAAAGAAAGACTGAGAATACTTATTTGAAGCAATAATTTAATTGTCATATGACAGAACTGAACATAGAGAAGATATCAAGTTCTTGTCGTTATTTATTTGATTTCCATTATTTCTCAGTTTCATTCAGATATTGCCATGCATGCCATTAAGCTGGACTGCTACTTAGCAGTTCTTTGACTTCTGGCTCATCACTGTTCTGTCTTAATCTTCAGTCGTAAAATAATAACTGATTGTCTTAATTCTCCTCAATCTTTGAAGTTTTTGTTTGTTTTCCCACCACTTTGTTTTTCATCTGCTAGTTTGCTTCCTTTGCTTTGTTCATACACTTCTAATTAGAAGTACTTGTTATTTTGATCTGAGTCACAGCCCTTGTAAATTTTCTTTGCTATTCAGATCCATTCAGAGTTCACCTCTAAAGGATTCCTGGTCCGTCAGTTCACAATCTTATCTTCTGTCAGGAGCAATTCTCAGAATGTTTTCTTCCCTGACACCCCACCCCCACTTTGCTTTCCTTCTGGTTACATTAGGCACAGGTTATTTATTTCTCTTTACTTTTGAGGCCTTCAGTGGCTTACATCTACTTTGACAAAAAGTATTTTTATGTCTATGCCTAAAAACATTTAATGTTAAGATCTCTCATTTCATAAAATCTCTTTGGTAGAAAGGCAAATGCTTATTCATAAGATCTACATGCGGTCAAGCCATGGCAATATTCTTTAGCCAGTAGTTTTAGATTTTAAAGCAAATATTTTGGCAATTTTAGCACATTTAATACACAGTCAAAATTCCTATGGAAATGTCTACAAAGCTGCTCCGTGACCTTCCTTCAAATCCTTTCTTCAACTATGTACAAAAAGACCATGTTGTAACTATTACCACAGAAATCAGAACCTATTGTCTTTCATATTCTTATGCATCTATACTTAACAGCTTTTAAATTGCTAGCTTGCTTTTAGGGATGGGGGGAAGGGAACTCCATGTTCTGTGGTGTTAGAGCATCTAGCACAATGGGAGTTCTCCACTACTACACCATTTAAATGCTAGGCCAACAGAGACATATCTATGTAATTTTATGTTGGCAGATGGATTTATAGCCTACTGATGATAACATTGCATGTCCCATCTGTACATGATCTGCAGGAAACATGATCCCAGCTAGAAGATTTGTTCTGTCAGTTTTAGCTTGCTGTTCTGAAACTTTTGTCATTCATTCTCTCTTCTGTTGGTCAAAACCAACAATCACCATATAACTGGGTTATATGGAGATTTCACTTCTTTTCCCGCTTCATTCTCCCCACAAATAGAAGAAAATATAAAATATTTGTCTCACAAGGCCCTGTTGGTGTGCTTCTTTAAAATCCCAAACACTCCCCTGCCTAAAAATGGAAAAAGAAAAAGGTGTGATGGACACATCTGATCCCAGATCCAGCAACACTGGAGACTTTTTAGGAAGATTCTGAATAGACCAGGTTTGCATGTTTCCTTTCTCTCCTGCATACCTCAGGGGTGCTGGTCTTGTGAATTTTTTAACATTTAATTGATTTGCCAGTGACCTGATCCAGGATCAGAAAGAAAGATGCAAAAAACCTTGGATTTTGGCTTGAATTTTCAGGTAAAATACCCTAACTGTGATATGGGCATGCAAGGTTAGAGCTTGAAGGCTAAATCTGACTACCTGAGATCACAAAGAGAGACTCCTGGCCTGAAGTGCCTCCTTAGGCAGGATGGCACTGTAGTGAGGGAATGGATCACATACTCCTCTCTCAATATGCTTTATTTATCTGCTATCTGCCTTCTGTGACTTGTTTCATTTCCATTCCTCCAGTGAGAAGCTGCATTGCTAAAGCTCATTCCATAACTCTGGGGGAAGTTGCAAGAAGAAGTATATGTATTAAAAATGAAGAGAAATAACAAAATGCAGAGTTTGTCATAACTTCCAGTAAGCTACTTCAGTTTTGTTGCCCCTCCCTGTTATTTCCCTTTGGTGTTCACCCAGGCAAGATGCTTTCAGGGATAAAAGAGAGAAAGTAAGATTACTTGGAGTCAGGGGAAATTAATGTGTTATTTGCAACAGAGGTGAAGTTCAGTGCATTGTACAGAAGGTAGCTTTAATTAAAACCTCTGTTTCAGAAATAAAATAAATAGGTTGAAGTCCAGGTGAATGAAAGAAAGAAGGGGGAAATAAAAGTTGCATTGTTTTTCAGTTTTCTGTTTTAGAGGCTGCCTACAAGCTGAGGTCCCTCCCTGTGCCAGGCTGTGCCTGGTTTGTCCCAGGCTCTGCAGGCAGGTGAGGAGAGCACACTGGCTACAGTCTCCTGGATCAGCTGCCTTTTCAATAGCCTGCGTTTCTGCAGCCTTCCCAGTCTCCTTCAAGAAGCAAGCACTGTCTTAAATCTACATAATACTGGTGGCCCCATCCCCTCTCTAATGTGGCTCACTGGCCTGATGCTTCTTAATAAATCTTAGGAAAAGTATTTAAGAGTAGTTGAAAGGTTACATCTGATATTTTGTGCCTTCTTGGACAAATCCCTTCAGTGTTTCCATCACTGTCTCTAGCAGTACTCCTTGCTTCTTTGTTTTCCTGTACAGCTAATTCTTCTCCTAGATCTTCAGACATTAATCTTCCTTAACATAGGAACTAAAATTTCAAAGAACTTACTGTATAGTATTTATTTACACTATATTTTTTGTCAGGGTAATGGATATGTTTCACCTTCCACCCGTTTGCTGACCAGGTAGTATGTGCAGAGAAAGCTAAGTACTAGAAGGATTCAATATTTTACTTCTCCCAGGATTCCCAAGATATATTTCTTTTCTTTATTGCAACAACTTTGTTGTTTCCCTGAATGAAAGTATAGAGGAAATATCTGTTGCTGTCTTGTGCAATTTCCTTTGCAGAAATGCCAGCATTTGTACTGGAATCTCATTCATTGTAATGCAATGTCACAATAAGCAGCTAAATTGTTCTAGATTTTACATGAGATTAGAACCTACCTTGGAAAATTGGTTAAATTAAGATCAGGATAAGGAATTGTTCTGTAAAGTATTTCAGGCTGCCTTATCTGGTTTGACTCTACAGCCATCAATGTGTCTTACAGATGTGAGAAGAAATTCTGGATTCTGCTAGCTGTACTGACAATGGTGTTCTTACTGCCTTGAGTAGTCCTTCCTTTCAGCAGCAGTTTGAATTGTAAAGTCTGACTCCCATCCCCAAGAGAACCTACCTATTTTGGAAGAGATCTGTAATTCAGCAAACCTGTGTTTAAGAGGGAAAACTTTCTCAACTCCATAGAAAATTATTTATTACTTATGTCAGAAGTGCTTTAGTTAAAGCAAAGAAAGCAGTTAAATGTGTGACTTCCATTTTTAAAATAAATAACTAGCTCTTACAAAAAGGTTTTCATTCTGTATGTTAGACAAGAAAAATCCAAATGAATTTTTTTTTTTTTAAATTTGCATTAGGATTATAAAATTGTTTGCATTTTACTCTAGAAAACGAACCTTTGGAAGAGCTCTCAGATTCTCATTGAGAATTTTCTTAGCTCAGTTCATGTTGGGGGGTGGTGCGGTTTCACCACTACTATGTTTGAAGTGTTCTGTTTATTCCAAAAGGGCACTTCTTGTTAATGTACACAGGGTGCAAGCTTATTTAAGATTTGCTTGAGGAAGAAATTCAAGAGCTTGACTGAAGGTTTTGAAAACTGATTTACAGTTTACAGAAAGGGCATTGTCAAGACAACTCCCTTCAATGAACAGAACAAAAAGCTGTAGCCTGCAAAACCCACAAGTCAAGACCGATTTTGTCAATTAAACACCTACCTCACCACAGGCAGCTATGACTCGGGACCTAACCTGAGATGTGTGACTTTGCTTGCTCTTTTACTCCCTGAGAGCATTTGTTCACTTACTGCCATGCAGATAATGCATTGCATTTCACAGCACAGCAAGTTTAATCGGACATGTCATCATTAATTTGTACCGATATGCACTGATGGACAGGCTTTTCCAGGAGCATGACTAGCTGTTTATCAAACGATATCAGTTCTGGAGAAGAAATGGTGCAATCCCCCTGTTGTTTTACAGCATCTGCTTTATCATCTGCTCACAGGAATACCTTTTTTCCAATTCCTTCTCTGGATTTCCCTTTGTAGCTGTCACTTGTAGACAGCTTCATTTAATTCTGCTGCTTTCTAACTCCTTTAGCAGAGATGTCTAAAAGATGTGCTTGATTTATTGAAACATGTTGTGTAACTGAAATGGTTAATTATGGCAAGACAAGACTGAATACCACAATCTGCATTTGATTTCTGAGGCTTTCCTGTTATTTACAAAGTGTCTCTTTGAGTACCATAAATAATTTACAGTTCAAAGTGAATAATTCTAAGTGCTAAAAAGCCAAATTCACATTTATTTCATTTGCTAATGTTTTCACAATATAACACAAAGCATAAAACCCCCCTCACTGCCCTGTAGTTTAACAAAAGAGCTGTTAGATTAGCACAGAAACTCCAAAGGACTCTTATAACAGCAGGTTAAGGAGAGGTATCAGTTCTTCAGTCTTGTAGTCCCTACTACGGTAAAATTCCAACTCCAAACAGAAGGGAATTTTACCAAGAATTTTACCTGACAAGACACCAGGGTTAAGCTTTTAGCATGCAAAACTTACCTCACAAGTGTGTTTTATTGAATTCTTTAAAGATTTCAACAGTGGGAACTACTCTGGAATCTAGAGAATGATTTAAATGAATCCTAAAGAATGATTTAATTTTATTTGGACATATTGTGACATGTCTGTAATAGGTAGAAGTAGCGCACATGGCTCACAAAATTAAGTCATGATCACAAGTACTAGAAGAAAAAAAGTTCCACAGAAATCAAAATGTTTGTTACTGATACACAGTTGAGCACATCAATTTTAAACAGTTCTTTCTATTCTTGTTACTGTCATATAGTCTAAGCCAAGTTAAAGGAATTTGTAGAAACATTGACTAGTTGAACACTTCCAGTATTTTATCCAAAATTTAAGTCCTTGTTTTATAATGCCTAGTTCTTTTTGAAACTAAACATCCCAAATTCTACTCACAAGACCAAAAAAAAAAAACCACCAAAAAATAAAAAAGCAGCCTTTAATGTTGGGGCAAAAAAAGCAAAAACTTAAACATAACAAGAAAAGCTTACTCTCTTAAAAATTGAACTTAATATCTGTATGATGATTATCACATTGCAAGCTAACTGACCTCGTTAAAAGATTTGTAGAAGGAGATCAGATCTTGTCCCTCATTTTCTGGAAAAAGTTAAATATAGGGTCTGTCTCACATTTGCAGACCAAACAAATAACTTTAACACACATCTCATTTAAGGTGAAACAAGAAATGACCTATATCTGAAAACTGTATCCAATATTTGAAATCTTATATAATTTTGATATTTTAGTATCAAATATTGACCAAAAAAAAATCAAATATCTGCAGAATTCTCGTAAACAGAGGTAAGATGTTAAGCATCTGTGTGTGTTCAGTTTATTCCAACAAAATAGTCTTAGTACTTTTAGCATTGACTTTTGAAAAACTTGGCCTAACAGACGTATTTATTATCTGTCATCATTTTTGCACCAGCTTTTCCTTCTGAATGATCAATGTTTCCTTTGCCTACCAAAGGTGATATAAAGGATTGCTACACTCACAGTTAAAATTAATCTCTAATGTTTAACATTACCTAACGACTTCACACAGTAGTGTAAACAGCGAAGAGAAAAACAACCAATGCCCAGAAGGAATTTTAGGGAAATAGATACTAACTCATCAGATCGACATTTCGGCACTGGGGACAGGTTCATGGTTGAGGTAAATAGGAATGGTTGTCTCGGAGTCAGTGGAGTTGATTTATTACCAGCTGAAAGATCAGCGCTAGACCAACAATGTCCCAGCCCTGTGAAAGGACATGTGCTATTCCTAGTGAATACCAATGGGGTGGGCCTTTTGAATGGGCCTGAGTGGAGGTTTTGTACGTCTGTGTGATTTGGCAAGTGGTTCATTTTCTGAAGCCTGAAACGATTTGCAAATTTGGAGGAAGAATTCAACCAGACAAAGGGAGGGGGAAAGAAAAAAGGAAAATGAGGCCAAGATTTTTGGTCAATGAAACCATAGGGATGGGGTGTCTATGCTACCCTTCTAAGTGAGATGGAGCTAAGGGCACTTCCACTGCAAGTACCAGCCTAAAAATATGTCTGCATTAAGGGACTTGTGCTCTCACTCTCCAGTTCTTAAGAGCTCTCTCTATTGTGGTACCTGCTATACTTTGAATGTACTTTGGAGCAAGCCTAGAGTGTATTTTTTGGGAAGAAATTAGTAGATAAGCAGTTTCATGGGGAATAAGTGCCTCAGGACAAGGACTTGGATTTCTCTCTGGATTGATGGGTTTCACTGAATTTGAATTTGACGACTGAAGAAATGAGGGATTTTCTGGCAGGCTGAGAAGGTGCTTTGTACCAAGCCTCCAACTTTTACTCTCAGGACCCTCCATTTCCTCCAGAACTGTCAAGGAAGAGTGCAGAGATATGTAGGAGAGGAGCAAACTGGCTATGATGCATTGGACACCTAGGTTGCAAGTACTTAGCCTCAGTTAAAGTACTCTAGTGCATAGAATGAAAATCTTAAGTAGTATATTTCATGCAGCTGTTGATACATAGTTTCCTTACGTGTGTTTGATGCCATTGTCCTTCATGATACCTTAGAAACCGCAGTGTGTAAAGTGGGCAAGTATTGCTTGTGAAACAGTTACTTCAGCTTTTTTAATAAGGTGTTTGTTAGCATTTCACAAGAGACTTGCAGATTATTGAATCTTGTTCCAGCTGACACCATTTAGCAAAATAGTAATCTCTTATGAAATATAAAGATCTAGCTATATATATATAAGCATATTTATGAATTGGAGACTGCTATGAATGCAGTAGTTAAAAAAAATGTAACAGCCAATTAAGAGGTGCAGTTTCAATGAATAGAACTATGAGTTTTGTCTTTAAATCCAAATTTTCCTCCATTAAAATTAATCATTATTGTATCGATATTGCCTTAATAACTAAGGATACAAAGCAAAAGCGAGAGAGAGTGACAGTGTAAAATGCCAGAAATCCTTGAGCTGTATATTCAAATTGAAATGTAGTTACAACTGCAGGCAGCTTTAATGATCATGTTGTCTTCCCTCCTCCATCCCTCTAGCCTCCCCATCTCTGCTAACGTTCAAATCCACTATTTCTTCTGGATTTCATTTGGCAGTCACATCCCACTCAATATGAAGGCGTGTAAAAGAGAAAAATCAGTCTGCTAGCATACTATAATAGACCCAATTTCTTACTCATCTCATGGCACCAAGACTTCTTTTATCTGCAGGAGTGCCAACTGATAGAGCAAATGACAGATGAAGCAGTCACTTGCATGGGTTTGGGTACAGAATTAGGGATACTTTTTTTTCCCCTATTGTGAAATGCCCTTTGGTACTGGCAAAAAACTCCAACAAATCAACACTTAAAAAAAAAAAAAAAAAGCTTGAAAAATGGACGACATTCTCAAAGGCATCCACATTAATTAGCATCCAGATCTCGCATTCCCTTGTACCATTGCATGAGAGCTCAACATTATTTTTCCAGTAACTGACTTGTTAAAGAGAGAAGTGTCCTTACTTTCTGGAAGGCTACAGTTACTCTTACTAAGTTTTCTAGTTCACCAATGTGTAGAATGCCATGGGAATTCTACTGCAGCATCAGGAAGACAAACAATTTTTTTAAAAGGTAGTAGCACTGTATTTTGATCTTGTCCTGTCTTAAATCCTATTAATTTTATTCAAAAGGTTTACTAGTTAACATTTTTAGGATTTCTGATCTTCTCAAAAAGAAATTTCTTATTGCTAAATGTCCATGGAGGCTTCCATTTTAATTTTTATCGTGTTTCATTTAATTGTATTGCTAGTTAGTAATTAGTCCTTGTGAATTCTTTTGAAATATTCTTGTACAAAATCACAAATTAGAATTACAAAATAATTTAGATATATACCTCTCAAAATCATCAGTTCTTAGCCTCCTGCTTAAAACAGTCTTGCAAGTTGTCTCTGAGGTTAGATAAAGGCCTTGTCCAGTTGAGTTTTGGATATGTCCAAGGCTAGAGATTCTAGTTTCTCTACTCCAGCATCCAACCACCTTCCTGGGGAAGATCTCTTCCTAGTGTCTAACTGGAAATTCCGTTTCTGCAAAATGCATCTATTGCCTGTTCTGTTCTCCATGGGATAAACTGTTCAATCTGTAATGACCCAGATCTGCCCTTCCTGAAAACAGGTGTGACATCTGCCTATCTCCATTCCTCTCAGAGCTCCCACACACGCTAGTCAATTCAGTAACTGAAGAAGTGTGTCTCAGTGAAACTTGCTGGCTCCCTCAGCTGCCTCTGAAGATTAGTCTGGTTCCATGGATCTGCATGTTAAATTTGCTTTGAGTCCCCCATGCTTCATATTAACACATGTAATACATGTCCCAGTGTTGTTCCTCGGTATTAGGGGCTGATCTGAAAGAAGCCTTTACAAGTTACAGCAAAGCAAAGCAAACATCATGTTCCTCATCCTTTTCTTGTCTTCTGTCATGAAGTTCTCTGCCCCATTCAGCAATGGGTCTACACTTAGTCTTCTGAGATAACAATAAGTTCTTAACTGCTTCTTTTGTACCTCCTGACACCTGAGCTTTGGTTTTATTAATTTTCCAACTGAATGCCCGAGAAATGTTTTTGGGCAGGTCAACATTGCTTCCAATTTCTGTACAATTCCTTTTAGCATTTGAGCTCACACAGAAGTTTCCTATTCAGGCAAGCCAGCTTCCTGTGCTTGACCTTTTGGCACATTGGAATGGACAATTCTTCTTCTTCTTCTGTTGTTGAAGGTCAACCAGCTCACCTGGCCTCCTTGAAGTCAGTTGCTCATGTGATTCTGCCTACAAGTTTTACTTGACTATTTGACTTCCTCATGTCTCTCAGTATTTTAAACTCCATCTCCTACTCAGTTCTGCCAAGGTTATTTTTAACTACTGCATTCCCAACCACTTCTTTCTTATTTCTGAATAACAGTTATGCCAAGAAGGTATTAGTCTCCCTGCATCTTCATTGCTTGTGTAAAAAATTTTCCCTGATGTACTCCATAAATTTTGTGTGTTTGTGTTCTGAGATTTCCCTACTCCAGCAGATATCAGTATGATTCAAGTTCTCCTTGACAAACAGGGTCTGCAGCTACAAGACTTCTCCCAGCTTTTTCAAGAAAGCTTTGTCCATTTCATACCAAATGGTATGTCATCCATCCATTGCAGCCATCCAGTCATTGTGAAAGTAGTCACAAATTATGACTATGTCCATAACTTTTTTTTTTTGTCACTGAAATGTAGAGCATAAATACTTGTGCTGTTTGTTTACATTTGTCACCTTCTCAGAAAAATAGCTTACTCAGACTGGGAGCTTGCTTTAAACCGTCTGTGCATTCCCATGTTTAAAACTTTGCTGTCTGAAATGCAGGTTGAAGCAGTTTTTCTGTGGTGTGCATGCCCTGAGTTTGTAGCATAATGCAGTCTAAATTTTCTGAGTGTTGATAATTCTCCAGTGACTCTTAGTTCTCTGTCAAAAGGACCTGCACATAACTAATGTGAGATTAGGAAAAAATACAATGGTGTCTTATCTTGGAGGATGCAGGAGGTGCCCCAGCAAGCACCGGGACAACGACAATATAGAAACCAAGATATGGCATTGCAGTTGGGTTCTTGCTCCAGTTTAGCCTGTACTGTCTACTGAGGTTCCTATCAACAAACTGTACTATGCAGGTGAAGCTTTTGTATTTTATGTATGTATGTAGAGCCATATAAGTATGGCTATATTGTATCTTGAAAAATAACACCCTCTCTTACATCATTTTGATTTACTGAAATTTATTCTTTATCTCCATAATGAAGGAAAAAGAATTACTTTTGGTCATGTTTCACAGTGAGAGAAAATGTTTGTTTCTCTTGAAGGTACAAAAAGACTTTCATTTACCCATGTACATCAGAATAACTGAACTTTGAAGAAACTCGCAAGTGGTGGTTTAATAATCATTTGTTTTCCTCTTATCTATTCTGTTGCTCAAATATTTCACCTAGAATTTGCTAAACATCTTAAAAAATACCTGAGTGATCTGATGTAGCAAAAAGACAAAGTTACTCAATTACATCACGTAGACCAGCAGTGGTCTAGGAGCAAAAGCTGATTGCAAATCTTTGTGACTGCAAGATTCACTTGAGAGCCTCCAAACATACAGAACTTGTATATGTGGTGTGTATTTATATATATATATGAACAACATATTCTATATATTAGAACTCAGGATTCTTGGACTTGTAAAAGGAAAGTCCTTACATGACACTATCCTTGTCACTTGCCTGCACTGAAGTGGAAAATTCTGGTTCTTTTTGAGCCAACTCAGCTCTTTGGGAATTGTCTTTTGTATTAAATACTTCAAATAAAATGCTAAATATTTCCTCAGCTTGCTAAAATTAGTGCAATCTGGTTGCTAGCAAAGGAGACAGTAGCTTGGTAGATGATTTAAACAGATGACATGTATGTGAATGATTTCTTTAAAGACAATGGATTTATCACCATTGTGACAGTAGAATATGTCTTTAGGGTTTTTTCTGTAATGGAGTTATTTTTTTTAGAAAAATTTCATGACCCAAATTTTCATAAGTGATTAGAAGGTACTCAGCTATTACAGAGAAAATAGTAATAATTCTTTCTTCCTCTTCTGTGGAGGAAATAGCTCAATTAGCTATTTTTATTTGCTTGCTCATATGTATGAGAGAGTAGTTACCATCCATGCATAAGTAAGGTTCACTCAAGACAGTGAGTCTCATGAATTTCATCATCATCAAATGATGTCCCTTTAACAATGCCTTAAACAGTTTTCAATGTCTGGGATTTTTGGATTGGTGAGCTGCTGCTCAGGTTAATTTCATTTCCAGTTTTACAGATTTAAAAGACTCCCTGAGGGCTTTGTTTGGAAAAGAAATTTCCTTGCATTTCAACGAAGATTTAAAAAAACCTTTTTTAATCCTTCTCACCTTCATCTGCATGGGTTAGTTACCCAGGATGAATAGGAACATGCATTATCCAGCTGACCAAAGGAACTTTTTTCATTAAAGTAAATCAAATGGGGTTCACAGACACAGATAGAAAGGTGTGTTCCATTCATCTAACATGAGTCAAATGAAGCTGGGACCCTGGATGTTTATATGTTGATAAACAACTCCAGAAGTCTGCATTTAAGTTTATAATTAGACTAATTTAATGCTATTACCTCAATGCTGTCTTTGACCTAAGTCTTCTATTTCCTACCTCTTTTATGGCAGTGGTAAGTTATTCCAGCCTGTTTCTGATTTTAAATTGGAATGCGTGTTGATTCAATCAGAAATTCAGGCAAATTTTGGGGTATATAAGAAAGAGGTGTTTTAGTTTTCTGAAACCTGAAGAAAAAAATGGTGACAAAACTACAAGAGAAGCCCTGCAGAAGGTGCACAAGAGACATCAGGGGAAATTTCTGACTTATTTGAAAGCTCACATTGTTAAAAAAAATTAAACAAGTGATTTACCAGAGCAATAAGGTGAACATCAGAGGGAAAATTGAGGCTTAGATTTTGTAAGGATAGCAACAAACTACTCAAGTATTCTTGGTCTAGTTTCTATAACTGCTTGTCTGGTATACTGTCTGGAACCCTTTAATTCAGCAACATCTGGCAATAAAACTTAGAGATTACCTTTCATGTTTTCATCACTTTCAGTCTCTAAGTCTTTGAGCTTCCTTGTCTTTCGAAAAATAAATATAAGGCTTTTTGAAAATTTTTCATAAGTTCATGGAATTAGATTTCACTTTTGTGTAACAATACCGATATTTAATCACTGCAAATGAGTTCCAGGTGCTGGAATCTTCATTCCTCAGGCTAAGAATATCTTTCTGGAATAAATGCACCTCAGTAATTTTGTTCCTATATAAAAATGTTCATTTCATATCTCACCCCCAATTGATTGATGATAGCATTTAACTATTTTTATTTTTTTCATCAAAGATGCCTCTCTTCTTCATACAAAGCTGTATTAGTTGGTTACAGGACCAGAAAAATAAGTTGGTTTGTATTTCTTTAAAATATTATTTGATTTTGCTGATTAATACATGAAGCTTTACAGTTTCAAAGGGGTTGCAGTGATTTGAGAATATTAATCTAGAAAAATTGGAAAGTGAATAAATATTCATTTTTAATGAAAAAAAAATTCCTGGAGATTTCTGGGTAGTATTTGACCTAATAGATGTCTCTTAAAATGTAACAATCCTATAAAATAGAAGTATTATAATTTTGGAAGCATTTGGGGGTATCTACGTTCTTTAATTTTTTAATTGAATCTTACACTACTGAATAAAAACATTCATCCTTAGACTTATCTGCTACTTATTCCATCCATTTTGTTCCAGAAACAGCTGCAGATTACTAATTTTCTCAAGCAAATTTTCAAGAAATATATCGATTTTTTTGTTTCTTATATGACTCAGTGTTGTTTCTACTTTGAATTTTAAACTCTTTTCTTTGGTCACTGGGTGAGAGTTGAGCCTTGTTTTTCACTCAAGCTGCTGTCTACTGTACAGTGCTGTACACTGCATTCTACACAAACACATACTAAAAAGGAACAGTGCTCCAAGAGAACTGATGGACTTCTGGCATAGAATAGATCATAGGACTTGATTCTCTTCAGTGTAAGTGAGTTTCAGTTGTTTCATTTTTTTTTTAGAATTTCTTTTCTTGATACAAGTTGCATTTTGACCAGCATCTAAAGTCATAACAAATTAGACAAGCTGCAACCCATCATTTTTCTTCCTACTCCCTCAGTCAGTAAGAAGGAAAACATTACATCATCCCTTTGTACAAGCAGATTTCACTCTGAGGTACTTGGCCCACTACTCAAGGCAGTGAGATGTGAAGGAAGTAATTCCTTTTCTTTACTTCATTTCTTCCTTTCCCAGCTTTTTGTCACTGGAGTTGCAAATCGAATGCTCCTGAGGGAGGGGAGCACTATTTCTCTGGATAACCTAAAAATGCAGGGACAATTTCCCTCTCTGGAATAAATAGTCAGTGGTCTTGTCCTCCTTTGCATTTGTTATCAACCAATGAGAATCTGGGAAGGATAGGAAAAGCACCAGTGAAAACAAGTTGGGGTTTGCCCTGAGCATCTGTCAGCTCAGGAGCAAAAATAGGAGTACTTCAGTAGCAAGCACAAGAGAAGAATGCTCTGTTTACTGTTTGTTCCTTGACATACACCCATACTCATGCTCTTCAGTTTGGGAGGGGGGTGTGTGTGGCATATGAGGGATTTTTGGTGGGGGGAAGAATCATAAAGGCAGCTTTTCTCTCAGTGAATAATTAGTAGTTTGACTGGTGACACCCTGGGCTCAGGGAGAGGACAGGCTCCAATGCTGGTGGGAGCAGTAGCGTAGCTGTGATAAGACACAGATACGCTCAAACAGGTACTGTTTACTACCCTGTTTTCTGGCATTCCAGCAGAATGGGCTTATCTGTTCAAATTACATTATGTTAGGAGCAGCAAATAAATTTGCATTAGGTTTCTCTGTTGCTTGGTTGGGTTTTTAATACATCAGTGCTTCAGATATTTTGTTACTCAATCTAATTTAACATCTATTATTGAATTTTCGGTTTCCTAATCTGACCTCCATTCTTTCTCAAACTTTTCCTTCAACACGTTTAACACACAATAAAAACATATTTTCACTCATCTCTGTCTTAATTTAGAACACAGTATACTTTTGACCTTGATTTGTTCCTTTCCTAGACATAGAAAAATGAGAACATTAAAAAAAGAGAGAGAGAATATTTTGTGCTCTTTTCTTTCTTGTTGTTTGGGTTTTTTGGGTTGTGATTTTTTTGTTTTTTGGGGCTTTTTTGTTGTTGCTGTTGTTGTTGGTTAGTGTTCTTTGGCTGTTTTTTGGTTGGTGTTTGTGTTGAGTTTTTTTTAGCTGGTTGGTTTGGGAGTTTTTGTTTTGCTGTTGGGGGTGTTGTTTTCTTTTTTTTGTCTGCCTGTAACTGGCATTTTTTATTCTCAAGACTTCATTATTCGCAATCATTTGTTTTCTATCATCTGTATATGCATTTAGGACTGGTGAAAAGTGACAAACTAGACCAACCTGTGGAAGCAAAGGCTTCTGATAATCCATAAAGCAGATACTCATAAGCAGCAACAGAAATTCTCATTCTTTACCGTATCCTTTAAGACTTAATTTTTGGGATATTTTTAAGGTTTTCTCTTGATATCTTGCTTGTGGACAACACATATAGAAATAATAGCTGCTGTTACTGAGGTAAGCTACTGTAGTTGACTCGTATTTTTAACAAAATCTTACCTGTGAAAAGGAATTTAGATTTTCAGGGTTTTTTCCTAACAGTCAACTGATCTAAATTCATTCAGCACTTCAGGAGAAGATCATTGATTACTGGTTCTTTAAAAATTCCCTAGTGTGCTAATTCTAGTTGACGGTTTCCACCTTGACTTTTTTTTTGCTTTCAAGAAACTGTTTTTAGTCCAAATATTGTATTGCTGGCAGACTAGGTGCTATGGGGGATTAGGTTTTTTGGGTTATTTTAACTTTTTAAAAATTTTCTGGGTTTTACTAGAGAAAGAGAAAGAAGTATCTATACGAGTTTATTGCACTCTAATATACGCAAGGTATCTAATATTGCAACGTACTCTCTCAGACAAGAAAACAGTAATTGTAACAGAAAGTCAGCCAGCAGATTTAACCTGGAGTTAATGATGGATAATAAGTTGATGACAACATTGATAACAGAATTTAAGTATTTTACCTTCAAGTGAAATTAGAATGAAATACCAATTAAGCTTGTTTTAGAATCCTTATCATTGTTAATTTGCTTTGCAATCCAACTAAACCTCTCACATTTCTTAATTCTGCATTATCTTGTGGTATCCAAATGATTCGTCTACAAATAGGAAATAAAAACCTTATAACCATCATTTAGCTTTCAGTTTGAGGGCATATACTCCTGGTTAAAATAAGCATATGGAATTTATGGAGTTATATGTCAACTTTGAATTAAACCATTCAGAAAAGTTACACAGCTTAATGATAATTCCTGATACCTCTTTTCAGAGTTTTTTAGTAGATTCTGCTATAATAAAAGTTATCCTTTAGAGCTTTTATAAGAACACACTGGGTACTTAAACTTCTAAAGCAGCTTCATACAATGTATGAATGCTCTTTTACAGCTCAGCAGGTTTATCACACATGTTTATTTACCCCAAATGTGCCTATTTATTTAATTGGTAGTGACTGACAGACTACTGTTTCTATCACTTTGCAGTGGCATCAACTGGCTTCCTTCCTGCTTTCTACATCAATGGAATAACGAGTCAAGTTTAATTTTTACTTCTCTTTCTTAGTGACAGTGGTAACCAAGCAGGACTTTGGGTTCCTATCTGACTCTGTGGCATCTATATTAGTTTGAGTCAAGTACGAGGCATTTGTGGGCAAAATGAACTTCTTACTGAAAACTTCAGATTCCTTAGGTTTCAGACTTTAAATATAGATTCTCTAAATTTAGGGCTAGATTTGTCATCCTGCTGAGAACAATAACCATTCTGAGACTATAGCTCCTACTTTGTAGATCAGAAGGAAGAAAGGTCTGTCAAACAATAGCTTTTCTGTTTAATGTGGTCAAGTCCCAATTATCCTGAATACACAGAGTTAAACATTTCGTGGAGTCACTGAAAAGATAAACATTTTTTCCTAGGGATGAGTTGGATGTAGCTGGTTCCTTGTTTTGAAACAAGCATAAAGTAGAGCATTTTCACAGTGTGCTGGCTTGTCTTCCTTGCATCAAAATCACCTCTTCAATGAAATTGGTGGACTGCACAGATACAACTCCCATATTCCCCTACTACTAAGATCTTTTGTGGCCTGCTTTAGTTCAGGAATTCTACCAGCCCGGCTAATATTTCTGAGAACAGAAATTTAGGATGTGTTTGTATCTTTTACTGATCTCCTCAGACAGGGTGAGAACACGCTCTTGGACAGCACAGGAGACTTTCGTACCTGCTGTGGTGGGTCACCTCATGTTAAGGAAAATACGACAGCACTGGTGTGGTTGAGGGTGCAAGTTCCCTGGACATACAGACACACAAGTCTGTGTGTGTCTCAGCACAGTAAACACCCTTTTCACACAGTTCAGTTCCACTTCTTACATCAGTGCACCTATTGCAAGTGTTGGTTAAATATAATACATAGAGCAGCCAAGGAAACTGTTCCTTAAAGCAGAATCTCTCTTGTGTTGTTTGTCTGTGGAGATATTTGGAGAAGAGCTTGTGTTGCTAGCAATGCAGGGAAAGAGAAATTTCTCTTCAAAAAGGAAAATGCGTTTTCCTGAGGTTTCTCTTGCAGTACATTTAACTACAGATAGATGTCAATGAAAATTCCAGGCAGCAGATTTCTAGGTGAATTGTGATACTGTCAACAGTTATTTACATAACAAAACTATTTTTTAAAAATATGTTCTTCTGATTGTAAAAGTAACACATAAATGTCACTCCTATTCCTACAGTGCTAGAAAACAATGACACGGAAACTTATATAATAGTCTGCCTTAAAGTTTTTGACAACATTTGCCAAATTTCATTCCCATAATAGTTATTGGTACCAATAGTTGTACTGCAGTTCAAGTTGTCGGTCTTGAGTACAAACTTACCACTAATAGTTGACTACTAATGTCAAACAACATGTTACTATTGTCAGAGAAGACATAAAAATGTAATAAAAATTGAACTTTTAAAGTAATCAAAAAACCCACTAAATCCATGGATAAAATGAAATTATGCTATCTTACTAGATAAAGAATAAAATTTAAAAATATCTTTTTTTTGCTCCTTGATATTCATTTAAGTACTTGTCCTCAGTGACTTGGGACTGTCTCAGATTCAGCCTCTGTATAACAAGCTAAAAAATTAGTTTGAAAGTAAATGAGTAAAAAAAATTGGGTACTTATTTCATGTGATATGTATAATTGTTGATGAAATTGCTGACATAAAACTAAACTAAATACCTCTAAGTGTATATTCCACTTTAGAAGTATTGGTTTCACTCAATATTTCATATGTCTATGCATCTAGACATTTAAATAAGTTCTATATGAAGCTGACACTTTAAAAAGAATATCCACCTTAAAAAACAATACAGGAACTACATATGTGTGTCTACAACACTTTTTTATGTTGTCAATGTTTTTGTGAGTTTGGGCACCATTCAGCAGCGGGATGCCTGTCCAGAACGGGAGAAAGTGGCCAACAGAGCTTACCTAGTAGCAGTCAGAAGACATTGCTTAAACCCCAACTTTTAACTTACTTGCCATCAGACTGAGACATACTTCAACTCCAATTTTATGAATTCTGCATATGTTTTGGTTATCATCACCTAATGGTCAGCATTTGATACCTCAAAGTAGAGATAGAAAATGCTCAAACCCCAGAAACACCTGCTGTATGAAACTTCTATTTCATAAAGGCCTGTGGGGTTTTTCTGCTTTATCTTGTAAACCTTCCCACTTGTATGTGCACTACTTGTGTAAGATTTATTTTGTCAAGTTAGAAATTTAGCAACAAGCTAGAATGATTGCTTCTTCATTTAATGTTTTTTTCTGTTCAAAGATAAATATTTTCTCCTTGAACTTCCTTTCTTCACTGTGGTACAGAAGAGGAATTCAGGTACCTTTTTGTTCATATGAGTTCTGCAAAAGCAGAAGAGTCATTGCCTGTATTGTTATTTTGTCTGTATTTCATGATCTTTGAGCTTTCAACCTTTACCCTGTTGCAAATCAAGTTTCCAACAGCACAAGCAGCTCCTGAAGCAGCCACTTTGGCCATAGTCAACCTACCTGGGTTTTCTGAGGATGTTCACCCTGTGGTTTCACAGATTCTGAAACAGGAAGCAATTTAGAGAATTCTATTCACTGGAAGGGTCAAATGTCCTCTGCTTAGAAAAAGACAACTGACCTAACAAGCATTACCAAGTTGAAATAACTTCTTGTGTTTGCTTCTCAGTTACTTTATTGTCTTTCTTACATTGTTAAACACGTTGTCTTGTTTCTGCTGGTGCTTTACATTTTTCACAGAACTACTCCATTCAATAGATATATGAACACAGTTGAAATTTTTATTCAATATCTATAAAGACTTTATACTTAAATATGGACAGATCTGTATAAAGCAGTAATTCTCTCATTCTCTGTGCATCGGGGAAAGGAAGCTGTGCAAATTAGGTGTGCAATTCCAATTCACAAGCTCAGGACTCATAATCTTGAAGTCGCTCTTTAAGCTATGTGAATGATGACAAGATACTTAATTTTGAAAATAAGAGCAGTTGCTTTCAAAGCTATATTTTTCCTTATTACTGCTGTGGGAGTGAATAAAGATTGAGGTTTTTTTCCAGGAACACAAAAGATTGAGGGTTTTTTGAGTACATTTTCCCTCTTCTAGATGCAGGAACAAAACTTGCAGAGGTTTGTAGCTATTGCTTCATCACTATACTTTTCAGTGAATAAATACTGCTCATCGATAAAACCTCAGGCAGACGGTCAATAATGGTTGAATATTAGGTATGGCTACAATGAATGTCTGGATAAATTTATAGGTTAAAGGAAAAGACAACAGAAAACTCTGAAGGCTAAAGAGAGTATTTAAGCATTCTGTAGGAATTAGAGCCAAGTTGTTCACTGGATAGCAGATATCTTCTTACCCCTTTGGGAAACCTAAGAGTTATTTGGGATTTTATTATTAGAAATGCTAAAGAACAGTTACGTCAGCAGCATTATCTTGTCTTAAAGATTCTTCCTGAGTTCCATATATAATTTAGTTTAGTCCCATTGAAAAGCAAAATAGATGTTTGTTTGCTAGACATCTATAGTGAGTTATACCTTGCATCAGAGTAAGTTTCTTTAAAACTTCAAAATGTTACATGGTACCACATAGAGCTAGATACATATGCCAAATCCTGCTTTAACAGATTATGAACCTGGTAAATACAGAAGTAGAGTAATAGCAGAAGTCATCCTCTGAGATGGTTTCAGATCACATAGAACCCCTTTTTTCTATTTCTGTGGTTTGAATTTAAATTTTTTTTCTTTACTTTTAGTACTGGACATACTTTTTTTTTTTGTTTTCTTTGGTGACACTTAACAGGTATATTATCTATTTCTTTGTAGACTTTAGTTAGACAACTAAAGAAAAAAAAATCTAAACTTGACATATTTGAAAATCTAGGCAAGAAAAAGAATTTCTAATTTGTCCCCATGATATAAGGTCACACTTGAGAACTTTTTTATCACACTGGATTTTTTTCTCTCTCCTTATGGGTTCACAGCCATTTAATTTGTCTGCCAAGACTCTTGGAGAATATTTATCCTCTGTCTGCAATAGGTACCAAATGCAACATTACTAGAGCTCATAGATGTTTTTCCTGGAAAGTTAGAAGCATAACAAATCTACTGCAGAACTGTCTTTCAGTCCATCTCTGAAATATTTTCAGAAACTTCCCATTGCTCACCTGTTTTGACTTCCTTCCCAGCCAGTTCTGGACAGCAGAATACGAATTACTGTTGGTTTGTGCCTCCTTGACTGCTACTCTTTACAATTCTATCAGGAAGGTGTGAATGACTTGTGTAAGAGTGTTTTCAAGTGCAGAAATGTCCTGGAGGCTGCTTGTACACCAGCACTAAGATAAAATTTTAATTTAGATCCTTTAAAATGTATAACTTAAACCCATTTTGTAGGTGTCTTTACAATTAATTAGTTCATCAAAAATTATCATAAGACTTGACTCATAGGCACAGGATCCCTAAGATACATAATTCTTGGGAATAGTAGGAAAAAGCTCGTAAACTCAATTTTTTTAAGTAGGAAAGGCGTATGTTAAATCTGAACATTCCCTGAACCTGTATAATTAAAATACCCAAATATCATTTAGTCATTAACTATTGATGTCTTCGTAGATATGTAGAAATGGACTCCTATCCATTACCATTTTCTGCTTATATAATACTCAGGGGCCTTAAGGAGTCTCTTGGCAGTGAGAAAGCCTAGAGAGAAAGGTAAATTAGACAGAAGATAACTGCTGTCAAAGAAAAGTATTTCCAACATTTGGAAAGGGTCATTGAAGAATATGATAAAGTGGCTTTTATTTGTTTTGCAGATCATTATCAGTGATTATCAATAAGGTTTTTCTGTACCTCTTTTTTACTTGGGCCTAGAGGCTGTTCAGTGAAAGATATTCATGTTCATTTTCTTGAATATGAGGGATGAGTTTTCAAAGATAGAAGTAGAGTTATCTACACAAAAGTCTAGTTTAGGAAATGCAGAAATGGCCATGTTCCAGCGCATATAAGGCAGAGCCAAGGTGGGCTTGGAGCTGAACTTAGCAAGGGATGCAAAGAAAAACAAGAAGTGCTTCTATGGGTATGTCAGCCAGCGAAGGAAGGTTGAAGAAAGCAGAACCCCTCTGATGAGCAAGGCTCGCAGACTGGTAACAAAAAAGGAGAAGGCTGAGATGTTCAGCAGCGTTTTTGTCTCAGTCTTCTATGGCAGTCTCTCTTTCCACACCTCTCTAGTGGATGGACTGCCAGATGGGGACTAGGGGAAAATGAAGAGGGACCTTGACAAACTTGGTAGGGGAGTCCAAGGTAACCACATGAGATTCAACAAAGTCAAGAGCAAGGACTTTGTCAATTCCCAGTATCAGCACAGTGTGGGGGGTGAATGCATGAGGAGCAGTCCTGCCAAGCAGGTCTTGGGGGGTGCTGGTGGATGAGAGACTGGCCATGAACTGGCAGTGTATGCTCACAGCCCAGAGACCCAAATGTGTCCTGGACTGCATCAAAAGCAGTGTGGGCAGCAGGGTGAGGAAAGGCATTCTGCCCCTCTACTTCTCTCTCATGACAACCCAGGTGGAGAGCTGTGACCAGCTCTGGGGTCCTCAGCACAGGAGGGATATTGACCTGTTGGAGCAGGCCCAGAAGTGTGTCACAAACTTGATTAGAGGGATGGAGAACTTCTCGAAAGTGGAGAGGATTGGTCTGTTCAGCCTGGATGAGAGAAGGTTCCAAGAGAGACCTCATTGCAGCCTTTCAGTATACTTGAAGAAGGCCTAGAAGATAGCTGCTGAGGGATTTTTTTGCAAGAGCATATAGTAATAGGACATGGAGTAATGGCTTCAAATTACTTAGGGTAGGTTTAGATTAGATACTTGGAAGAAATTCTTCACTATGAGAGTGAGGAGGCACTGGAACAGGTTGATGAGAAAAGTTGTGGAAGCATTCAAGGCCAGGTGGGATGGAGATTTGAGCAATCTGGTCTAGAGGAAGGTGTCTCTTGGAACAAGACTATATTTAAAATCTCTTCCAAATCAGACCACTCAGCGATTTTATCATAAAGATAATTACTTGCTAGAGGTATCATTTCAGAGTCTGTCCACAGGATGATTATATTTGCTTGACAAAAGGAGTTCTTTGGTTTATCATTTATCTTTCTCTGCTTTTTCTCCCTTCCCCCCACTTTGTGTTGTTGAAAGGTAGCAATATATTACACAATTTTCTGGTATAATGATGGTACTCTGAATCAATAAATGAATCCTCATGCTGCACAAAGATACTGAGCAATTTTATTTCATAATAGGATGCAGAAAGTGACCATACTTTGCATTTCCTGCCCTTACAGTGGTTTTTGGCTTTCTAAGTCTCCATCAATATAAAGAAAGTAAGAGTCAAGGGAGATACAAGAAGCAGTGAAGAGACATGAAAACTAACGATAAGGTAGGAAGCAGACAGATCTATACCAAAGTTCAGGTTACAGTCATACCTCTGTCTCCATGTATGTTATCACACCGCCCCCAAATTCTGCATATTGAAGAAGCTATTAACGTCTGAGAAACAGGTGCTCTATCTGAAGAAAAGACCTCCACTGAGCTCTGCATTACCACATTGCATTTTATTAACTAGCAAAACACCCTGAAGTAAAATTGAATTAAAGGTCTCACTTAAGCTCAGGAAGTTGAAGAGTTTCAGACTTAATTTGCCAAACGTTATTTCATTATTTCAAATGTAACATGAATTTCTTATATAAAATTGGTTATGGCCAGCTTGGTCTTTGATATTGTAAAATTCTTGAATGTGTCTGTGCCTTAAGCAGAATTTCTTTTCTTTTGGACAAAGTAAATTGACATCATTTGCAAAAATTTTGTACAACAACTCCATGTTGCATGAGACAGATTATGTACAATACCCTGGAAGCAGCAAACAGACTGTGTTTCACTCTCTAATTGGGTGGGTGAGATAAGTTGTGAAGTTCTTATTCTTCCTTTACTCTTGGAAAATCCTAAAAAAGATGTAGAAAGCTGCTTGGGAGTGCAGAAGGATGTTTTTACTTATCTTTTGTCTTCATGTAATTTTTTTTTTTTTTGTATGTGTAGTACATATCACAATCACTCAGTTTCCACTATAGAAGCAAAATGCTGCCTCTTTTTGGAATAAAGTCAGCTATTCCACCAGCTGTTTGTTCATAACTGACAGAATACATTGAAAAGACAGAGTTTCCATACTGAAATTCTCCATTTCTGTTGTTTAGATAGACTGTTACCAGCCTGTATAAATATGCCAGATATTTACATTTTAAACATGGAAAGGATCTAAAATGTTGTCTTTTTCCTTTTATAGTAGCCAAATAACATGTAAACTTTTTTCATTGACATCATAGTGGTTGAGAAGTCAAAGGAAGTGTAGTAGATAGGAATATTTTCAATATGAATTCAAGTTGTATTTTTTTCAATAGATCACAAATGCAATAACCTCTGATTCCTTTCCATTATAACATCTCAAATATTGTCTTCTAAAAAAAGAGTTTAGAGCATACCTCATATCTATGTACTACTTTATTTTAAATTCCATAGACAACTAATGCTGATCTTCATTTGAACATAGGGAGCTATAAATATTTATATGTGGAAAAAAAGCAACTGTTATTACACCTGATTTTGAACTTCCATTTCTGCAGCTGGACGATGATACCTGCACAAATGATAAGAGAATATGGTGAAAGTTGTAAAATTGTTAGGTAAGTTGGCATTTGCCTTCATGGAAGAACTTATGCTTATATAACTATGGTGTGCTTTCATTATTATTCTCAAAACCTGAATGCAGAATATTAATCTTAATATTGGAATTAGTAATATGTTTTATTTCTGTCTGCAGTACCTACCCTCATGTTCTATCAGTTGTCTTTAATCTGTGGGTCAGAAGATGAGTTGTGTGCAAAGATGAAAGATTTGAGGTAGTGTATTGTTTAAAACAGAAAATTCTCAAGAAATGTTAAGGCTTCTACAGATAAAAACTTAATGCCCAAAGAGACAGGTCTCTGGGTAGGGCAAGAAGTAATGTGATTAGTTTGACCATCAAGAACAACAATCTTGCTATAAGGGACAGTTAAGCAGTGGAGTAGTTTGCCTAGGGAGACTGGATTATCTGTTGCTGGAGGTTTTTAGAAACCAGTTAGACAAATAAGTTAGGTGTGGGGTTTGTGCCACTTGTTACTTGGAGCACAGGATGGACTAGACAGAGTCCTGTAGTGTGTTCCAGCCCTGTTTTTCAGTTTCTTCTATAAAGGTTCCAGGACAGACTACATGTAAAAATCTATTAAAACAATTACAATCACTTTACCCAACAAACCATCTCTTCTAATTTTTTTCAGAGATGGTTTGGTTTATTTAGGCCTGATAGGTTTTATTAAATTGATCCTTGTCATTTATCATTCACCATCTGGTCTCTCCTAAGTGTTTATATATTGATTTCTTTGTTACTTAAATCTGACCGGGTAAGAAAAGGAAGCAGTCATCTTCTGTTCAGAGAAAACAAGAAAAGGTAACCAACACCTGTAGCATGGTACCAGCAGTTCTTACCACATTTTTATGTTGATAAATCTATCCAGCATTTTCAGTAGTCTAGTCAGTGCTGCTTTGCTGTCCTGAGCAATCCCTCAAGTCTCACCCTACAGCAGCCTTGTGCCATGCAGTTGGCATTAGATACCCTTGACAGGATTTACATAACCTCCACCACCCCTGAGAGGAAGTGTTTTCTTCAAGCTGCACTTGAGGCCCTTACAATATCACAAGTTTTAGTCCTTCTCACATGGACAAATGTCACACATTTGTTCTCTCTAGCGTTAATATGAATGTCTTGAACCCAGAGGTACTATAGTGTAGAGTAACCCTATGAAAACTGTGAGAGGGGAAAAAGGCAAGAACAGTTTTTCTCAGCTAGCTACAAGGACTTGAAAATAGAAGAAAAATCTCCACTGAAATCTGCTTTAGATTTTACAAACCATTCATGTGAAAAACGTTTCTTAAGAATCTTTCATACCATCAACTTTTCATACATGAAGTCTCTGATAAGTATTTTACACAAAAAATGGTCAGAGCAATTTCGGTTCTGAGAAAGAAAACATTAATCTAAAAGACAATAGAACAAAAACTTATGAGAATTTAATATTTTATTTTGGCAGTCTTTGTTATTCTTGCCTCTTACAATTTGAATATCCATCCCCTAAGACCGACATTTTCAGTCCTGAAATATACAGTTAAGTGTTTCTCCAACCAGGAAAATCAGTTGTGTATTAAGTTTTTACCTGAGCTAGGCATTTCTTGCGTCATATGTTTACAGTAGGAGTATATAATTAAACTAATAATATTTACATTAGCAATAAAATTTCATCAGTTCAGATTTTATTTTTGCAAGGTGGGGGAACTTTTTGAAGGCAATAAGGGGTTCTACAGTAATGTACCTGAATACTGAGTGCATCCTGTTACAGATCCTGTAAAGAATTAAAGAAATTCTTGTGGATTTGTCATTTACAACTAGTGAGTCGTATTTCCTTAAAGAGGTATTTTACAGGTGTTTGATTCTTCTAATACAACATAACCTTCCAGGAAAACTTGTTCTTCTGAATTGAATTAGTGAATGTTCAATTGTTAACTAATAAAGCAGCTTTGCACATTTCTTACCATTAATTACTACTGTCTATACAGAAGTCAACTCCATTCCATTTTCTTGTGTGCCACAAACAATATTGCATATTTTCTGAGGGCTTTCCTTTGGAATAACTGGTGTAAAGCAGGAAAATGGAACATTTAAAGCAGAGACATTGAAATTTGCAGTGAAGTGTATTGACATGGTATAAGGTGTAGTCACATTAGTTTGCAACATGGAGACACACCTGGGATAAGAACACATAGGTCTACAATATCTATGCTTTTTTTCATGATACCACATTATTGTTGCAGTGGAACTCAATTCACTTTTCTCTGCATATCCTCAATGATTTACTATGGACATGTCCAGTGAAACAGAGGGTCATAAGGCTTTGAAGCCAGTTTGAGGGAATGCATCTTGAGATGATCAAACCCTTTTGATGCCTCAGATCCTGAGATTAGCTGAAGACTTCTCAGAGTTGCCTGACATCTCTTCATTTTAGCCCTGTTCTTCAGGGAAACAGCAGTAAATTGGATTCTTAAAAATGCCTCTGTCACAGTGTGCATCCTTGCAGTGAAACAGTGAGAAGCTTCTTATTGTGACTGGTTTAAATGAATTGTTAAGAACTGCTGGAAGCATGTTCATGATATGACACAAGCCAAGATGGTTGAATATTCAAAACTAATGCTTATACTCTATTCTTTGGCTCTTGTTTCTTTTCTAGATATTATGGATAAGGGAACAAAACACAATTAAGAACCATATAAGACTTAAATAGGTAGCCCTTTATGCCAAATTGCTAACCTACTAGTAATGTTAAATGTTTCCAGGGAAATAAAGCTTCCATTCCAACTAAGTTTAAAACAAGCAGCTCCTCACCTTCACCTCCACAATACTACAAATTTAAATTCACTTATGGAGGTAACTTACTCTAATTCTTTCACACCATTTTATGTGTGACATTAGGGTAAATATTCCTTAGAAAAGATGTAGTGGAAGGGTGTAAAAAACTGGGATTTAATGTGATTAAACCCTTCTGAAATTAACAGAAATGTTTCCACCAAGTTAATCAGATTTACATAGAGATATAAGGGATAGATCAAAAAAAGTTTACTTAAAGTAAGTGTAGGTAGATTTGTTGCCAAAGTTGAAAAATTGCAAATTCCTACTTCTCTGCTCTGTTTGTCTAGAGGAAGTCAATAGAATAGGCATAATCTTTCTTTCTTTTTTTAAGTTACCTGTCAATTTAGGTATAGGTGAATGCGTTGAATTGAACGAATAGAGCAGTTGAACGGTGACTGCAACAAAGCTTAATTTGTTCATCAGCTATGTTTTTCTGCCGAAGTAGCAACATGCAACCAGTTCAGTAAACCTTCTTAAGGCTAAAACAAATTACAGTAGTCTGAAGTGCACCACCTTTCATGTATTTGAAGGCCCTTGTTTTCTCCAGTGCACTGACTTGCACCGATTTCTGAGCACTGTAGTCTTATAGAAAATTAGACTTAATATAGATGGGGATTACATTGTTTCCACAAACAATATATCAAAATTTTCCACTTGTCTGTATATTTAGTGGCTACAATGAAATTTTAATTATCTAACAATGGACAGTATTTTAGTATGCAATATACATGGAAGTAAACTATTTGCCTCATGCACATTATTATGCAATTATTTTTAAGATGAAGAGGTGTTTTAATGCTGAAGGTGAGAGGAGTTACACTTTCTCAAGTATTACACAATGACCTTTTTTCGAAGTCCTCTTAAGTCATCACTAGAGAGTTGATGATGCTCTTACAAAGCACTCAATTATTGATTTTTAAGCACTTTTAAGATTCTTGAGATGAAGCTTATATGCTTGTATAGTTTAGAAGATGCACCACAACTTACGTTTTGAAAAAGATGCCAGATATTTATGGTTGTATGTCACACATGAACTCCCAAGGAAGTACTCTTCTAGTTGAAGTGCAGTCAAATCAAAAGAACAGAAAAAAAAGTGAAAAGATTTACCACTAATTGACAGTACCTAAAAACACCAGTATTTAAAACCTGATAGACATAACAACATGAAGTAAAAATGGTACTTTTCCTTCCACGTAGTTTAGAAATTTTGGTGGAAAATTCCTTTAAATCATCCATGGAGAGAAATGTCAAAGCAGAAAATAGTGTTTAGCCTGTGTCATACTGTGAATTACATTTGTTGTTGTTGTTGTTGTTATTGTTTTATTGGGGTGGGGGTTTTAGGGAATTTTTTTTTTTTTGCAAGAGGGAAATTAGTATACAGCACTGCTACTGTATAATGAGGTTTTTATGTGGAAGTGTCTATGAAGTAGTGACATTTTTACATGCTTGAACAGATGTGGATTAAATTTCCTAAACAGGGAACACAGTCTCATTCACATAAATTGACAATACCGTTTTCTTTCAAATTATAGACATTTATTATGAGATTTATATTTGTCTTTAGACTTCTGAATATGTTGGTAATGCATAGCCCCTACTGATTTCAATATGGCTTGGGAATTAGTTGTCCATCTTTAGGCATTTTTATATCTGTCAAAATCATAGTTTTAACTCTTAATAGGTTTTTTTCTTTCAAAACCATAAGGAATAAATCAATTTGTTAATGAGTTGTATGAATGCATGCTCTAAACAAAACATTTATTTTTCACAAGTACATATAAATTTCTCACATAATTTACAAAGACTTCTGAGTTTCATTTTTAGACTAAAATTCAGAGACTATAGGCACATAAACGTATTGATTTCTGTGTTTTGCGATGAAACCTCAAAAATTCATCATTTATATACCAATATATGAGGTGTAGTAACTGAGGTGTAAGTACTGATTGTACTTACAATTTTCAATTTCTGGTTGTACTAGCTTTCAGAAATATTTTAATAATTTTCTATTTCTTTGTTAACAATCTGGTCCCTGAAAGAATTTTAAATAGAGTTAGCTGTAATTTTTGATCACAGAATCTATAATCTGGTTTGGTTAGAATCGCATAGACAGGACTGAAGTGGAATCATTTACTCAGGAATTTTCTTCTGTGAGTAATGAGAGTTTTAAAATTATACTTGTTGTCCTGCACATTACTAAAACACTATTAGTGGACTAAATTTAGGATTATTATTGTCATTATTATTATTAAATATGCTACCTCTCTTACAAAATTTTTGAAGTCACAATTGTCAGTTTTCATCAATGAATTATTGTAATGTTTTGTAAATATCTTCATGCATAATTATTTTCACATTGCATCTTCTTGGCAGAGGATGGGTTGCGCAATATAGCCAGGTGAAGAACAAGGATTGATTGATTGAATGACGATGTGATTTCACATATACAGACAGAATGATCTGTTTCATGTCCATATGTCTAAAAACTGCATGTTTTTTCAGAGATTTCAGAGGAAAAACCAGCCATATGTGTGATTTCATGACTGAGAAATTTCCTTCACAGGCTCTCATCTGTGTTGTTTCTCTGTAGCTTCTATGTTACAATCTATTAACAGCCATGTACTTTGGAAAAGGGACATTGGTGTGCTTTGGTATGACTGCTAGGCACTGGGCAGGGAAACCTTCCAGATGAAAGGGGAGATTTGTCCTTTCCATAAGCAAGTCATCAGGCATAACTGTAACATTAAGGTTGGCAAAGCCTTCTGGGGTTCAGCACAGAGTAGCTGAAGTTCTCATTTAAATAATATTGCTTATTCCAGACATTCCCATGTTTAAAAATGTAGATTTTCATTTTCAAAGAGGAGAAATGAAAGGCACTCACTTCCATTAAAAGTTGCAGGAAGTTAGCCTTAAGATTTTGACAAAATTGGAATGACGTTGTGCAGATAAATAACAGACCATTTTGTCAGATTCCATTTTACAGCTGCCTGTGCTGTAAAAAAATTGTTCTACTCCTTAAGAATATTACTTTTTTTAAAAAAAATAGAACATACTGAAGCCTTTTCCCAGGTTTTTCTATTGAAAAAAAAAAAAAAACCAACCAAACCAAAACAAACCACCCAACACAACAACCCCTCCACACCACATGTCTGTATGGTGCTACCAAGGGTTGATCTCTGCTCTTACGGCTCAACGTGGCTGTGATATTGAAGGGCAGAGGGAGGGATGCTACGTAGCACCCTAATTGTTATCATATTATGCAACAAGGACAATGTGTAATTCTGAATAGTATTACTGGGCAAGGGTGACATTCTTATAATCCTCCCACTTTTATGTCATCTTGTCCCCATAAATCACTCTCTAATGAGTATTAGAGATCCAAGACTTACCAGTCTTGTTGAATCAGTGTGATGTACTGGTTCAACACCTTCACAAATGAGGAGCTGGCTGAAGTGAAGATTATAACTGAAAGCAGTGGATGCTTGTTAAAATTCTCTATTATGCTTTACTGGCATTTCATAACAGAGAATGGATGGATTAAAAATGTGTGCTGATTACTATACAGCTGGGACTTTTTAACAAAACGGCTGCATACTTGTGGTACACCAAAGAGCTAAACTATGTTCTCAGAAGCACTTAAACTGTGAAGCTATTTAGATTCTTACTTGCAGGGATGAGGTCCCAGCTTCTGTCCCTCAGCGTGCTGGGTTATGTTCCTTGTGCGGGTGATGTTTCTGGGAAGCATGGAAAAGTTCTGGGACTCTGGTTTGATATGGTCAAGTAGAATACAATGCACTCTGCTGCTTTCTGTCTCTTTGTTTCTTCACACACATTCTGCTCAGCTGCAGTAAGGCAAAATGCACCATATTGCATAAAACCCTCACAAATATTTGAATTCCATTCTCTTTTCACTTTAAGGGTTTCACCCAAAATACTAGGTAAAGTAGGTGAACTGGAACTCACAGTTAGTACAGCTTACCAAGTCAAATCGAGCCCAACTCTAAATACAGTCATTGCTACCATCCCATCAGTCGCGTGTGCTGTGTGAATCGAGATCTAACAAAATTCACTTTGACTTAAAATGTGAGATAAAGCTTTTCCTGACATGTCCATCAGCATTTTACAAAATTTTTCACTGATATTCTGAAGTCTTATATGAAGGTCTTACACAAAATTTCAGGCTGTAAAAATGTAAATTACCTGTTATTTTGCCTATGCCCTTTTCTTCTGTTTATCCAGTGTTGATATGAGGATTTTATTTTTTACTGCATATGCTTTTTGTTTCGCCCACCTCTCCAGGGGAACAAAAAATAACTCCTGTAAATGAGACCTCCCAGGTTATATTCTACACCTCCCCTTTCCCCTGTTCTTCCTCTTCCCAGTTTCAGTGAACACAGAGGTTGTAGATAATGCAAAGGTTTGCCTTCTGTCCTTTGGTACAAAACTAAATAACAGTATGTGTTTTCCCAGTCCCATAAAAAGACCTCTGGACCCCACCAGTATCACTTACACCAGACATTACCCAGGACAGCACTTTAGTTATCATACCAGACAATATTCCTGAGCTCATTCTGCATAATTGCTATCCCTGTGGAAATTTTAGTCAGAACAAGAAAAATAATATGAGTTAGGCTAGTTAGACTAGTATCAATAAATAAAATAAAACTTTTTTATGTCAATTTTGTACTGACAAGGTGAATTTTGATTTAGAATTAGTGAAATGTGGTCTGCTCCAAGAGTGACTCACAAAATTTGACCTAGATTCTTAGCCCTTTTTTTCCCCTTAAATTCTTAATTTTTAAAAAATTTCTTTAAACTTTATTTCTTATGTAAAAAAAAAAAAGAGAACTGAGACCATCCTCCCATGGCATGTTGAAAATCATTCAGCTGATAACTGTTGAGTGAATTGATCAGCTCTTGCAGTTTTCCAGATCTCATCTTCAGAGGTGTTAGTTGTGGCTTATTTGATAATTAGTACTTATGATAGCTCTCTCTTTTACAATAATGGTTACTATTTCACTATTAAAAACCCCTGCTATTAATAACTAGAACGGGACACTATCATCATTAGTCAAAGTAAGCAAGAAAGCTTTTTTTTTTCCTTCTTGTTATTCACTAATTTATCACAACAGTGATAAATAGGATGAATGTGGTTTTGTATTCATGATGAGGTGAGTTATGTTTAGTGCTTCACTGTAATGTGGTGTGTAATATTTTCACAAGAGTTGCTTCTGGAGATGTTGGTACAGATAAGAGAGGTCTTCTTAACGTGCTCCTGTTATGTTACTATTAAGCATTCAGAACAGCAGATGATATCCATATGGAAAGCAAGAAAAATATTAAAAAATGCTATATTCAGACAGAAAAAAAAAAAAATTATGTTTAGTGGTCTTGCAAAAGCACCACTATAGTTGGCAAGAATACTTTTCATGTTGACAGTTTTTGCTCAGAAGCCTAAGCCTAAATGCTCATCAGGAGTCAACTGAACTCTTCTCATAGACATGTTCCTCTTGCAAAAGCTGATGAATGTTTGTCAGCCAGTACTGGCAGCACAGATTTCTCTGCTGTATTAAACCCAATATAAACTGCTACTTTTTAAAGACACAGTGTGAGTACTTTGAGTCGCCATTCCAGCATTTTCCTGAAGTGCTCAGTTCCCTACAAGATGATGTGTTTTCATGTGTTGGGGATTTTTAAAAGAAATTACCAGAAGTATTTGGTTTCTCTTAGCTCTGTTTAGGGACATGCTCATGCTTTCAGGAGAAAAGTCTGAATTTAAGCTCTGATAAGGGTTTTCTAAATGAGCTTGCAAAATTTGATAGGCTGCACAGCCCACTAAGTCACATTTATCTGACAGCATCACATACAATAAAAGAACTATTCCTAGAAAGAGCCATAAGATAAATTTGAAACCCTTGTAAGTTTTACTAATTTATCTCTAGCAGCCTTTACTTACTACGCTGTTGCATCAAAGTGGCATGGAAAGACCCAAGCTACTTTATGTAGAAGCCATTTCTGTATCATCAGGTGCCTTCTGGAGAATCACAAGCCACTAGGAAGCAACCACTAGTTGGCATATTGTGAAATCACAACCCTTTGCTAAAGCTATTGAAGTAATTTTACAGATGTTGGTTGGTTTGTTTGTTTGTTTTTGTGACCTGAGCTCTAAAAAAGAAACCTGTGCAGCCTACAGTTGCTCTTTTCTAGTAAGGATGGCAGCTAAAACAATTAGAGAAGCACTAGTTCAATCATCTTTTGTTACTGTATTATTTACTATTAGAAATTATGTCAGCATCCCTGACATTGGTCATCTCTAAGAGGTAACACCTCTTTTAGAAAAATAATTGCTAATTACGTTTTCATTAATTTTTCAAACTCTCAGCTTCAAGGTTTAGTTTGATCCCTTTTTGCATTTGCTGGTGTGGATGCAATAGTAAACTCTAGAACATAGATATGTATTTTATGGGCATCCATATTTTTATTATGTGATTCAGCCAAAATACTTGAATGTCTTTTACCATTGTAATTTGTTGTTGGTATTTCTAACTAATTTGACTTTATGTACATAAATGTAGAATCCTTGTGTATGAGTTACATTATGCAGAGCTGTAAAAATTTCCTTATTGCTAAAGCTTTTGAACATCGTCCAGGAATATTCTATCAAACTAAGCAGTATATGTCAGGTACACTCACTTTCACTATTGTAAGGGTAAAGCTATGAGTGGAATATTTAGTTTTTGAGTGATTTTAGGTGTGGCTGGGAGCATAGGTGCTTGTTTGTGTATATTACTGCTCCTTTTCAGAACAAAGAAAATGTACCAAAGATAGCACGTGTAAGGTCATGACATGTACTTCTCATGGAGGCAAAGTTAATTTTTATCCTGTACTTTTTATTTTTTGAAATTAATATTTTGACACCCTGTTAAGAAACCTTGAAGGTAAAGAATGGCATCCAGCCCAGACAATAAGGCAACAAAAATATTATATCAACTTAGAAGTCCTCCTTGGGAGGTTTTTCTTAGACTTGTAGTAAAGTACTAGTCCTCAAAAACTTGGTACACTTTTTGTGCAATGAATTGGATTTACACAATTAAATTTAGTAATCAGAATTGGTAAAACGTATCGACATTAGAAGAAAGCAAGTAAGAAAGTTCCATAATTCAAGTATGCTTTAATATGTATCTTCCTTGTCTGAAGGGGGAAAAAAATCACAGTGACGCAGGGGATGGTGCTTAGTAAATTTGAGCTTTCCTTTGTAAAATGTGAATAGAAAACATCTTTCTTCCCTAGGCTATCATCAAAAGCATAAAGATGACAACACAAAAATTCAATAGAGTTTGCAACAGGAACATCCTGAATAAAGTACCAGATTGCAGAGTGTGTAATCTTAGATACAAGGAGCCTTATATTTTTTGGTTTTTCTGAGGCAAATCTACAATCTGAGGAATTTTATGTCATTCTGAACTTCTATTCTTATCTGCACTGGATTCTAAATGAATGTGAAGATTTTTTTATTTCTTTTTAAATGTAGTCTGGCCCTGTTCACAATGGGATTCCAGCATTTCCTGTTAGAGCATGATTTATCAGGAATTTAATTAATCTCCAGTTCAAACTGTAGTACAGGCTTCTAAATTTAAAAAAGATAAATAAGCATAGAACTAAAGACTGAAACAGACCTAAACTTAGAATTATGGTAAATAAAATAAAATAAATAAAAACCTAAACTAAAATTATATAAAAAAAGATGAACTGACACCAAAATTGGAAAAAGGAATGCCAGTCAAGCCTGTTATGTTCAAAAGCCAAATACGATTTTTGAATTTTAAATCTTAGGTTAATAGTATAATGTAATTAAATACTCTATGTCCTATCAAATATAAACTGTAGCTTTTATATTGCTGTTTTTCTTAGAGATGTTAATTTCTTGTACTTCCCTCTTTCTCAAGCTAGGTATGATTTTGAAACACAAGCAAATAAATGTCAATTCCTTTGGCCTCTGTTCTGCCATTTCATTGCTGAAATTCTGCCCTATTGAAAATTTCCATTTAGACTAACTGGCATTTGTTGAACTGGTGGTGGTTGTTGTAATTATTTTTATTATTATTTTACATTATTTTAACACTCTTTTGCAAAATCATGGACTTTGTGCAGCCCTTTCTGTGCCTATGCATGACATTTTAAAAGCATCTGCTTTTGTGGGTCTTCTTCACAATAGTACATTTTTTCCTGAAGACACTGGCCCTTAGATAAAACCCTTCAGTTACGTTTAAGCCTTGGTCTATGAGGTTTCCGAACTTGTATGTGGAGTAGGTACCACCCAATTTAATACTATGCCAACCTAAGAAATACAGAGACCAAATAAAAAGATACAGTAATGAGTAAATAAGATCAGTGGAAGATTTTTCATTGCCTCTACCACTTCTCCTCCTTTAAAACAAAATAGGATGTTGTAGAGACTTTGTCTTCAAAATCTCTACTCTACATTACACTTTTTATGATCAGAATTACTAGGTAGAAAAATATGCACAAGGAAATAGATGGAGCAGAATGGCTTTTGAGGGTTCCTTATATAAAAAGTGTTTTTCAGATTTACAGGGGTTTTTTTTCAGCCTGCAGTGTGTTAGAAAGGAAGATAAGACCATAGAATGTCTCTATGCTACAAGAATCCTTCTTGCTCTTCGGGACAGTACACGTGCTGTTTTCTTATTAAGGCAGCAGACAGTTTTCAGAAGACGTCTTATTTTAGTTATAGAACTGATTTTTTTTTAATATGCATTAATGGAAAGTGACTAGAGAATTCATCTATGGTTCTACAGTCTTGAAAAGTCTAAAATTGTGTGAACTCACAGCAATATATTTCAGAGAGCAAGAGCTCAGCAGCTTCCTTTAACCTGCTTGCTTTTTTACCTTGCTTGCTTCCCTATGGTTCTGTAGCTGTAACAGCAGCAGTTGCAGCTGGAATTAGAGCATATTTGCCCCATTTGGCCCTTGTCACATATATCAGGGCTTGAATTCCACCACCTGCTTTCAGTTCCTTTTTTGATTGATTGGTTGATTGATTGAATGTGGGACATTTTAAAATATTATTTAGTCTTCAAAATAGGAAAAAAAAATCTTTATGACAAAATGAAATAAGAATCAGTAACTTAATGCCTTATTAAAACATAATACTTTCAAAAATGAAAATCCTAGCATTCAAAGATTGCGTGTTCTTCCCATCTCCCCTCTTTTTCAAACACCGAAAACTAATGAATTGTAAAATTGTGAATAATGGTAACCTTGTGCACTCTATGTGGAAGAAGCCTCTAACATCAGAGCTGAGTTTGGTGACCCAAAATAGCTAGGTCAAAGAAGAAATGAAGTCCTGGAATATTACTGAAATCCTCCCAGCATGCAACGTTTGTCCCTATTATTGATCCTTGGTATACTCCTAAGAACCTAATTTTCCTTTTTTGAAAAACAGGCATAATTATTTTCTCCTATCTTGTGAACAGATTTTGGGAGGTGCAAATGCAAGTTTTTAAGCACATTAAATTCACCGAATGAAAAGATCACTTCCTGCTTCTAAATGTTCTGTGTTTTATAAATTCTAAGGGTTCAAATGATATCTCCTTTGTGGCATTCATTATTTCTGTGAAGACTTTCACAATTTGTCTGGTGGGACTCTGATCTGTAGTTCCTGTACATCCTATGACATCTGTACATATAATTTTAGCCTCCATTTTTTGTTTATTTTTCTTCCTACCTTGCATTTCCTTCCAGGGAAGAATTTACTTACCACACGACTCAACATAGATGTTTAGTCCTCAACTTAAACCTTGCAAACATTGGCTTTTCCCAGTCACTCTCTATGTACAGTTTTGTTGTATCTGAACTTCATTTTCTCTTTTGGCATCTCTGCCTGCATGTGCCATGTCGTGCCACCAAGGACTAGCTCCTTGTCTGTATTGCTGTCCTCTCCTAATTTCTATGCTCTCCTCAACCCCCTTTCATAGATGCACCCCATCTTTGGCTCCTTGCAATACAGTTTAACCTGAGTGTGAGATAGGTTGTTCTAGGTAGCTCTCTAATAGCTGTGATAGCCATAAAAGCAGTAATGACAGCCTGCAGTGCCCCACATTTTCTTCTTACTTTTTGCTTTGGATGGGAAAAGTTCTCATGGAAAGCTCAAGAACCTCATATGTTGTGTTCTTTCAAATGCTGCTTTAAAACCTCTAATTTAAAATGCATCTGGTAGGCACAGATAGAAGTCATACATACCTATGGTCTATTTTGTTACTTCTGCTTCTCAGGGATACTGGATTTGGGTGGGAGGGAGAACACATATTCATTTCTGTTCTGGTGAGCAAACACCTCTGCTCTCTAGGGCAGAGACCACCATCTTTATTCAGCACCTTCACAGGTACAACAAAGCCCTATTACAAAGGCTAGCATTCTCAGCAACAGAGAACAGAGAACATACTAAATATGGCAAAAATGAGAATATAATTCATATAATCTCATTATCTACACAGAAGTTAAGATAGTCTGTTTCTCCTACATTATCTACTCTATAACAAAATACATGCTCTACTGTAAATAGGCACAAAAAATTTAATTCCTCACCTGAACACCAATGGCAACACATGCATGCCTCAGCCTCTTAATAGCAAAGTCACTTACTAATTAACTGGAGATTGGAGCAGGGTTTGCCTCTGAAACAACATTTAAAATGTGCTTTTTCAACGAATGCCTTGGTTTATTTAGGTCTTTTTATCATCTTTTCTAGGTCTTTGCTACTTAAAAAACCCTAAGAAATATGATTCTCTGTCTTCTAATTTTTTTCTTTCTATTAGTAATCAACATTGGCTTTTCAGTATCTTGTCATTTAACGTGCGTGGAGCCATGTTTGGATTTGGTCCCTTTTCTTTGACTCTTCTGTTGCTTGTCTTGGAATATTCAGGTGTTGTATGCTGACAACTGGGCTTAAGGATGGTACCCAGGTGGAAGTGGATGGCTAGGTCCTGACAGTTATACATGTTTTTGATTTCAAATTTCAAATTATATATGATATAATATCAATATAGCAATTATCTGCTAATAATAATTGTTTTGATTATTGCTATAACTATCAAAATTCACAAATGAACAATTGTAGAGAGAGGTCATATCTTTTACTAACCCGGTAGATGCAGCTGCTAAAAAAAAAAGGAAATAGGTTTAAGGCCCTTCTTTGACTCCACAAGTTTGTTTGGTTTTTTGGTCATTATAGCCACTCATTTAATAAATGGCACTGCTTTTTCCTACAGACCCCTTGCTGCTATGTTAATATCTGTGCTCAAGCTTTGAGCGTGTCCAATAGTGATCTTGAGTGAGAGTCTGTAATTCTGAAAGGGCACGTTGTATCATCTTTGTGTCTTCTGGGTTTCAGGAGGGCTTAAAGGATGACCAAAATCATTTAATGTGCACTGAACAACTTCTAAACGAGAGATTTTCCAGCAAACTCAGTAAACACAATTTTAAAGCATTTCTCTTCCTGTTCCTTGCTTCATGTTTGCCTTAGACTATAACTGCATCAAGAGATTTGAGGTTTTCTGCAACCTCTATGAACTACAGAGGGGCAGAAATCTCACATAAAGTATGTGAAGGATTCTGAAGTGTTTGTCCAATTCTCTCTTGGTATCCATACAGGAGGACATGCAAATTAAAGCCATCTGTGAGATTATGTGAAAATTCTTTTACTGGCCTGATATTCAAGTGACTTCTAGGCTACTTCATTATCACTTTATCATGGCTGGCCATTTCATTAATTTAATTGCAAGGACAGAAACCTGGAAACTCCGCTGACCCTGCAAGAACCTACTGAAATTTACATTTACATGTTTTAGCTTGGTTTGTTCTTCCAGTGACTCATACATTGCTATATTAGGTCCTGGACTAGTATCACTTTATTTTTATTTTTATTTTCTCAGTTGGTAAGGAAATGAGCATTGTTGTGATGGGATTAAGATGATTTATACAACTCAGTCAAAAAGTCATTTGAGTTGTTCTCTAGTATTTTGCACTAGAGGGCTGCCTGCTGCTTTGGTTGTGTTGGCACAGAGAGCTGAGAAGTCGTCCTGATCATGGATTCACAGTTCTAGATGATTCACTCCTGTTGTGTTGTAATTGTCATTGAAATTAATACATACGAGTAACATTTTTTGCTCCTCAAAGGTTCAGAAGGAACTAGATTAGAACAATCCAAGGAGCTAGATGCAGCCAGTATCTCCACAATCAATAGGATTAGACTATTATTGTCAATGGTACTTCTCAAGTTAAAGACTCAATGCTCAATATCTCACTTTATAGGCACAAATCCCCCAGTGAGACAACAGGTAGGAATGCTGCCTGTGTAGGAATTACTCAGAAGACCACTAGGAGATCCAGAACGATACTGAGGTTACTCTTCTCCAACAACTGGGCCAGCGCTCTAAGTGAGTGGCCAAGCCTTTTCCTTTCTAAAGCTTTTCTACTTTGAAGTCTTGGTTATAACCCCCTGCAACGTTACAGACTGGGGACAGTGTGGCTGGACAGNGGATGTGTTTAAAAAAATACTGGATGTGGCACTTGGTGCTGTAATCTAGTTGAGGTGTTGGAGCATGGGTTGGACTCGATGATCTTGAAGGTCTCTTCCAACCTAGAAATTCTGTGATTCTGTGATTATGATGAATGCTGAAAATATTATTAAGCTTAACTTACTTTTCATCTTTCATAGAATCATGGAATGGCTTGGCTTGGACCAAGCCTTAAAAGTCATCTAGTTCCAACCTCCCTACCATAGACAGGGACACCTTCCATTGAGACCAGGTTACTCAGAGTTCCATCCTGGTCTTGGACAATTCCAGGGATAGGATATCCATTACTTCTCTGCAGAACTGGTTCTAGTGCCCCATCACCCTCACAGTAAACAATTTCTTCCTAAAATCTAACCTAAAGCAGCCCTCTTTCAGTTTAAAGCTGTTCCCACTTTGTCTTGTCACTGGATGCCCTTGTGAAAACTCCCTCTCCATCTCTCTCATATAGGCTGCTTTACATACTGGAAGGTGCTATAAGGTCTCTCTCCCTGGAGCCTTCTCTTTTTCAGGCAGTACAACCCCAAGTCTCTCAGTGTGTCTTCATATCACAGGTTCTCAAATCCTATGATCAACTTAGTGGCCCTCTCCAACAAGCCTACATCTTTTTCTTTTTGGGAGCCTCAGAGCTGGATGCAGTATTCCAGGTGAGATCTCCCAAGAAGAGAGCAGAGGGGAAGAATTTCCTTTGATCTCCTGGTCACCTTCTCCCTGGATCCCAAGATATGGTTGGCACACATTGCAATAAAAGATTTGTCTGGAGTTTTAATTTCTTGCACTCTTTGTGATTTAATTTTAGTTTTCCTGTGCAGCACAATTTTCTAGTACATAAATGTTTTCTGAAAATTGCCCTGCACTGCATTATCGGGTAAACAGACATTGAAAAGCAGTTGGTTATGGAGGCCTCTAGGTTTGTAATACTAGGTCTAAATGACAATGACGTATGCAATGTGCTGTAAATTCATACAGTCAAACTGGGATTACTCTGTTTTCTGTCCTTTTTTCATTGAAGATGCTTGTTTGCATGTACTTTTAATTCCACCTCTCATAGTTTCACATATGAATATAATCACCATTTTTCTTCTTCCTACTGGTACGTTCCTTTTTCCTGATTCAAGGTTTAGTCCTTGATACTACATTTGAAACAAAGGCTTTACAAAAAGCCATGATGTTGAACAACTATCTGCCCTATTAATTTCACTGTTTTTTTTCTTTTTAATTTTGCTGTTATACACTATTTTGTTGTTATATGACCCTAGCATCACAATAAAATAAGCACTGTTAATCTTCTTAAAGAATCAGCGTCAAGAGGTTAAAATATGGTCAAGGGTTAATTTCCCAGACAGAAATCTCATTAGGTTTTCATGGATTTGCTGTAGTCAGTCACATATGTAGTTGTTATTTTAATGAGTCTTCTATTGACTATGTTTTTAAAGTTGCTGCTCAACAGTTGTTTGGATGGAGGGCATCTTTTTTGTTGTTTGTCAGGCCCAGCAGTGACATCAAAGTTTACTGGGGAAATGCCTGGAAGGAATGGATAAAGCAAAACAATTTCAAAAACTAGTGAGGTTTTTTTAACTTAGTTTTGAAATGTACCTGTATATTATACTCCAATTGCGACTATCCTTTTTCTAAATTATTTTCTTCAGTATAAGAGTAATTCTATGAAAGTGTCTAAAAGATTTTTTTTTTCATAATGAAATGTTTTTGAATGTATTTCTCTGTCTTGTTATCAAGTAAATTAATAATCTTTATTTTTTTATTCTTTTTTTTCTACATTAAACTTAGATTTTGTCAGACTGCATAATGATAGTTTATTTATTGATTTGAAAATGTGCTTAAACTCTTTTTATGTTTTCCAGAAGAAACCAGTATTTACCAAATCTTCTCTTTACTCTGTCTGGATTTACTTTTATTTTTTACATTACAGTAATTATTTGTAGCTCCATAGTGTGTCAAACTGAAGAGAAAATACATATCTCATTGTCCTCTTTCAAATAAAAGTGTGAAGTATATATTGCCATTAAGTAATGGAAATAATATATAATTTTCAATATATAGTGAAGCTTTATAGTGTACTTGAATATGACTGTAAAAAAGAACTAGTATCTTATTTCTAAAGCAGTATTATTAGAAAAGTTGATTTTAATATAATTTCTTATAATAAATTCAGCACTTTTTTTTGGATATTTTCAATTTGGTAAAAAACTGTTTCCTCTTTTCAACGTAAAATGGAAGTGATTTTGAAGTTTTTAGTTTCTAAAAGGATTATTTAAAAAGAAATTATATTTAATAGTGCAGCACTATTAACAGTAGTTATGTTTTAACACAGTTGCAAAAATTTTGAACAAACATGTAAAAATTACATAGTAATAACTATGCCTTCACCAGTTAACATATGAAACAGTTATGACTGATGATGATACAAAATTGCGATTCAACACACAGAACTACATCTACAGCATCTTCTTATTAACTCTTAATAGTTAATGAAGTTTTTCTGAGAACCACTCAGCACAGTGGATGAACAAAGATGAGGATAAAGAGGGCTTCAAAACAGCTTTACTCTTCCTTTCCTCCCTAGCATGTGTAACAGGGCCAGAGAGAGGGAGGAGGGAAAGAAGAGATGTGTGGCATGAGGAGGAACAGAGAGAAATACAATGCTTCTCCTGCCAGGATGTATTTGTTGCACAGTTTCTCTTGGAGTTACAGCCCAGCTGGGACCACAGAGAGCTGTTTCCAGAGTGTCGACCTCCTACAGCTCAGTAAAACTGGATGCCAAACCTGTGCACATGGACAGGGGTCGTGGTGCCATGTGCTGGAAGGTGGTGCTGTGCCAGACTTTGAAAGGTGCAGGTTGTGATGTAGGGAAGTGGGACCATGTGAATTTCACAGGCAATACCTAATATGTGATGGCTCTGAGGTAACTTTGGAAACTTCACTTGATGTCTGTTTAATTACTTTGGATGACTGGTATACCAACAATTTTTAGTGCACTGTTTAAGAAAATTCATTACTGATTTGGCTTTAGAAGAATATATGGTAAAGTCTAGTGCTTTGGGAGCTGGTTGATGGCTCAAGATATCCATCCAGTGGGATGGGGTGGTCAGCTGGAGAAGTAGTTTCATCAGCTCTGCTGGTCCAGGGGTTAAATTGGCTGCTTGTTTCCCAGGGTCATACGTGTAGCCATGGCCTTCCCAGAAACCCAGCAGCCGCTCCAGTCTCAGTATGGGTATAAATAAGAAAATGATGGCCTCATTAGAGAAGCTGTGAATGCTCCATCCCTGGCAGTGTCCAAGGCTGGGCTGGATGTGGCTTTGAGTAATCTGGTGTAGTGAGAGCTGCCAATAGTGGGGGGTAGAATTACCAATTATTTTATCACAAAAGTGGCTTACAGGAACAGCAACTGAGAGACATGATCAAGAACAAAATAAAACTATTATAGGTTTTTACATTTAGAATAACATTACTCTCTTGTAATTGCAGGTATGCTGAGATGGGTGTGTGAAAACGGAGCAAGAACACAAAAAACGAGCTGCTAGTGGTGGATGTTTTCCCTGAGAAGGCTGTATGGGAAGGACAGGAGTGGTGGGAACATGGCGCTTCCCTCTTCCTCAGCTGGACTGGACAAGTGAGTATGGATAGTGAGATCAGAAAGGAGGATAATCAAAGCGTTGTGGCAGAGAGTAACACGCTGCAGAATAGAGTGGAATGAAACAATTATAATTCTTGAAACAAAGTAGTACAAAAGAAGTAACCTGAATATTGTTAAAACCACCACAGGGGAATTATGCGAAAGCAGGTTTCTTTAGTTGGCTTTACACCATTAGCTACAAAGTGAGCCCTCGGAAAGGTCTGAGTGTGAAGCTGGACTTGCTGGCTTTGAGGCTTTACTTGGTAAAGACTGAACTACATCAGATCACAGAAACCTGAAACTTTGTATCTCACAGCAAGACAGCGTCATGAATACCTAAATTTACCACCTGATTGCAGTGATACCTGGAATTTACTGCTCAAAGAGAGGACAAATATAGCTGTTACGAAACCACGCAATCTGCTTTGGTGAATCTTGGCAGTTCAGAAAGGCAAGAGTTTTTGGACACAGCCTTCCAACAGCCACTCTTCAAAGAACAGAAAGCTTGCTTTCTTAGAGAAGTCCTCAGAACTCCTGAACTTGGTCGGCCCTGGCACTACTGCACCAGAAATTCTCCTAGATCCAGTGTATGTGCACTGCCAAATTCTGTCCACAAAACCTAGAAATTATGTCATCCTCGTAGAAATAAATATTGCTTTCTACGATTCAAAGAAAAACAAACAAACAAACAAAAAAAAACAACAAAAAAACCACAAACCCACAAAAAAACCCACCAAAAAATACCATCCCAAAAAGGCCTAACAAAAAGCCCAAACCTAGAGTAACCATGAGCCCCGGGATGCCACCAGCTCCGGACAAAACGGTGCGAAGCGTCTCTCGCCAAGTTCACCTCCGGACGCCCGCGGCGCTTTGCGGGGCAGCTCTGCCACCAGAAAGGGCGCGCGTGTGCTTGGGAGCGGGGGAGAATGTTTTGCTTTACGGAGTCAGGGAGGCGAAACTTTTTCTTTAAATATTTTTTTTTTNGGGGAATAATTAATGTTTTTATTAAATTTGGAGGGAATTTTTTGCAGCCGAACGCCGCGCGTGGCCTTCAGGTGGGTCTACCCCCGCAACTTTGCCCGGCGCCCCGCAGGATGGCGGGGCGACGGTGGGGCTGCGGGAGCGATCCTGTGGGAGAAGGTGGCTGGTGCGCGGGGCGGGGGGGCTGTGTGNCCGCGAGGTGCGCGGCGAGCCCCGCGTTCGCCATTACGAGTTGAGCACACGCTTGCGAGAGCTGGGGCTGCCGCCGGCGCGGATGGCCCGCGGGCGCGGCGCGGTGTAAATAAAGCCCTGCCTCTCGCCCCGCTGCCTGCCGCCGCCGCCGCGGAGTGCTTTTGCTCCGCGTTTTGCTGGCAGGAGCGTGTAACCCAGGTGAAGGCAGAGAAGGGAGGGTTGTTTTTATGAATGGGACTCTTTGAGGTTAATTAGGTATGCAAATGCAAGCAGGTCA
>VXBB01006127.1:174409-202503 GCA_013399915.1 Illadopsis cleaveri
TTTTTGGTTTGAAGTTATACTGGAAAAATACTGAATTGCATATTAAATAATGCAATTCCTTACTTTTTCATTTCCATTCTTGCAAGAAATAAAAATTCCACAGGAGAGAAGAATCACTTCTACAGGCTTTTACTCAAAAATTCTGTTTAAGGCAGGTTGGTTTTGTCTCTTTTTGAATCTGCTTCTATAATGCAGTTCACTTGTTTGCTGAACATTCGAGTAACTTCCTAATGACTATTCTTTAACAACAGCATGAAAAGTTGTGTAAAGCAAAGATGAAATAGATCTGTTTCCTCTAAAAAGGTGAATGTTTTGGGGTGTTTTTTTAAATCAACGTTATGTATGTGACACTTTTTTCTAATTCATATCCAATTCGTTAAACCTAACTAAGCTGTTTTCCCCTCCATATAAAGTCTGTATCCACATTTGGAGAAGGGTGACCTGTGTTAACTTCTTCAGATAAGGTTTCCTATTGTTTCAAGTCCATTTTCATATACTGAGGAGGAGCCAGATCCTGAACTAGTTGTAATCAGTGGCAAGGCTTTCAGACACTGTAGAACAGCAAGGACTTTCCACTCCAGCAGCAAAAATGAATAAAGTGTTCAGTTTGCTCGAAGTCAATAGCTGTTGAGGTGAAGATTACTTGCTCCCATTGTTTGGATGGTTTCTGTGACAGACACAAGAGGAAGTAGGTAGGATTTGCTGATGTTTAAAAGATGTAGTTGGCAAAGAAAACTTGGTATTGTCAACAGAACACTGAATTGTAATGCGACCTTGGTACAGTTGGTTATAAATGGGGATTACTCTGCACCAAACTAAATTGCCTAGTGTCTTAATAGTTAAACCATAATCACGGTTTATTTTGTTTTAATAATATGTATTTGCATGGATCTCCTTTTTCAGAGTTCTCTTTTTCATTTTTTTTCTTTTGCCCTGAAATGTCAGTTATGTATTTAAAATTAATGATAAATTCTAGGTTTTGGCTTTTATTTGTTACGGAGTTTCTGTTAATGAGGATTTGTCTGTGCTTCACCTTCTTGATCAGTTTCCTTCCTTCTCGTTTATTTTGTTCCTGTATTGTTTCTGAGATCATCACAGCCTTAACACTGCCAAGGGGTAAATGTTAGTGTTAGACCACATCTGTTGACAGTAAATGGGAAGGGCTGGCTGTAAAAATCCATGCTTCTCCATGTCTGATTAAACTTTAAGATAGGAAAAATACTTTTTTTAGTAGTGATTTTGTCACTGATCTTTCATGACCTTTATTCTTTCTCTTACCTCTTCTTTTGTTCCTCCAGGTTTAGTAAAGGTGCGCTTTCAGTGTAGATGCCAGAAATCTTAAATTATTCAGGGATGTGCTTTTTAGATGCTCTGCCTTCAATCTTTAAAAGCCAGTTAAAGAGAGATTCTTTACATAGGCTTCAGGTAGCTGTATTCTTCTGTCATTTTAACTAATGGTGTAGGATATTCCAAATGCAGTTTAAATGAGGAAAAGCTTTAATATTTATTTTTATATTTTCAGCATACAAAATAATGATTTTTTTTGCATTACCAGATAAAAAATGCTTTGTTTGTTTTATTTTCTTTTGCTTTCTTCCTGTGATTTAAATTTCAAAAGTGAATTTCAGAATTAGAAGAGCATTTCCTGCTTCCTTTAGTATAGCAAGACCTGGTGAGAAATTGATAGAGGTTAATTTTCCCTTATTTTGACATTATTTTGGAAAAGAAACCTCACACAATTAAAGTAGAAAACAGCAGAATACTGTGAGTTCTGACAGGTCTACTGAAGTCAAAATGGAATTTACTGATATTATTTATTTACTGGAATTGGTTTTGGTTTTGATGCAGAATAGTTTAATTTTGCAGCTTCTAGAAAAGATTTTAGTGGATTAAAAAGAATGTCATTTTTTTAATGAGATGATTCACTTCTTAGGCAGCTGGTAGTCATGTCTTGGTAGTGCACAATGTTCTAGAAATTACAGTTGGTAGCGTTTTGGTTGTCTGCGTGTGACAAGTTGCACACACCAGCATCTTTTCGGGTTGTTTTTTTTACATTTTGTTATTTTTTTTTTTTTTTAATTTTATTTTGCCTTTATTTAGAGTCTGTGTGTCTGGAATAACCTTTTCTTTGAGTGTAGCTCTGCAAGTGTGGTGCTACAGCAGGCAGTCTGACAAATATCCTGCAAGGTGGTGCTACTTATTCCTGGTGCTGAGCTATTCCCTGGTAGGGCTTTCTGCTGCAGCTGTGTTTTGTTTCTTGCCACTTGTCTTGAAACTACTTCCTTCCATAGGTCAGATGTTGTCAAATACAGAGACATTTGCTTACTTCTTTTAGTGCATGCCCGACTGTGATGGATTATTTCTTAAGGGCTGTGAGAGTCCGGGCTCTGTGGTGTGTTCCTGCCTTTAGCTTTGCATGACCTTGGGCATGTTGCTTAACATCTTTGTTTCTGGTTTGAAGTAGGCACAGAAATGCATGTATCACTCTGCTGTGAGGTACACAGCTTTCTTAATGATCACTTATCTGGAGATCTCAAAAGCATTTTACAAAGACAGTCCAGTGCAATTGCTGTTGTAAGAGCTGGAGAGGTCAGACTGAGGAGTCGATGCTGACCACCTTATCTCCCTTCATAGTTGCCTTAGATAGCCTTGCTTCTTTCATTGTATCCCTGAGCACTTGTTTCCTTTGTTTAAAGCAGGACTGAAACTGTTACCACCTGTTAACTTTGTTTTTTCTTTTCCCTTTTTTTTTTGAATTCACATTCAAAAGAAATTAGGATTTAGTGTCTTTCAGAAAACTCATTTTGTGGCTCATTGATGGGCATTAGCCTGTGCTTATAAGGGTTTTGTTTTTCTTCTTTTTACTCCATAAAATTTTTGGAAATATTTAAATCTGCCATATAGTTGTGCAGATTAATAATTTATTAATCTGCCAGAATTGCAAGATTTGATGCTTAAAAAAGTTTTGCCATGAGAGAGGGTGTCGATCGTAATGCCTTTAACTTTTGATCTTAATAGTGGAGCATTTGAGGGCTTGCTTTGATTTTAAAAAGCAGTTTCTGTTTATTTGCTTTTCTGGTAGTATTTTTATACTAAATGTCCAGCTTTGAAGGTGCAAAGATTTAAGTTTCTCCTGGATTGCAGTAGTGGTAGTGTCTCACAGATTATGTAAATACTGGTGGTGGCACTAGCACTGTGAAACAAATTAGAAGACCCCATCAAGAACATAGCTTTTGATTTTTAAAACTTCTAAAGCTGAAGCTTTCTTTCAGAGTGCCCAGCAGCCTGTGATGTGAATTTTACTGCTAATGGAAAGGTACCTGTGGGCATCTGGAGGGACAGCAACAGTGTCTGCAGACACCTTATGCAGACTGGCTTAACTGCCCAGGATCAATCTGCACCGGATGGTTTCCAGTAGGGTGGGGCATGGGGGAGCCCAGGCAGCTGGACATGGTTCTTTTTGTGGGGTTTTGTGCCCCTGTCTCCCCAGTGCCCTTCCACGGCCACGTCCCTGCTCAGCCAAGCTGAGTTAGTTTCCTTTAGAGCCCCGTCTTTTCCTTTTTTGCCGTTTTATTGCAGATTAAAGGCTTGGGTTGCATGTGAAGGTTATCAGCTAATGAATAAACTTCAGTCATCCTGTCCTGTGATAAATCTGTCTCGTAGATCAAAGATGAAGCATGTAGACCTTTTTTCTTTCAAATGGTAATTTCTTAAGGCTGTCAGATCACTTCCTAAGGTCTGTTTACATGAAAACAAAAACATTAAACATATTTTATTCAAAATGTTAAATACTCAGTTTTGAAAAAACCTTCTATTTCCTCTCTGAGGAAGCCTCCCCTCCTTCCTTCTGTGAAGGTCTCATCTGTGGAAATGCAAGCGATCCTCACACTGTAAGTTGTCACAGCAGTATTTTCTTAACACTACCGTTATTTCTGTTTTAAACCAGATAGTGGTTAATTTCACCAGGAGTATGTATATGTATTAGAACATTTTTTCAGTTCCAGTTGTGTCTAAGTGTGCATAAACTTATTTTAGCTGTATTTCCACAGTGAAACCAAGCAAGACAGACTGAAGGGTTTTTGTGATTCTATTTTGATACAAAACACTTATTCTCCTAAAAGTCCTTTCCATGCAGTGTTTTTGCAAAATGAGTTTTGTATTTCATGAGCAGTGTAAATACTCATTTGAAAATCTATAAGCTCAGGAGTGGTGTAAAATAAGGAGGCAGTCTGCAAGCTGAGTTCATCCACTTCTATATATTACATAGGTTTCTTCATGTAAAATGTATTTGCGGTCTGTATAATTTTTTTAAACTTTTTATTTCTGCTTGCTGCCTCAGCAACTGGAGATAGAAATCAGGCTCTCCTACAGAGTGCTGTGAAGTTTTCAAGGGATACAGCAGTTAAAAAAAGGAGGAGGGAGTGAAACTCCTCAAGACATCAGTTAAGCACTGAGGGGTCTGTGACACATTTGTGTCATGTAGGACAGAGGTAGCCGTCTGTAAGCATACAGGAAAAACAGCCCTTGTCTCAGGTTCTAAGTCCTTTTGTTTTGGTCCTGTGCATTTCAGTGCTAGGATGTCATTACAGTGAAGCCATTTAAAAGCTGATAAATGTGCATAAATGATTGTATTTATTAATTCTTTTGAGCTTTAGAAGTCATCAGTGGTTTTTTTAGGAATGGTCTAAACCTAGTTTAAACTTGTAAATGGAAAACTGATTAGTTTATCAAGGCATGTGCTCGTCTTTTCCCTGAGAAGGATTCTTTTCTTTTCCTTTCACTTACTCTTCACTCTCTTTGTCTTCAAAACATTACTCTTACCAGTTCCTGGATTATTCTCCTATGACCTTGATGAGGTGAATGGAGAAGTGAACTGTCTTGGTAAAGGATATCTTTATTCTTACATATCTATTTCTTCTGTAAGCTGAGGATTATGCATGTTAGAAAAGAGTGAATCATTAGCAGCTTTATTTCTGGTTGTCTTTTTTCCTGTGGCTGTTTATGAACTTATTCAGCAAATGTGGTTGCCAGTAAGTTAATGTAGTGAAATATTTTCTAGCAGTGACATTTACTGCCGAGTCCTGCAGTCACCGAATAAGAAGGTTACTGACTGGCCAGGTTTTTGTCTTTGAATTTATATGAGTCGTCATCAAGGACATTTGAAAAATGACATGTGCAAAAGCAATTCCCAGTCTTGCTAATTTGATCCTCTTTGCTCAAAGGTTGCTTCCTTTCTGCTTAAAATGTACACCTAGAAAAGATAAACAGTTTAATTCTTCTTTAATACTCTGTCTTCATGCTGAAACTGCATGCAATGTTTCCTTACAAACCATCTGTTAATAAAATTTCTCATAACCAAAGCAATAAGAGAAATGGAGACAACAGGGACTTTTTAAAGTGTCAGTATTCTGTAAAGACAAAAAGTTTCAAGCATTTGGGATTAGAATTTGGGAACTGGATTAATGCAAATCTATATAGTCAGTTTGTGTGTGTGTGTATATATATATATGTGCATACAGGAAATACGGCATGTAATTGTCAGTCTTACTGATTATATGCAGATATAAAATAATCATAAAACTTTAGGAATGTTTGGCTTCAGAAAACATCAGCAAGTGTATTGATAATGTATGTTCAGTTGCAAGTCTCGTATACATTAGGAATGCTTTAAGTAGCAGCAGAAGCCTTAAATATCTGTGCTGAGAACTAGCACCTGGTTGCAGGTGGTCAAACTTCCACTGGCTCCAGAAAGTGCACTTTGCTAAGAGTCTTTGAAAATCGGCCTACTTAAATATAGTCTTGACTTTATGTTCCCAGACGTAACCACTTCTGACAATGGCTTCTTTGTTTTCCTGTTGAATCAGTGATAAAAATTGTGAGCTGAATTTTACTGTTGACTTATTTCAATGGCCCACACCTTTTCCACTGAAGACTGCAGGTTTTGCAGTAGTTTTTAGTAGTGAACTAGAGAATTAGATTTCCGTCTTGCTTGAATGATCTGTAAAAACGATCTGTTGGAGTTTTTACTGGTGAGCATTTGTGAAAATTGAACATTGAAGCATGGAGGACACATATATTTAGAGTGGTGACAGTCGCTTTCTCCACATGAAGTAAACAAACATCCCATTAGCTACCCTGAGTTAGTGTGTACTTGCTTTATGAATATATACTTATTGTTAAAGGCAAAATTGAATTAAAAATAATCTCAAAATGCAGTTTTGTTCCTTCTTAGTGCCTATTATTGAGAACTGCTAAAATAAAAATGAATTGTAAATAATCTTTTAAATTAGTTGTTTCATTCATGCTAGAGAGCACTCAGTGTGGAGTCCATTTCATTATTTATTGTTTTTTCTTGCTTTTGCATATACTTGAGTAACTAGCTGACAGGCATGATTATCCTTAAGGATAATCTTTTATTAGGATGCTCTTTTATTATGAGAATATGCCTGGTTTTTATAGGGACACAAACTGACACATTGGTTATGGGTCTCTGAGGGTTGGCTCCTGAGGCTGAACTACTTCAAACTAGAATCAACCTTCTGACACCGATTCTTTGGATTATTGAAGAACCAGCAATTAAATCCAGTTTCTTTCGCATTTTGTCCAGCAGCAAGAATAAGATCAGTGGCCCACTCATTTATAGATGGCTCTTAGCTCTTTGCATGAATACATCAGAAAAAAACCCAAAAAAAGATAATAATTGTATTGATGTAACTTGAAACTTTGCTGTAAGAGGGGAAATGAGGCAGAATCAGTTCCTGTTTGTTTTCTGCTGTAGGCATCTTTCTTAAATACAAAGTTGATGATACCTTTAAAGCAATAAATAGAAAATACAAAATGGTTAATGTTAGAGTTTATTGTTCTGGTTGGGAACACTGCTTGTCAGAGTTTCCAGAGTTTTCTTCATAATTCTGTTTCTACAAAACCTATTAAAATCCAGACCTGAAACTGTCAAATTGCAGAGTTACCTGAAGTGGAAAGTGTGCGTGTGTGTGTATGTGTAAAATGCTGGGATATCACTGGATATTTTAGTAATGGAAGTTACACAGTGCTTAGCCATTACCTCTCACAATTTAAATTAAATTTTGAAAATTGCTGCAAATGGAAATCTTGTCCTCAGAAAAGCACACAGACCCTGATATAGTGGCCCGCTCTTCTCTTTGCATTTAACTTTATTGATAATTCCCAGGTAGGAATATAATTTAAGTTTTCTCCCAGGCTTGATTTTACATTAAGAACTTCCTCTTTAGCAGAAGCTCTAAAGGTGGATTGCCTCTTTTTGCACCGTGCCTGGGAGCCTTTGGAGCCAGATGCATTATCAGTAACTGTAGGAACAAATGCCCCTGATCTCCTCCCAGGATTTTAACAAAGCAAATGCAGGTGAAGAGCAGCCCTGTTTCTCTGTGCAGTCATGGAGGTTGCAGATCCAGAATAGAGGGATTAAAAATTCTTTGGAATTTTTTTTTTCCCTCCTTATAATCATCTTCAGCTATCCACATGTTTTAGTTCAATTGCTACAGAACCCAGCTGGCTTAATTTTATTAGGTTACTGCTTCCTCCTCCAGAGAGCCCTAAGCCTCTGTTTATTTTGGGGGCAGGGAGAGCTCTTCGTCCTGCCGCACTGCCCCACCTGCTCTCCTCAGACATCAAAGTGAGCCAGTTCACTCCTCCTAGCTTAATCCTTCCCCTCTCCCTCCCACCAATGTTCTGCAATTTTCCTTGTATTCTTCTCAGTCATCCAGTGCCCATGGTATTTGTCAGCAGGTTCACTTTTGCCCTAGAGGTACCTGCTAGAAGGCAGAGACCCCTCTGGCAGCACTTTCCACTCGACTGCCTGCAGCTGTGAGTCTCCTACAGCTGGACAGGTAAATTGTCTGGAAAGGAAGGAGAGCACTGCAGGAAGGGGACATAAATCGGAATAAAACAGTGCCTGTGACAGCATTTCTGTGGGATTGCTTCTTTTGGAGGCTAAGAAACCGTGTTGGTAACTGCAGCTCCTGCTGCCTGAAAATACCTTCTAGACAATTCTTAACGGGAAAGTGGAAATTTTTGGGGGATAGAGTCAAAGAGGTATCAACTAACCAAAATTGTGCCAAAATGTTCCATGCTTGGAGGTACAAGAGTAGAGACACTCTTCTAATGCCATGTGGCAGTTCAGCCAGGTAGCAGCTGCCCAAATACACTGTCAGTTTATGACAAAGGACCTGTAGTGCCTTACCTAGGTATTTACTAAAAGCCTCTAGAAAAGTTTGCCTTGGAATTGCTCTACCTTTGCATTTAGTGAGTAGGTAATCTTTTATTGATATTTACTGAAAGTTACTCCTCCTATCCCCAGTCGAGTGGCTTACCCTTTTGGGTGGGCTTTTTAATTTTTGTTATACTAAATATACTCAGTGAATATACTATGCAATTTTTGACTGACATGGTCCTTTCAAATGAGAAGCCAAGTGGCTACAAATATCTGAATTATCTCAATGGTGCCTTTAGCGCTTCCAGTGTCAGAAGGCTGCAGGTGTGTACCCTCAGTAACTAATGAGCATTTCAGAAATTGCAACTGCACAGATAAACAAATTAGGGATATCTTGCACTAAAAGTGAGGATTTATAGCAGTGAACCAATTATTAAACTGAATGGGTACAACCTCTAATATTGTGCTTCTTGTCCCACACAAACTGGGAACCCCTCCACCTCTCAGGGGAGGCTACATCTGTCATGGCAAGGAGGTCTTGGGTTAGCTGCCCAGAAATAGCTATAACTGGCAGCATTTTTTATTGTCTTAGAACACAAGCTTTTGAGAATTCCAGTGAAAGAATGACACTTATTTTCTTTTGTGAAGAAGCTTCTAGAAGAATTACTTTGCTGAACAGAGGCAGGACCATCATGTTTAATTGTCAAATCAGCTGTCCTGCAGGGAAATGGCATAGGCCTGCATTTTAATGATGTTTTTGTTGGTAACCTCCTCCCTGTGTATAAATGCCCTCATATAAACCTGCCTGGTGGATACTGATGCAAACTTGATGTGCTATAGTTGCAGTGAACTCTTCTCTGTTTTCTGTTTCAACACTTTTTTGGTCTCAGGTGCTAATCTCAAAGACTTCATGTTGATGTCAGATCATAGTCAGGATCAGGAAAATTATGGTGAATATATTGAATTAACATAATCTAGAGATGAACAGGTGATTCAATTAATTTTGAGTTTCATCAATGTGTTTTTTTGTCTTTTAGTCATTAATCTGTAATGCTTTTTGCTTAAAAAATTAGGAAAGAAAAAACCTCTCTCTCCAAAGCAAGAGCAAGTTATTGTAGCAAACAGTGCTGGCTAAGGTGGATGCATTACTGTAGAGCTTAATGTCCAGAATTTCCCAATATCAGTTGTAGGAAAATGAGCTGTTGTTTTCCATCTTGCAACTCCTTGGTAGTAAACAAAAATAAATTCCAGCTTTTGCTGCAGTTCACTTTCACCTGCTTGCTACTTTTTCCTAAGTCAAATACAAAATCAGTATTTTTTTTCTATTCTCATACCGTGTCATCTAAGAAGAGTCCATATAGGCTTTGAGGAAAAAATCATACCATTTTGGGTAGTCTTTTATTCTTTACCTTCCTCCCCATCCTTTCCCACCCCCTAAGGATTTTAAAGACTATACTATAGTGTAGCATTCATGCAATTCAAGTAGACCATTAATTGACATGCACAGTATTGTAAGCTTTAGTCTGGAAGAGAAAATAAGCAATTTGCTTCATTTTGCAGCCTGAGTTCTAACTGTTATTAAAGTGCATTTGTAGTTGCATATTTTCCAGTAAAGGTGACAGATTACTTCAAAGCTGGTATTTTCTTTTTGTTAAACAAGGTTCTCAAATAGATCCATCTTGCCCACGTATTCTATTCTTGCCAGTTGGCTTTGAAAGCTGGTGCTTGGGCTCATCGTTCAGAACTAGCTTCCAAAAAATGAGGTCCCATGCTGTTTCTATCTTTTGAGCTAGTAGGGGCTGGAAGGATCTGATCTGAAGCCAAGGCGAAGACTGAATTGATGGAATCATATATAACGGCTTCGCCAAGTACTGCCCAGTCATGAAGTCCCACTTTCTGGGAAAAAGCACTGAGACAAGGGGTGGCAGAGGACTCTGTTTTAAGGGCTGTCCAGAGATTTCCTTTTCTGGATTCAGAGTCAGGCTACCACATAAGAAAGAACTAGCTTTTTATTGAACGCTTTTTCACACATTTATGAGTTGTTACTTTCTTCTGCATGCTGCTTACCCATTTTCTCCCCAGTTATACATATCCATTTGAAGAGGAAAAAGCTTTATGCTCTTTATTTTACAGTATTACACATATTTTGACCATATGTAATGTATCATTGCAGAGGCATGCTTGCAAATGCAGTAGGCTTACCTTCATTTGACTCTGTGTGCACACACTAATACCCAAACACACATGCATACTGTTTCAGGTGGACAGTCACTACTTGGTGAGTCTAGATGGAGCCCATTTGTCTTTAGGTCTAAATTCTGGATCTTGAAGGAGTTCTGGTTTTCTAGATACAGCTGTAAAATGGAGAATAATACCAAGATCATGTATTTCTTAAAAAATACTTGACAGGAATGCACAGATTCCTCTCATCCCCACCCTCCCTTCCCTTGCTAGCAGCTTTCATTTGTAAGGTAGTGAAAGTTGAGGTCTCTTGTCTACGTTCAGCTTTTCTATAAACTGCCAGGATAGTCTCTGAAACCACAGTGATGATACATATCTGTGTGTCAGATATCCAATTTGTCACCAGCTTCTTCCAATATCTGGCAGAGAGCAGGACCTAAATGAAATCCAGTTGACTGGAGCTCAGCTAAGATCTGATAGAGGTGACTTTGATAGATAAATGGCTGAAGAACCTGGTGGAGTCTGTGTAGATGTAATCTGTTCAGCCACTTTTAAATCAGTCCACAGCCTTCAAGTCTTGCTCATTTCTGCAGCTGTTGCAGTGGTCAGAAACAAAACGGTTTTTTTGCAAGAGCTCACGTAGGGTGAAAACAACTGCAAATCTTGCCTCGGTCATCCGTGCTTGCAGTCACTTCTGTCTTCAGCTATAGCAGTTGTATGTGTTTGTAGGCTTTTAATTCAAAATCATTGGGAGCAGTTTAGCTGGAAATACTTGATTACCAGCCTTTACTATCCCAGCTCTCTTCATCTGCCACCTCTCCTGCCTGATGTTTTTACTTCAGGTTTTGTTGGTATACGAGGCAGCATGCTGCATCCAGCTGTAACACAGTAATCTCCGGAGTATGGGTGAATGGTCAGCTATGGCTCAGGATGACTCCTGAGCATCTCAAAGTTGCCAGTAAAACTTCTCATCAAAATATATAGTACAATGAAATTGAAAGGGCACCCTGCTTTGGCATCCTAATGTCTTTAATCTGATGCTTATTAAATGATTGTTGAAATTCAGAGTGCAGCTGTCTACAAAGATCTAAAGCTCAAATCATAATGATCTAGAAATAAATAATCAATAAGTGCCTTCCAGAATGCAGAAGGTTTTTGTTTCATGAGTTAAATGCACATTTTTGAAACCTCATTGGAAAACATATATGAAGTCTGGCATTCCCACCTAGAAAGCTATAGAGAAAGTATTTAGTTTCATAGCTCATTGCATCAGATATGCAAATACCTATACTGAATGTATGATTCAAATGTTAAGGTGACCGTTGCAAAAACAAGGCATTTCAGGACTCGTGAACCCACAGTGTTGTGCTTGGATTTTTTAAAAATGTTTTCTGATAAGACCACCAAGGTCATTACTATCACCTAAGACATAACTAGCATTTTATGCTCTTTGACGAACCGTTCAATCAGCTGTTTAAAAGCAGATTTATTTTTTTTTACTAATGCCTACCTGTTGTACTTATAGCATAAATAATTTGTTTGAATCATCAGGTGAGTGCTGTTAAGCTATAGTGAGCGAGGAAAATGGCAAAACCACGAATTAGGGTCCCTGTCCTTAAGTGTATTTCAGTTTGCATTTTGATAGCAGTTTAGAAATGTTATCGCCTGTTTTGTCACAGACATAATTCACATCTTTCTTCAGGCACTGTAAACAAGAGAAATGGTTTAATGGCTCCATAAAAGGCACTCTGTGCTGATAGCTGAGATTAGACCCTTTAGTAATGGATTTTTGTGTGTTGGGGGAAGGGGAGGGCTTGGCAGAGGTAAATGTACTGGAAAAGAATCTTGGAGAGACTCTGATGTATCTGAAGTGCCTGCTGCATTGCTGTATGTATCAAGAGACAGATTTAAAGTGGGACAGTGTTGCCTTTATCAGTACAGGAACCTTTTCTTCTTGCATTTGAAATTTTACTAAGTATTATCTAGGGTCACCTCAGTCAGTCCAGTACCTGGAGTGGCAGTAGTATTAGCTTAAGTATTTTTACATCTTCTGTGTTTTCATCTTGCTATTAAGTCTCTTATATTCAAGTGTGTTCAAAAAATCTCTCAAAACTTACATTGCATATTAACAATTTTGCCTCAATCAATGATAAAAAATTAGTGAGTTTATTTATAGAATTGTGTTTAAAGAACGATTTCAGAGCATAAATTTGAAAAGCAGCTCAGAAAGAGCATGATTAGGCCATGACTTACTGTTACTTCCTTTTCTCTACAGGGGCTCAAAGTCCTCAAGCATAATACATGTGAATGTAGTATTACTTAGGAGACATCAGAGTTCAATAGCAGGAGCAAGTGTGGTATAAAATCAACTTCTGTCAATTGATTTTATACCACATAGTAAATGCTCGTGACCCACAAGTGTGGGATAGGACATCTTTGTCTCTTTGCTCAGTGGAGTCAACATTGCCTGCCATTAACCAACGTCACTGAATTACCAGTTACATTTCGTAGCTTTTAAAAGTATGTTTAAAACCATTCTTCCTCAGAAATAAGATTTTATCATGTGTTCTGGGCAGGGATCTAAAATTTGGAAGTTAAAGTATTACTTCTTGTTCAAAGGAGAAATTACTTGCCATTTCAAATAACATATTCCTCATTCCTCTTCATCTTGAATAATCATCTCTTGAATTGAAAAATATTTTAAGCCATTTCTTAATGCAGTGCATTTCAGGGCTTTCTCAAAAGAAGTAGATTTAGGTCTGTCTGTATAGAGGTGGTACACTTCCTGTTTCTCAGGCTAGAAAGTCTCAGACTCCTCTGAGACAGACCAACTCCTCCTTTGATTTCAGAGTTCTTAATGAAATTGGTCGTTTGAGTGGTTTGGTTCTTCATTCTTTGGATGTTATTATGAACAAAATGTTCAGGGATTAGGCTGTTGACAGGTAGCAAAGGAGAACAGCACTTCTGAAGGATGGATGGCAGGTTTCACCTGTGTTTAAAAAAATAACATGTGAGTTTACTTCGTGGTGAAATCATTATAGCTTTGTATAAAATCTAGGTCTGTACAACAGCACATTATGTATAATACGCAAGGCCTTTTACTCTGAAGATATAAATAGATATATTTATGCACAGAGAATATGCATACAGTGATGGATTATACCTTCATCAATTTGCTACTGATGGTAGCAGTCCTTCTGCTTGCCTTATATCTGTGTGTTGGCTTCGGAGATACTACAGAGAGAGTCTGTGGGGCAAGGGTCTGTTTCTGATACTGATAAGCCTGACTTTGCGTGGTGGTTGAGATGAGGTGTTGAAGACATCCATCTAAATACACGTTGTAAGATTGTTTGCCTTTCAAGTTTGGAGGTAGTTATCTGTAAGTAATCACTCGGGATGAAATCTTGGCCCTTGGTCACTTTTTAATAAGATCATTATTAAGGCAGAGAGCCCCTTTAATAGGTTGAGACTTTTGTTCTGGGGTTAAGTAAAATGAATTTACCATCAGGGAGAAAGAAGTGGTGAGGAGCTGGTTGTTTAAAATGTCATTTTGTTAATTTGAATGTGTTGGTAGCTGGTATGCTGCACTAAAATTAGATTGTATAAATAAGCAACCCTGCTCTCCTCAAAAGAAGGACGATTGAGAACATAATATATAATCCAGTTTAGCAAAAGAGTGTATGTTTAAACTCTCTTTTAATTGGTACACTGTAGAATGAATGTCACACTAAAACCAGAAGTGGCAGAAGTGGCAGAGGGTTTCAGTGATGATACGAAAACTGCTTTGAATGTTTGAAATTTTATTGTTTAAATAAGTCTGTCATTTTCAGCCACACTTAAGATATGGTCTGAAAGGGCAAGTAGCCTTCAAGAAAGCCCCTCCCCCACAATGCAGTAAGTATTTTTATCAGCCTATCTTTTTTTTTCTACCTGTAAAAGTGTACACTTAAGGAGTTACAGATAAAGCTTAGCATGGTGACTGTGTCGGGGGACTGCCTGAGGAAGGCTTTAAATTTTACAGCTACATTATCTTTCTGACTGTAGTTAAGATAAAGATCTAATATAAAATCACTTTGGTCTGTAATGCTTTCTCTAAATGAAGTGAAGGTGTTAACCTACTTGATTTGATACACTTTACCCTAGCTTATAAAGCTGGGAGGAAGGTGAGGTAAACTTTAATTAAAACTACAGCACAGATGCCTTCTAGCACTGTGCCCTGTACCTTACTGGGACTGTACAGTAAGCAAAATAAAATGTACCTCGCAGTTGAGGCAGCAGGCTGGAGCCGTGTTCAGTGAAAGTAATTTAATTAGTGTTGATCATGACTCCAGATGATGGTGATTTGATAAGGAATAATTTAGTACTTAACAGCCTTTTACATGCACCAACTCCATGTGGGAAGGTAAAGCAAATTGCACAAAATGAATGTGCTGCTTTCACTTGTGCCTGTGCCAGTGAGCTGGAAAACTGCCTGTTAGCAGACGTTCAGGCTCTCAGCGCTGTGATGAAATACCCAGCCAGTTCTCCGCACAGGGCTGTAGTGTGGGAGTCTCTGTACTCCCGTTATTTAAAAATAAATAAGGGAAGTAATTTTTCATAACAGATTAACTCCAAGGAAGTAGCAAAGTAAAAATAAAAAATAAAAAATAAAAAAAAATAGAGCAGCATGTGGCCTTTGTGCAAATATGTGACACTGGCTTTAAAAAAGAGTCTTGTTGCAGTTGTGTTTTAATTTTTTGATTCAAGTTCAAGAGGTTGCCTACCTTAGCATTGGAGCTGGCGTCCCAGAGTTGCAGGGCCCATCATATGCATTAAATGTGTGGCATGCATTATTTGACCAAGACATAGAAAGGGGAGTCAGCAGTAAAAGTTCACTAGAAACATCCAGAAACAAACTACTGGATATCAGCCTGCTTTGCGATTACTTTGGAAAGCTGACTGGGCTGCATTTTGCCATATTATTAAATCTGAATATCGCTTTTCAAGAAGTCCGTGTGGGCTTCTTTTTAGTGCAAGTTCACACAGTTTTATTCAGGAAGAATTCTTTTCTTCTTGTGATGTTCACATTTTCCATCTCTGTTTCCTAAGTTGTTGTGCTGTGCATATGCATTTCTATATGTTTTATTGTCTGCTTCTCCTTTCTAATCTTTCCACATAACTGACTATTATCCACCAAATATAATAGCTGAACAGCAGTTTTCTGCTAACTCTTATGAGTTTTGTGAAAATATGTGGCAAAATAGAATAGTGTTATGTTGCAGATGGCTCAACTGAAAGGCAGTAGTAGAAGCTGTCATGTAATAGGGTACGAGAGGATCTATTTATGAAAGAGTTCTGTGAACATTGCCCAACCATGAGAAAACCCATGGCAAAAGTCTGGAATCCAGACCTTACTCACAGATGCCAGAGTTTAGTGGTTCTGATGCTCACTTCTTAGACAGCATTTCATTTATCTCCCCACTGAACACTGGCGTGTGTATGCAGATGCATCAGTATCAGAAAATATGTCATCTTAACAAATCATCTTTCCCATGTTCAGGTGCAAGAGAAGGGGTAAGATGCTATTTGATGGTATATAATGATAGCCTGACCTTTTCTGAGATTCCTGAACAGGAACTGCTGCATGTATGTGGATTTTTACAGGGATGCAAGTGTCTATGTCAGGCTGGAATGTGATGTTCATACTATGGTGTTTTGGTGACAACATCAAAAATCAGTGATAAAATTATCTCTGAATTCTAAGCATCTCAGAGTTCAAAAATGCATTAACAACCTCATTTTATTTAAAACTTGACAGGTGTGTTTTCAGGCTGTTACATACCTGTCTTTTAGTCCTTTGTCCTCCTGGCCAGTTACTTATGTTTGTCAATGTCAGATGAACTTTGAATTTTCTTCTGCTTTAATTTTGGTTAAGATTGGATATGAAATAAGGAAAGCTGTCTGGCATAAACTGATTTGCTGGTTAACCTTGCCTTTACCTTTGGCCTTTCTCTTAATACAAACCAACTTGTGCATCTAATTAATGCTGCATTTCTGTCACACTCCCTCTGGGGTTTTTTTAGCTCTTAAAAAGTATGACTTTTTTTTTTTTTTTTCCCAGTTTGTGCCTATTCCACATTTACTATTGAGTTTGGTCAGGCCAGGATTTTATCTTGTTTATTTTTAAGAAAAATTACTTAAGCCATTTCTTCTGAATTTTTTAAAATGTTATTTGTAATTAAAAGTGCATATAATCATCCAGTTTCAAGGGTTTCACTGCAAATTTTCAAGCACTGTGTGGGACAAAAACATTACTGATCATATACTGGAGGCTGATATATCTCAAATTTATTTTGGAGTCATTTATGTGGCACTCTTTGAAGTGGACTACTATTGCATTTATAGCTAAAAGCTACCTCTGATATTACTTAGAAACATTTGGTGCCTGGGAAGTATTTTGTCTCTGACAACATTTACAGTAGTTAAGCCAAATATAAGTGGGCTGTTATTTTCCTGCTAATGAGATGGGATGCTGGCCATCATTCTATTAAACAATAGAAGTGATAATAGCTAATGTGAAAGATCTCTGGTGTCTATTTTTCCGTTGACTCTCAGAGAAATATTTAAAATGTTTATTTCCTATATTGTTTTTTATTATTACAATGGTTTAATTAATCATGTGTTTAATTAGCAGTGTTGAGCTTACTTGGGAGAGCTAATTGTTGATATTGTACTTGGGTTTTAATTGCATTCTCCTTCTCTTTGCAGTGGCTTTTCATGGTCTCCCTGTGAAAATCAAGAAGGAGCCCCATAGCCCATGTTCAGAACTTGGGTCCACTTGCAGTCAAGAGCAACCATTCAAGTTCAGTTATGGGGAAAAGTGCCTGTACAATGTCAGGTAAAGGAATTAGGAGCATGTTTGCAGTGAAAACTGCTGGTTTAAATGAGGACTGACTAAAGAGTAATAAAACCATAATAGAGATCTTATAAAAGTTACCTCTTCAGCAGATAACAGACTGATGAGATAATGCATTTAGCTGATGAACACTGATGGATTTGTTTACAGTTGTATCAAACACTTACATAATAATTTTAAAACACTTCTTTTCATCAAAATGCACATCCTCCATTCCTCCTCCATGAGAGCTAGCCAAAGTTTAAAAACCCAGGGTGCAAGTGTGAAATAGAAGGAGGGAGTATCTTGCTTTCTGTGAATTGTGTTGAAAGTATTTTCAAAATGCATTATGCACATTAATAAAGAGAGATCTGTGTACCAGGCAAAGGATTGGCAGGTCTGAGCAACACATTAGGTATTTGACAAATTGTGCAGATGTTCTATGCGTATATTCCTGGGTGATTACCTTTTAAAACAGTGTTTCATTAGTCCCTGCATCTTTGGGACTTACTCAAAAGCAAGTTGTCTTCTTTTATAGGCATAGATAATAAAAGCTTTATTTATTTGTGGGTGGTGGAGGGGCTTGATACCTCTTCATTCCTTATTGACTTTCTTTTGGTTGCATTTATGTGCCACTCCTTCCTTTAGTGTCAGCAGTGAAAGATTTCTTATTGACGTTTCAGTCTATTTTAGAATCATTCATCTAGCTTTGATTCTCATTAATGTATTATGAAAACTGTTAGCATTTTAAGCATTATAACATTTAAATTTTTGGATATGAATGGGGGGGGAAAAAAAGGAAAAGACTGGCACTTTTGCCAGTTAAAGAAGTGATTTTGGTTTCAAAAATCAAATTAATCCATTGATTTATTTGATGGGTGCTAAGGGACCTGACGTAGGAAAGTATGCAAGCTTGTGCTTACTGTATTCCTAATGTCTGCATTTCTCCTGGTTAGAAACAGGGATGATCAAAGTGTTCTTAAGTCCTTTCCCGATTTGAGACACCCTTGAAAATAGCATCTATGTATTTGTAGGACCAGCAGTTTATTTTTGAGAGAGAGAGGGGTAAAAAAAACCTGTCGGGAGAGGCTGCTGACATCCTAGTATGGGTAGCTAAGCCAGCATGCCATTGTTTTTCTGGGTCAGATCCCTTCCCTCTGGCTGTATTGTTTTACTGTCTCACTTTGTGGTTTGTGCAAAAGAAAAAGAGCCTTGACAGGCACTGTCAGCTCTTTGTGCTGTAGTCCAGGTGCTTCTACTTTTATGTATTTTGTATACCTCCTGTTAGAATGTGACTGTAAGACTGAGTCCTTTAAAAATACATTTCTGTGCTGCAGAGAAGAAAATGCTGTGCTGAATCACTTGCCTCTAACATGACTTCTTCATTGCTCTTCTTAGTGTAAAGCTGAGAATTATTCTGCCCCAAACTGCTTCATAAGTTAACTATAATCAAAAGCTTCTAAACGGGGCATTTGTGGTGATTTTTTTCTGGATGTAGATGCTATGGGTTTGGTTTTTGTTTTTTCTTTGGAAAAAATAACCTGCCTTGCTTTTCCCTTACCCTACTAATAGTGCCTATGATCAGAAACCACAAGTGGGAATGAGGCCCTCCAACCCACCAACGCCATCCAGCACTCCCGTGTCACCGCTGCACCATGCCTCCCCAAACTCCGCTCAGACTCCGAAACCTGACCGGGTTTTCCCTACCCACCTCCCTCCATCCCAGTCCATTCAAGACAACAGCTTCCCTATGGATCACAGGTAAACCACAAAACACCTGAAGGACCCGTGCAGAAGGTGTTTCAATTGTGGCTACCACTCTCTTTTATAGGGTAGTACTGGCTTCCTGCCCACAACTATTCCCTTTTAGGTTGTGGGATCAAGGTGGAAACCAACAAGGTTCATAGTGTCAGAAATGTGTGTGTTTATGAAAGGCTGGCACCCGGCCTGGTGCACTAGTGTACGAGTTCATATTGGCAATGACAGAATTTAAATTGCATATTGGTTCTGTCTTGTGAGGGTGATTACAGTGTGCTGAATAATCCCATCTAGGCTCCCTTTCCCACGAAAAGTTGGACCCGATGGGCTTTCAAGGTCCCTTCCAACCTGGGCTGTTCTACAGTTCTGTGATTCACTTGAGACTAGAAAGCCCTTCGAGGTGATGAAGTCACTAGCAAGCATGTTCCTAACTATAAATATCTGGCCTCTCGCTAAGCAATTCACCTATCTAAGGGATAAGTGGCCATGTTACAGTGTTCCTGCTTCAGAATATTCTTTAGAAGGGTGGATCATTTTTCCAAGCCCTTTTGTAATGTAGCATTTCAAAAAAAGATGCCAACATAAACCGTGCTTAAATAACATTAGTCTGAGTAAAAGCCACAAGAGTTAGAGACTAGAATTAAAGCTTAAACTGTCCTTAAGTCACCCTGTTCTGTTTTGATATGTTAGAAATCCCCAGACAACTATCTTTCTTAGCTCAGTTTTGCAACAGATGTGCTCAGTGGATTCCCCTGTTTTTTCCATCCAAACACTTGTTTGTGGAATTCTATTTACCCTAGCCTATATTGCATGAACCTGTTTTTGTATGCTGAGTTTTGATTGCTCTTGAACATTTAAAATTCCAATGGTGTGTACAGAGATATATATGTTCGGAAACTTGTTTTACCTCTTAACCATTATCAAATTAAGAAAGACCTGAAAAGAAAAACAGTTGTTGGGAGTGTGATTTGCATGCTTCTGCTCTAATAAGGACTGTTACCTCTGGGGATTTGTGCAGATCACTTCTGAAGGGGGTTGCTAACGTTAATATTGCTGTTTCATGCTCTGCTGAAATAGCTTTAAATACCACGAAGGTTCTCTACAAGCCCTTCTGGCCATCAAGAAACACTGAATTGGCCCCTTCACCTGCCACAGTCCCCATCTCCTCCCCAGCCAGGGACTGTGGTCTAACCACAAAGGCCCCCAGTGAAGCCAGGCAGTGGTTTAGATTACAGGATGGTAGATAAATGTGTTTCCGTACATAGACCAAATCAAGCTGCCAGGAGACTGAAATCGGCAGAAGGTAAATGGCTTATGTGCAGAGAACAGTAGCAAGATTTTTCAGATGAAAAATATCTTTTGTTGTAAAGCAACTTGTAAAAGAGCACTGAACCTCTATATTGGCCCTAACTTGAGTATTTATAAACATTTGCATACATCCTAGTATAATTTCTGTACCCATAACTCTTGCTCTGTGCAAGCTTTGTAGGCTTTTTACATGATTTCTCCTTCCTCCCCCATCTTTGATATTCATGTTCTTTAAGGCATTTTGCACTAATGCTTCCCTTCTATTACAGAACATCATGTGTTCTAGTAAAGTCCAAAATAGCTGACTCAAGCAAATAAAAAAGCAACTAATTTTATTCCATTTTTAAAGAAAGGAAGATATGAAAATATTTTCTCCCGTTTTCTTATTTATTTTGAATCTTGTGTATGAATCAAATGTGTACTTCATATTTTTGTGGAATTCAAATTTTCCTGATTTACAAGGTGAGATACTATTACAATGAGTGTATTCAGAAAATGTCATTTAAACAAATGACCTGCCTTTGTGAGTTCTTATATGAATCTATAACTCGAGGCACAGTTTTTTTGGAACACGCATTGGTGGCATAGGATAGCATTAGTATCTAGTACATACAGCCCATACATCTTCATACAGGGCATGAGTATATGAACGATAAGTGGTCCTAACAAGTACCAACAGGAAACAAATCCACTTGTATAAACAAATGGCTTGATTCCATACAAAGCTTCCAGTACAACAAGTATTATTAACTTCCTTTGAGGCTTTGTGAGCGAGCCTGTTTCTTATTTTATCTTCAAGTTGCAATTTTCTGATTCACTCCTTGACAGTTCTTAATGATAATTTCTGCTTCTTTTTTTGGCTAATGAAAAAAGGAAAAAAAGGAAATGAATGCAGTGTCAGTCAGCCTAACTGTTTCATAATACATTTGAGTTTCTAAGTTTATTTTCTGCAGGTGTAGGTGGAATTGCAAAACTCAATGTTGCAGCGCAGTACTCTTTCTACTGCAAAATTATAGTATTTACAGCAGCATTAGAAATATTCATTTTGTCTCCACTACTACATTGTAATAGTTTCTATCTCTGTAGTTTCCACACTATTTATAATTAAGCTATGATAGTAAATATTTGTCAGAACGAGTTACAGCAGTATTATGACAGATGGTAATAGAGTTTAAATTGTTTTAGAAACATGTACTACCTATGAGTTGATAGTCAAGGATTTAATTGCTTGTGCAACCAAGCCCCTGCATTGTGCTTCACTCATACAGTTTTCTGCAAAAGAAAGTCTTTTGGAGAAAACTGTGTGAGTGCGCAAAGCAATTGGTTCAGATCTTCATTAGGTCTTCATTTTTTTTGTGTGTGTGACAGTAAGAAGTTTCCAAAGAAAGGCACAAGTGACTTTTCTTTTTTTTAATGTGTCTTGTTTATAATAAGTGATAACAGGACTAGTAAGCAGTTTGTTGCAAGAACATTGCTGTTGGTTAGTGTGGTGGTTGTTGTTAGTGTTGTGGTGGTTACTACTGTGGTAATCTGCAGGAGATAATGGGAAGACATCATGCATAATGGGCATCATGCATGCCCAGTGGGAAGAGAGTATCCTGGTATTCTTCTGTATGCTTCTGAACCTGCAGATGTCCAAGTAATTACATTCAGGCCTTTTACTTCAGGTAGATAGGTTTTATGGAAGAAAAAACAAGCGTAAGTTCTTGAGAGTAGCATTACATGTAAATCAAGATAATTTAAAACTAAATTATCTTATGCCTACTGAAGAGCATTTGGGCATAGTAAATGGCAGTGTGGCTTGTACAGATTACAACTTTCATGTAGAAATGACTGAGGGGAAAAGTTAAGGCAGGACAGTAATTAATTGTAGCAAAAATTTGTACCCTCTCCTTTTACTGGGGTGCTGACTTTCCCTTCCTATCACAGTTGGAATGCAGTGCCATCCTTGCGAGTCCATCTCTCATGACACTACCCCCGAGAAGAAAGAACAGTAGACTTTTACCCTGGAATGTTTCCAAATGTTAGAGCAGACAATACTCTATTCAAAATGTGTTTATTGTGGTCAGAATGGTTTCCGTGTAAGAGTAAGATGGGTAAGAGTAAATTAGAGTATGAGCAAGATGTTGCTAACATTTGTGAAAGAGCAGAGAACTCTACCTACGCCTCCTTCATGTCACTGTGGTAGAATGTCAGTCTTTCTACTGTTTTGAAGCTGCTGCATTTCCTGTTTGCCTCTTCTGTTGAGGGAACATATTGAAAGTAAAGAGGATGTGGTGGGGACAGGTCTTAGAGCTGGTATTAATAGGTGGAATTTTTGTTTCTTTGCTTGCCAATCACAGTGATCCTGATGGAGGCACTTGGCATGATCATAAGCAAAATATTTGTTATTGAGAAAATTATACAGCTACTAATAATGACTTCTGAAGATCTTTGGAAAATGGAACGTAGCTCAAGTCCTTTACATGACCTCTCTAATTTGCGTTCTAGATTTCGCCGCCAGCTGTCTGAACCTTGCAATTCTTTCCCACCTTTGCCTGCAATGCCAAGGGAAGGACGTCCAATATATCAGCGCCAGATGTCTGAACCAAACATCCCTTTCCCACCTCAAGGTTTTAAGCAGGAGTACCACGATCCAGTTTATGAACACAATGCTATGGTTGGCAGTGCAGCCAGTCAAAACTTCCCCCCTCCTCTGATGATTAAACAGGAACCTAGAGATTTTGCATATGATTCAGGTAGGTGAGATTCTCCTTTAGTTCTGCATAGCAAAGGAATATGTGAGTCCAAGCCAGTGCTATTGATGTTTTGATCGTATGAATTGAAACTTGCTCTTTTGACACATCTCACAAATTATGTCTAAGACAGTTTACAAAGTATTAAGATTGCTACATAATACAGTGTGACTCGTGCCACCATTTCTTGCTCTTTAAAGGGCTTAATTTCCTAGAAATCTCTCTCCAGAAACGTTAAAGAGGTCGAGGAATAAAGTCATGGGTGCAAATTTGCTTTGTTAAGAGGGAACTTGTTCTGTGCTATCTCATCTTTGACCTCTGAATTTGTGTGCTCCATTTTATGAGTTCTTCCATTTGTCTGCCAGAAGTAGAGGACTCTTTCTCCTCCTGCTTGCATTACTTTAAATCAGGAGTAAGTCCACTGAACTGGAGTTTATACAGCTATAAAACCGATGAGGGAGAAGAATTGGCCAGATTGGTGTCAGCTTCTCTGTTTGTGCATACTGCTGTGTTTTGTGGTGGTACATGATCTGAGATGCCAGGTTGCTGATGTAGAGAATACGTTGTTGCTATTAATAATGTTTATTATGATTGTGCTTATGGGACAACTGGAATGGAACCTTATTGCTCTACAGACAGTACAAAACAGAGGAGGTGGTGGCAGAGTCTCCTCCCAATAGCTTCTGATCAAAATAGAAAAGATAAGCAATAGAAAGGATAGAAAAATAAATCAAGGGAATAACATTGTAAATGTTTGACAAAATTTCAACATAATGTTTATGTTATAGTTGGGAAAATAATGAGAGAATTAAGAAGTCAAAAAAGAAATTTAGTAATGAGTACCAACTAACAAGGTGAAGGAAGCTACAAAGAAGAAAGCTGGAAAGGTGGTATGAAAAGAAGCTGAGATTAAAACATGAGTGCTCTAGGTGGGGTTAAACAGTTGCTTGGTATGGAGCCAAGATAATACAATCAAAATATTTTTCCATTTTAGTGTAAGTGATTGCTGCAGCTTTTGTACGCATCCATGCTGACTTGGGCAGGGAGAATGGATGGCTCTGTCTGACTTCAGTCTGACTCTCCCTTCTTCTTGGTGCTGCTGTACTCCCAGGGCTTTCCTTCTGGTTCAGTCTCACCCAAGATGCTTTGCCAGTTTATTTTCCAAAGTCTATATGACAGCTGAGTTGAAGTGTCCTTTGAAATTTTAGCTCATGAAAAACTACCTTGCAATTTGATATAGTGTAGAACTGTTTTTTTATTTTCTTTCCGTAGCTAACTTAACACTGTCTATCTGGTGGGGTATTTCGTGGTTTCATTAATGTAAAATGCTTTTTACAGAGTTGATCTCAACATTAGAATGGGAGAATTTGGAAAGTAGAGCTGCTTTTCCCTTTCTTTTTCTTAACAAGCAAAGAACCAATCCTTAGGAAAATTTGAGTTAGCCGTTAACAGGGAGGGGGACCAGGGGTAAAATATTTCTTCAAGCTGAAATATAAGACAAGATAAAGATGAAATCGAATTACAAGGATCAGATCCAGAACTCAGCCCATTCATGAAGGTTCTGAGATCTGTGGCTTTGTGGAGTTGTGTATCTCTAGTCCTAGAGCATATAGGAGAGACTGTGTAGTTCACGTGGCAATGGGTAATAAATGGGTTACTGCAGCTTCAGGCACTGCCAGTCCCTTGCAACCTTCACAAGCACCATTATTCATCCTGCTAAATTAAAGGTCAAAAAAGGCCCTTTTGTAAATACGCTTCTTATTTGGCTCAGAAGTGGGATATCTTTATTGCATACTGTTATTTTAAATCTGGATTGACTGCTAACATTCATATTTCTTTGGAATATTCTGTATGGAAGAAAGCTGGAAATTTTATTCTGAAATGAAGATGTACAAACTTGTATCCATTCCTGTCATGCCTCTTTATTTTGTGCCAGCAAGAACAACATTCCACTTTATAATAATGATCTTCTAGCAAAATTGTTGCTTCTTTTGTAGATGAATGATTAGTTTTTAAAAATGTAATAGCTGTGTAACCAGTGGTCATGAAAAATTAATCTGTTGGTATCAGGAAGTACTTTTATTGGCCTCAGAATCACTGCATTTAAGTTGACACATCTGTATACTCCATAAATTGCAGTCAACAACTGTGGTCTGTTGATATTTTGTCTTGTTACCATCTGTTCTCTAGAAACCATCATTTTCCATCCTTGCTAAGAGTACATTAAATAACCCCTTAGGAAACATAATGTATTTGTCACTGAATCATTGATTTCATTTTTCACCTATGGATGTTCAGGGAAGGAGGAATGCCAGAGTAAAAAGTCTTTTTTTTTCATTGTATTTTATTGCAGCTCAGATAAGAATATAGAAACATATTTAAAAAGTTCATTGTAATGCACTGAGGTTTTCCTTTTGGGATGTTTTTGAAAGGGGCTCATAAAAGTTCATTGCTTTTGTGCACTATTCTTTTATACTTTGTGGGAAGCTGATGAATGAAAAGCATTATTATAGAATGATTACAACTCTATTAAAACATGACATTAATTATGACATGGGAAATGGCAGATCAATTAGTTGTAATTGTAATTGCAGGTATGCAATTTCTACTGCAGAATAGAGATAATGGAGAGGTTTGAGATAATGGAAAAAGAAAAATGTCAACAGAGTAGAGGCTCTTCCTTATCCATCTACGCTTCTAGAAGTCACAGTGCATCATATATGTTCAATCAGACATTTTCTGCCATGGACTTTTTTTTTTTTCCCTGTGTCTGACAGTCAGATGTATTTAGTACTTGATGGTAAATCTAGCAACTTTACTCACAGAAGTGCAGTCAGGGACATACAGAGCTTTGAGATTTTGCATAATTAATGAATATACTCCAAAAGGGTTCCTAAGACCTTTGTTTACAAGGCCTAATAGTGGGTATTTCTGTACACTTAGCACTTCTAGAATTCAGTAATGTATTCTGGTACTTAAACAAAAAGGCCAAACTTGATACAGCTTGTCTCTTCTGTGCGTTACTTTTGAGCAGGATATTCACTGTCTTAACCCTTCCTACATGACGTAGTTTATTTGCAAGTATACTAAGATATGACTCTAGCTCTGTGTGTGTCAATTAATACTAAAAATCAAGTTTTAAAATGACATCTTAAGTTATTAAGTTTAAGTCTTATATTTGGTTTTTCCCAATTGAAATAGTTATTTTGGTTGAGAAATTCTGTGACTATGTCTTTGGAAACTGAAATTTGTCACATAGCGATAATGGAGATGAATAGAGGAGGAAATGTTGCTTGCACATACTAGTTACTGATTGCCAGGAATTTTTCTGTTGAAATTTAGATAGATTCAGTACTTCCTGAATGTGTTACAGGCACTAACAGGGCTGTTCTCATAGTTTCATTTCAGGGTAGCCTCACAATTAATACGCTTGAACGGACCTTCGAAAATTTGGATTCTCTCCCTGTCACTTCTCAGACACTAGTCACATCACTTAAAGAATGAACTCTCCAGACAGAATTATTAGCCTCCATGTCTTTCTTTCTGAGTTGTTCATCCCTTTAATTCCTGAAGCCTCACAAGCAAATACCTTGTGTTGGCAAGTGAGAATGGATGGGGAACTGTCCCTCTGTTGAGAGAAATGAGCAGAGGCTGAGAGACAAATCAGATATATAAGCCTTTTTGTTTTGGATACCCAGTCAGAACTGGGTGATTTTTAAAAGAACATTATGTACTACGTATGTTCAAATCCTAGCTCCTAGGAACTTTCTTTATATTTCTAGATGAAGAATTATGGAAATATCTGATAAGGGTCTCAGTATAGGCAGTATAAAAATACATAATGCCAAAAATCTAGCAGAAGCATTGTGGCTACTTTGAAAAACCTTGTTAGAGCTGGAATGGGCTTTATTGGAGCCTAAAGTTGACCATTCAGCTGTATTATCTTTTCTTTTCTTGAAAAATTCTGCCTCAGTACATAAACAACTTCCAGCCCCTGTAACAAATGAAGCAGGGGCTCCACCTGCTAAGCTGTTTGCAGCATGGCTCTCCTTCCCACAAAGAGTTTTGACCTGTGTACTCAAGACAAAAGTACCGAAGCAAAAGGCTGTATCGTATTTGCAGCAAAGGATTTGTATGGAGTTTATGCAGGAAGTTGTCAATTATGACACTTATTAACCTCCTAAGTCTGCTCATACAGGTATAGAATGTTGGCAGCATTCTGCCATCCATGTTATAAATGTATTTACCTAATGACAGGAAACAGAATAAAATGTAAGAGTCCTCTCAAGTACCTGATGAGATGTTTTTTGAAAAGCAAGTCAGTGAGTATTAATGTGGAAAAAGACCCCTAGTAGCTCATTCTTCCCTAGGCGTCAGCCAATATATTCTTAAATTTGAGAGTTTGCAGAATAGCATAAGAGAAATTGTTGAATTGAAATTTCAAGGGGAAAAAAGTATTTTTTCAGGTTATATTTATTTGCAGGTTGATTTTCCTCCCCGCATTTCTTTTTCAACCAGTTGGTTATTCTATTTTAGTTCTGAAGGCAAAATTTAGATATTTGGAGATGCTAATGTGAAAAGAAAAAGTCAATTGGAGACAGTGCTGGTTTGCTTTTTCCAGGATATTCTCTAGTGCAGTGACCAGTGCAGCATTTAAAGTGACACAAGTCATGGTGCTTCCACTACTGTTTATGATTATATTGGCTAAGTTTTGTACTGTGCTCTGAAAATATAAAGTTCTGTGTGAGTGCTAAATATTATTGCTACTATTTTTCCCCTGAGAGATTATTTCACAGACAAATAGACTTCACAGTTAAGAAATATTTCTTGATCATAAGCCTTAATTTTCTCTTTGATTGATTGTATTCCCTTGCTCATAGCTACACCTCTTAGTAAACAATTTTTTTGGTATTAATGTGCCACCTCAAAATCACTGTAGATGGACTGTGTGTGTACTCTGTCAGTGTGACATGTTGAGATCTTGTATCTTGCTTCAAAAGTCTTCCAGCTGCTTAGTCTTTTCCTCAAATTCCCTCCAAGTTTCCTTCCC
>VXBB01006127.1:202562-224213 GCA_013399915.1 Illadopsis cleaveri
AGGCTGCAAATACGTGCAGTATTTTTGAATACATTTTTATAAAATGCTCTGTGAACAGAAGTAACTCCATCCTTTTCCTGGATATGGTGCTTCCGTACACACATCTCAAAACTACATCTCCTTATAGCCTTAAAGAAGTTCTTATACACAGAAGTGCAATTGTTCTCAGTGAAAATCAGATGACATAAAGGCAGGAGGGGAGAAGGGACAGGGTTTTGCTCTTGAGTTAGGAGGTTTAAGAACTTTCCCCTCCTCGATTTGGTTTTGCAGCTTTCCCTGTGGTTTAAAATATTTCATCCTGGTGTTTTGGGAACTTGTCTTTGCTGTGTTGCTTCAGTGAATGAGTATGAATTTTGTTCAATAGTTAAGCTACACTGGACTTTGCACTTGCTCTTAAAACACAAATCTGCTGTTAGACTGTGTGGCAGCAGAAAATACGAGTATCTGACAGGGAAACTTGGGAAACGGACTTGAAGATCGCTGTGAAAGGCAGAAATTTAATTTTTCACTTGCTGTCAATCTAGGTGATTTCCTCTATACACTATTTCTGTCTGAAATAAATCTGTAGTTAGAAATTACTTCATTTTGCAATGTAATCTTTATGAACAAAGGGAAACCTGAATACCAAGTTAATGTGAATATACAGGCAGGAGGCCATATATGTATTTTTGTTATCAAGGCAGACAATACGATCTGAAAAATTGTCCTGCAGTCCCTGTTTTTCAAAGAAATGGATAAATATCCTCTAAATCTACAGTTACAGTAAGTGGCACTGGCTAATGATTTGATTTGAGGATTGAGAGCACAGTCTGGATTTACTCTTTGTGCATTAAGGCAGGTCAAATGGACACAGGCTGCATTTTAAATCAGTAATGGAAGGCTGAAGCCTGCCTTAAACCAATCACATGAGCCTTGCCCAAGACCAATTGATCCCGAGAGACTGAGCCCTGTGAGCACAGCTTTTATATGAATGGACTCTGTGCAGCCTGAAGTTTCATTCATAAAATGGATGCTGAAGGGAAAAAAAAAAAAAAAAGCCAACCCAAACACGCCAAACCCTGGAATGTCCATTTATGCGGAGCTGAAGGGTGTAGTGTTCCCTCAGCTGCTGCTTTTGCCAGTTGCCTTAAAGTAATGATTAATGCTGCTTGGCCCTGCCTGCCTGCAACCTGACACCATTTATGGCCTTGGTGTGTTTCTAATGTATAGTGAATGAGAAGGCTACATTCTCAAATCAGAAACATAAACAGGAACTGGTTGGTCTGAATTCCATTCAAATATGTCACTTCAGCCGTGCAGTGTTTGTCCAACTTCGATTTTACAGGCAGGGAATGGGGCGGGGGAGAAAAAGCAACACAGACATTTTTGCAGTAAGATTACCAACAAAAGGAGCGAGGGAGAGAGAAAATGCTGCTGTCTTTTGTTGAATTCAAAGGAGAGCAATGTTTAAGATACATTTTACAGTTACTGAGGTTAATAAAAGCAAATATATGATTTTAAAGAATGCTCAAAAGATCAGCTCCATGTGGAATTTCAATTCAGAGCTGAATGTATGAGCCTTTGTTTTCCTGTTCTGCTGTACAAAAAGTTACACATCGCCTCGACAGGCTGTTGACATCTGGTCTCACAAAATGCATTAGATGTTGTCATAGATCTGAAAACCAAAGTTGTGGAAAGGAAGACGTTTGCTTAAGGTTTTTTCTGCATGTGTGTAAAATTTCCACTTAGACATGAGCCGGTGGGGCCAAACCTAATTCTCTGACAAGTTTTTGTGAAGTGAGGTGTAAGAAATTAAACTTTAACAATTTTTATTAGCTATTTTTGGAAGGAAGTGTATGTGTATCTATGAGTGCACATACTTTTAAGGGTTTTTTTTTTTCCTAAATTGCTAGCACAAGGCTGGGGACAGAGAAAATGAATAAAACCTTCCATTCTGAATGTTTCTAAATTGCATAATGATTTGGGAAAAGATTGCCTAATTTTTAAATAGATTTTTTGAGAATTTTTATCTGTTTTCACCCTTGTAATTTCAGTTCAACTACATTTTTTTCATGCTGAATCTGCTACTGAAAAAAATAGTGCGGACTTTTGAATTGCCAGGACTTTACCAATTTGTAGGACTCTGTTCATTACACAGCTTGTGAGGGAATAAAGCTTTTAAAGGTGGTTGAACTAAAACTCGATCCAGCAGCATTTGAGTGGTGAAATACGCTCAAGCAATTCCTGTATAAGGAGTTGGTAATTAGTTCCAGTATTTCTACCTGAATATCTCCTTTTGGGGAGATACGAGTTTGAATCTAAGTGTATTCTGCAGGTTTAAAAATCCAAAAGAATAATTTGTTACTTCTCCCTGCAAAACACAAATAATGCTTTTTCTTAGTGACTCCTGGTGCTACCTGAGCGATTTGTTGTGATCTTGTTTGAAGAATTGCCTTTCTTACCTAAGAAGGTCCTGTTTTCTGGTGGTTTCATTATTTTCTTCACCCTTGAGCTGGTCAGAACTTCTCAATGGTGTTGTAAACAGCTGCTTTCCACCAGGAGGCTGAATGTGTTTCAGTGGTGGATGAAGTGCTCCTTTGTAAACAGTTTGTCAGTGCTCTTGGAAGTCCATGAACAGAAAAGTTATTTGCAGCGATATTGTGACATTTTAAGTTTAATGCCAAAAGTTTGATGTGTTCTAGTTTGAACATTTTATTTTTAAAAGGCAAGTTTTGTCTCTGCACTTGGTAAAAATCTCTCCCAGTACACCAACCACCTGCTCATATAGCAGGAAAGTGCTTGTACTGTGCAAGGGAAGCTCTGAAAGGCACCGAGGGGATGGCTGGTGTGTTCACAAGGTCAGGCTGGCACGTGTGAGTGACACCAGGTTTGTCCCAGCTACGTGAGGGACTTGTGCATGCCCTCCTGTACCCAGTAGCACAACAGGAGAGAATCTGCATGTGCTGCATTTCCTGTCTATGGGAAGACAAAGTGGCACATTTAAGTCTATCTGTATAGACATAAAAACTCTGAATTACTGCAATAGGGGCTAAAATTCACATAATTACTTTTCAAACTGAAAAGGCAATTTAGAAGGACTTGGTATAAGTGATATTTGTAGGATTGCCAGTGAAGTCCCTTCAAAGTTTTGGGGAACAGCTGCTTTTGGAAGAGCTCCTTATGGAACCTGCTTCTAATAGGACTTACTTGGTAATAAAGTGTAAGTGGAAAAGTGGGCAGGAAAACAAGAAGAAGGTTCCAGTTTTACTGTCATCACTTTGTTTTAAACCTATAGGGAAGTAGGCATGTTTCACTATGAGCTGAGTGGGTGGTGAATTTGAGTGACTTGTTAACAGACTCCCTGACTAAGGCAGCTGCCTGCCAGTGCACCACAGTTTTCACCTGAGCTGCCACATGGAGGGTGAGGCCAGGTAGGCAGTTCCCTTCTTCTCCCACCTTGTTTCAGATGACCTGTGTCTTCTAAGGCTCCGTCTCCACGTGTATTTCCATGCCTCTGTATCACACTGTGCTTTGTCACGAGCACATGGGGTGTGCCCTGGGCCTCCAGATCTTCAGGTGATATTGATAAAGTGAACTGGAAAGTAATTCAGAGTTAGAGTGTAACATAACAATCTGCCCTTTAGATAGGGAGGCTGTGTAAGGTCAGAAACAGGAACAGCTGAAGAATAAATCCTGGTTCAGGTTTCCAGTTCCTGCTTCGCTTCATTCTGAAGAAGACAGTCAGTCACTTCATCCCATAGAATACAGTCTTGTCATTTCATCCCTTTGCCTGCAGAAGCCCATCTTTCCTGTGTCTAGTCTAGCTTGGGACACAGGCTGAAATTCTGTTTTTTTTCTGTGCAGGGTGAAATTGTGGGAATGAAATCTCATCCTTATCTCTGAAAAACAGTCAGAAAAGAGGATTTAAGGATTCTTTACCTGCTTTAAGTTACACAGGGCTGAGACAACCTAACCCCTTAGATTCTGACATGATAATTAATATGAACTACCTTGCCAAGGGACCACTCAAGTGTCTTACTCGATAATGAAGCTTAGAATGCCTGCTAAGTTCAATAGCAGATTTTTCTTGTCCTGAGAAAGTCTGTGTGGGCTTTTTCTGCTTGGATGTATTTTGATGAAGGCATAGCAGAGCTTATTTCCATTATTTTTCTCTGTGACAGTCCTGGATGAGAAGGCATTTTTGTAGTGTCTAGATTATGTGTACTTTTAAAAACAGCACCTATTGGGAAAAGAATGGTTTCATGGTCTATGATATAAGACCATACTCATTGTTTTAAGATGACTGCTATGTTTCTGTTAATAGGAAGAGCAATGAAGAATGACCCCTAAGTACTGATAATAAAAAAGAAGCAATTTTTTTACATTTCCAAGTTTTTAGCTAGTTTGTTTTGTTTTGTTTTTAGAGGGGTTCTGCTGTTCCCGAGCTGATGTAACCTTACAGCATGAATTACTTCATTAACAATCTGAAATAAGCTTGTTGTGTGCCTAAATCCAGGCACATTTTTCTTCAAAGACTAAAACTTGCAAAAAGATGATAAACCAGTCATCTCAAACACTTGGATCTTGCCCGGGAAGTATGTCATGCCTGCTTCTGTCTTATTTGTTGTCTTGAAACAATGGTTTAAGGAGAAGAAAACATATAATTGCTCTATAATTTCTACACTAAAATGTTTTCTTTTGAAGTAGCTCTGCTTAGCATGTAAAAATACTTCTGGGTCTTAGTCAAGCATTTAGTACAATTTAAAACTGCAATACTAAATTTCATTGGTTGGACTTTTTATTAGATAAGGTAGAAATGAAAGCAGCAGGCAATTTAATTAGCAGTAATTTTTCTGGGCAAGTCATTACTTTGATGAACTTCAGAGCAATGTTTATGGCTCCTAATTAACCATGTTAGTCATTTGATTGAATAATCACTTTGGAAATGTTTCTACAATTTGATTAGAGTCTGACCCACTCTGATAGTCATAAATTAACTGATAGCACTTTAGGATAACAAGACTCTAGTTACTTTACGAGAAATAAACTCTTCCTTGCTGTATTTTTTTGGTCCTCTGTGGACTGTTTAAGCACAAGCTAACCAGAAGATTAAGTAATGTTGGTACAAACAATGCTTGCCTTAAAGAGACTCCAGATGTTAATTATAAATGACTTAGGAGCATGGGAGATGAAACCCCGACTTGGCTAAGAAGACAACTTTGTGGATGCTTGCATAATTCTTTATTCAGTATACTCTGCTCTATCACTTTGCAGGAGTGGAGTTCATGAGTCAAAAAGGGCTTTGCTGCCAATACTAGAGAAGTTTTACCTAAAATAGAAAGTAGCATCTGTTTCAGTTCTACAGCTTCCTCTTTTTTACGTAGATTTTTCCATTCTTCTTAGAATTCAATCTACTCGGTAACATGAATGATTCCTTGCAGGTGAAGCACTGCTTGTAGCCTTGACTTCTAGTCTTCAGAGCTATACTTGACTCGGGTGATCACTGAGTCACTGATTCCTGTGGTTGCTCAGAATAGCTGCCTGAGACATGAGAGATTCTCTAGGCCTGAGGAGGCAGGCACCGAGTGTTTTATGGAGAGAGGAGGTAATGAAGAGTTTGGCACAGATGTGCAAGAGGGACCATGGACTGTTAGAGGAAACTTATTATTACTGCCCTGTGTTTCACTTGTTTGTGAAGTCAGTGTAAAACCTCATTTTCTTATCCTGCCAAATCTTTGATACTCATCACTAGTCAGTGAACAGTGAAATTTGGAATCACAGTCTGAAAGAGTCTGTAGGCAGTGTTGGAAAAATAATGTCTGCTCTTTCGACCTCTGTTTGCATCTCTTAAAGAGTTACAAGTTACTGGTAACAGATTGCATAGCTTAGGGTAGGAGTTCATCGCAAGATCAAATAGACTTTGTTAAGCAAGACTTTTGATATCCAAGAAGTAGGTTAAACATGGTCTAGAAGGGCAAACATTTACGGAGTGTTTCTGTTTGCAAGTCCCTGTGCACAGGATGTGACTACTTGGGGACAGTGCAAGACGAAGGGAAGCAAAAGAAAGACATTCAAAGAATACATTTTCCATTAGTTCTATTTGGCTTTTCTCATTCTTCCTGCAGATTTGAGTAGAGGTGGAGAATAGCAAATAAATATTACTTAGAATATGCACAGTATTTTTTTTGGAAAGGTGTCATTTTTGTTTTAAACACATACAAGTGGAGAGTGATATAGATAGACCTAAATTTCTAGATAAAATGCTTAGCAATTGCAGAAAATTGCATTAATCCTTCAAGTCCTTAACCAGAGTCTAAAAAGCATTATCCTACTCTAAATTCACTTTGACATTCCTTGTGCAAATGTAGGGTTTATAAGTCTCCAGTGTGACTGGCAGTCTTTTCAGTGCAATTGATTTAAAACTTGGGTTGAATTAGTTACAAAGATAGATATACAAGCACAGGGTTTAAAATATTCGTGGTCAGTGGTGCGGATTTTTTTGTGGATGGTCCAAAGTGTAATTGCCATGGGAGTCAGCTTCTAGCAAAGTTGATTACAAAAGGTTTGGAGTTCAAGTGCCTATCATAGTTAGGATCTGTAAGCCTCACATCACGACTTTCTCCTTGGCCATGCATGGTGTGTGCTGCTCTGCAATGCTGACTGTGTGTTGACAGGTTCCCTCTCACTGTAACTTGCATCCTTCTCTGTTGCTCTTCTGCTTGCAGCCTGTCCGATCGATAACCTGCACACTTTTGATTCCAGATAGTCTTTTGACTTGCATTGTCATCTTCTCCTTTCAGAAGTGCCTAGCTGCCATTCCATTTACATGAGGCAAGAAGGCTTCCTGGCTCACCCAAACAGAACAGAAGTTAAGTTTTCTATTATGTATCATTTTTGTATCAGAGCAATGTAAAAAATTCAAAAAGCATGGAGGTATTTGGGGTTCACTGCTTTAATTCTGCTGCTGAAAAGACTTGCATCATACTTCTTTCCCTTTTCAGTGTTGAGTTTCTGATGCACTGATTTTTTTGTAGTTGCCTTTACTGCCGTGGGTAGATCACGATAGAAGCAATTATATTATGAACTTAACTCATTTTGCTTTTCAAGGCTTCTAGCAGTTGAAAGGAAGAGACACTTAAAAATTTGTCTGTTTCACCCATTCTGCTCAAGTGATATTTTCCAGGCTGTAAGCATGATAGGCTCAGTTAACTGTGTTAAGTAATCCATTTTATACTTTAAATTCAGTGAAGGTTTTGGGCTTTTTCTTTTGTTATTATTTTTGCAATGTTTTGATGCACTTTGTGCCCAAATTGAGATGTACCATAATTCCCAATGATTTCAGTAGGACAGAACTTACATAATTATCAAATTAATAATTCTGAGTGAAAGCACTTTATAGGTACTAAAAATAAGAAGTCCAACAGAACTAAGATGACTGACAGAGAGGTTATAGCCTCCACTGTCCTGTTTTAGTTTATCTGTCTTAACAATATATTATTTTCTGCTCATTTGTTTGGGGTTTATTTGTTTTTCTTTCAATGGGCAAATTTCAGAAACATGAGGAATCTGGTTTTGAGATGGTTGAGAATCCAGATAGATGTGTGAATCGAAGTCTTCCAGAAAGACTTCATTTACTAGTGTAAAGACAGAATCAGAAAGATAACACATCTGGTCAAAATTTGTCTGCTTCTGCGTTGAAATAAAGGCAAAAAGGTAGTGTTTAACAAGGAAGGTGAAACAGGAGATGGAAATTTCTAAGTGTTGTTATATGAAATGATATGAAGTATAGAAGCCTGATAAGGGAGGTGAGAGACATCAGGAAAAAATAAACAAACTGCAGGGATAAGGGCAAAAGATTTTGATTTTTAATCACAGCACAGATAGGGGAAAACCCATCTTAGCTGTGTTATGCTCTTGTAAGGAGTTGGAGGTGGCGAAATGGTCATGAATGACGTAAAAAAAGCAGTGGTGTTTGCTAAATATTTGTTTTCTGTATTTGGAAATCAATCAACATAATTTTACAGAATAAAGGTCATGTCAAATCTGATCCTGTTCTTTGCTGAAAATAAAAGTTTGATTGATAAAGATGTTTGTATTGTGTAGTTAGACATTTTATAGCATTCAATTTGCCTCTGCATTACATTCTGATTAAGAAGTTAGCACAAAGCAATATCAATAACGTACACATTAAATACATTAAGACCTGGCCAACTGACAGATCTAAAAGAGGCTGTCACTGGGCAATCATCTCTGAATGGATTATAGTTCTGTAGGAATTGATATCAGGAGTGTTGCTATTCATATTTTCGGTAAAGATATGGAACAAAGTTAATAGATAACTTTATGGCACAAAGATAGAGCAGTAAATAACGGGCAGGACAAGGCAGTCACACAAAGCAGTTTGAATTGTTTGGTTATCTGGGCACATTAAACAAAATGTTTTTTAGCACATGTATGTAGATCAAGCCTGTGGAACTGGGAAACAATATATTGGAAAAAAGGATTTTGAGATGGGCTTCCTCCTCAGCTTCACAGTGGAAAACCAGCCCAACCGAGCAATGTAACCTTAAGGCAAAAAGCCTTCTGTAATAGTTAGGCAGTCAAAAGGAGGGTCAGAGGGCAGCAGGAGAGGAGGACATGTTTTATCTCACTGAGTAGCACTGGTGAGACTGATACTGATATGCAAGACAGTTCTGGTTAAGCAAACCATGAGCATAATAGAAAATAGCAGGAATGTGTACAGAAGGGTGTGCTAGAACGACTGCTGGGTTATAGTGAGTGTCTTCTAATGACTAAATAAAATTTTACAAAATGATTTCAATTGGAAGGAACACCAAGCAGTGTATGAGGGTGACTTACATGGGTGTGAGGAGGAAATACTGAGTGGTACTTCTTTAGTCTTGCAGGGAGAAGACCTGCAGGAACTAATGGTTAAATGTCAAAGCCATGCTAGTTCAAACAGGAAATAAGGAAACATTTTGTAATAAATCATGGAGAAAAATGTGTGCTTTTTCATTTTAGCAGGTGGAGATTAACAGTCTTTTGGAATGCTTACGTTAATTAAACACCCTTGTACTTAGGCCAAAATGTTGGGATTGGGCGGTATGTAAAGGATGTGGGATATTAATCTGATTCCTGTATAACTTAGTGTTCCCTCTGGCATTATGCCTGTGATCTCTTTTTCTCCATGCATCTTTTATATAAACACCTCTCTCTTTTTAACTTACAGGTTGTATGTATGAAAAGGGACCTAGGCAGTTTTATGATGACACCTGCGTTGTTCCAGAGAAGTTTGACGGTATGTATGACACATCTCTCTTTTTCCTGTGTAGGGAGATGAAAAAGAAAGAGATGAGGGACTTTTCTCTGTTGCTGATCAAAAAAGCCCAGTAACATTCCAATTTAGGATTCCTTAACACACCATTTGTGGTGCGCCCAACCAAAGCTGACCTTTGTCTTTTGAAACCAAAGTCTCCTCTTCAATAGGATGTCATTCGACTTTTGCCAACGCAAGATGCTGCATCCAGACTTGTGCCAGAGGAGCTCAGTTCCTGTACTGTTGAGAAGTAATAAGAGGATTTCCATTGCACTGATGATCACATACTGCTTGTTGTTTGAGATTTAATGAAAGCTGTACTTATAATTAACAAAACAGTGGAGAAAGCAGCAGCTTTGGTTTCACTGAGGATTAAGCCTCTTGTATTGCTGTCTATGAAGTGATGAATAGTGGGAAGTGAATATATAGGGCAGTTTTGTGTTTGTGCCAATGTATTTGCGCTAGGTTGAATGTACTAGTGGTTTATTTTTCAGTGGGATTGATAACAAATCAATGCTCTGTTCACAACATTACCAATTATAGCAGATTTTTTTAAAGAGGAGTCCTGAGGTCAATTAAAATGAATGGTCCAAATTATCCTCAGTTACTCTGACGTAAAATCAGTTTCCTGGTGTAACTCAGTTGATTTCAGATTTATTTCATTATAAGCAAAGTAGATGGACACCGTATTTCTTGCCAGTGACTGTCAGTCTGCAACTTTGGGAAGTAATTTAGAGACCAATTACTTAAATTTGCTAGAATGGCGTTATGCATGCTAGTGTAGTGTTGTTAGTGTAGCCTTTGTGTTAGTGCGAGGGTGTCCAGCCTTATTCATTTCAGCAGGAAAGATTAGATATTTCCTGATAAACTTGTGAACAAATCTTTGACCACAGGTAAAAGTAGGGCTGGAGAATTGGTGTTTTTCTCCTACTTTATTTTGTTTTGTCCTGAGACTCACTTATGGGTTACAAAACTATTTCATATTTAGCAGCATTTTTTGTATTTGATGAAGATCTGGAGACTCTGAAATGAAAGTAAACCAGAGAATTGCACATTCTTCAGAGTATCACATGTATTTTTATGTTGGTAAGAAATAGATAAAGAATTTTAGACATTATTAGACCTAACTGAAGATTGCTCAATCTAGTATTGCATTGTCACTGCATTGACATAGTCACAGAAAGAGTGATTTATTGAAAGTCTGCTTTATACCCTGGCTTTGTAATGTGAGCTTGTTTGGGTTTTTTTTTAAAAAAAATTTAAAGCATATCATGTCAGATATATTTTTTGTTCCCTACAAATGACTGTGGATCTGATCTGAGTACCAGTGTCAGATTTATATGTGCATTTATGGGAATGGGATCAGACCCTGTACTACAAGAAGTTAAAACTTGTTAACAGCAGCATTTGTCTATGTCTTCCTTGAAAAACCTTTTGGTTAATTTGGGTTTTATACAGAAAAGGGAATGAAAATGAAAAAGAAATACAAATACAGTAAAAAAAAAAAATGTTGGGAAGTATTTTTGTGCCTGCAAAGCAAGCAGTCTGCTGCTAGCTTCTATGACTGCCCAATGAGAGAACACCTTGTACTCTAGAAGATTGATTTCATGATGCAAATAGGTGTGTCTCTACTTGCAGCATGATGTTTTGAGGGAAAAATAGCAGATGTGTCGTCATATTCTGGCCAGTAAACTGAAAGTTGTATAAGCCCAGGACTAGTCTTGACGTTTCAGAAGTAGATTCTCAGCTGCTTCATCTGAAATCAAAGATCAGCACGAGGAAAGAATTTGAGCCTGTGTAATACTGCACTTGCTATTTGCACATTGCTCAGCTATCATTACAAGAAAAAAAACTGTCCTTGAAAAAGAAAGACTTTCAGGACTGGAACTTGAACCTCACATAAACCCAAAAGCCTTGTGTTTATTTGTTTGTTTGTTTTCCACAGCTATTGAGTCAATTTTCTTTCCTAATTTCAAAACGAAGAGCTCCATTTTTAAAATTATTATTCTGCTTTTCACTATACAGAGCCATTCTGTAATGACTATCAGAGCATCCTAATGTTGTGGTTAAATGAAAATTCCTGACTTTCCTTATTAAACAGGTCACACTGTTTATTGGAGGCTTTTGCTGTTCTAATAGTTGAAATGAGGAATTTTACCAGTATTTCTAGATTCAGTCCTTGTGTGGAGAAAAAAATACTGTCTGCTTCAGCATCAGACCTTTCAGCTGTTGTTGTTTGCACGAGCTGTTCAGTATAAATATGATTTAAAAACAACAAAGACAGTATGGATGTAGCAGGATGTTTTTCTCATTGACAATTTGTGGAACAGCTAGTAGAATGTTATTGATGTTTTTAAAAAGGTTTTTCTAGACTTAAAATTTTAGAAAAATTAACTTATTGCTTTTCAGAGGGAATAGTAATTTAATATGTAGATATGAGTAAAAGTAATTTTTGTTCATATGCAAGTCCAATATGCCACAGAGGAACTCACGTATCTGTGGGATTTACATGCCTACACATAAAGCACATGCTGTTTAAGTCCAAGTCAAATACTTTGTCAAATTTTCCTTAGAAGCATTTGCATGCAAGAGAACCTTCACTCAATAGGGTTTTGCAGCTTTATGAAGCCTACATTACTTTACCAAAACTGGGGCCTGTGCAAAGTATAGTACACAAACAGAGTTCTTCACATATCAGAGTTGCTTCAAAAATAGTTTATGTTCTTTCAGAGAGAGGATATTACAAAATGGTTTGCAAGAGATTTGCATTTATCGAAACTACACAGGGAGAGGCTTAGTGAGAGTTCCATAAATCATGAATGAATTTAAGTGCTTTTTAGTATATTAATATGTTATTGTGAGTCCCCGGCAAACAGGGGAATGTTGCGTTTGGGGGTGGCTGATGATTGCTTTGCCAGCTTATCTGACGAAGCAAGCAATAGTGTTCCAGGCAGGGCATTGCTCCTGTAATGCTGTTTTTGCTGTGTGCAGGTGATGTCAAACAGGAGCCAGGCATGTATCGTGAAGGACCCACGTACCAGCGGCGAGGCTCGCTCCAGCTCTGGCAGTTCTTGGTAGCTCTGCTTGACGACCCGTCCAACTCTCACTTCATAGCATGGACTGGCCGAGGCATGGAGTTCAAGCTGATTGAGCCTGAGGAGGTGAGGTAGACAGCATGCCCTCACATCCACTGCCCCGTCCTGCAAATTTAGCTGTGCTCCTTTGGACTTAGGCCTTATTTTCCTTCAGTAACTCACTTCAGTAGTGCTTTAGAAGGGTGAAACGAAGGACTGGCAAGGGAAGTGCTTCAGTTAGGACAGAGGTGTGGTTAAGCATAGATGACTCCTAGTCCCACCAAATAATAAAAATGTTGCAAGTACTAGAGTCAGCAAATAGTTTGCATTAATTGTGGGATCCACATTTTTCAGAATCACTTTATGGATGGAACTGTATTCCAAAATCCTTTGAAAACTTGTCCCTTACTAGTCTTTCAACACCAAATATTAGATTCATTAGATTGAATCATTAGATTGTTTAGTACAGGCTTAGATCCTAGGCTTGCAAACGCTCATGCACATGCATGACTCTTCTGAACCATGAAGGACTCATGGGGTAGATAAAATTACTTATATTCATGAACATTTGTTGAAGTGTGGCTTAGTTGACTTGTGTGATAAACAGGAATAAATTGAATGTTTTATTACGTTAACTGTTTTGGACTAGGTAATGTTACGTAACCTAGCCTGCATTCTAAACCAGCATGGAAACTGTTGGAAGATCAGGTGCATGTGAATTTTGTTGTAAAATTGCTGGCAAGGATTTAATTAGGATTGTTAAAAGGCAGTATCATCCTTCTTTACTTTTTTGCCCCTTGAATAGGGTTTTCTAATAGAGGAGACCACAGCAAATTTTCTGACAGGATCCCCTCCTTATTAGAGCTGAATGGTAAGGCTCGGGGGTGTATGGCTGCTTCTGCATTCCACCAGCTATTTCTGCTGTTTGCCATCCTGTCTACTGGCATTAGCAGTCTGAAAGCTTTTTTACTTACATTGTCTGCTAACAGCTCTGTGGAGATGCTGGACTAGCTGGGGATGGTGTCAGGACTGATGTCCATTTCCTTCCCGACATGGTCTGGCCGAGGAGCAGATTGCTAAAAGGACCCCGGTGCTGGCTCTCATTAGTCTGAGCATCCCCTGCTCTAGTGATAGTCACCACAGCAGATCCTGGCATTGTGTGTCTGAGGATTTAAACTCAGAACAATTGTGGTCAATATGATACTAAAACTTTGCTGGCAAGTCTGCAGCCTTTAGCAGGCTACGTGGATTCCTTAGTTGTGTAACCTGTCCTGGAACAGAGCGACATCTTTGGAAAGTCTTTGGTTTGGTTTTGGTGAATGATATACCTGATTTTCCCCCCTACCCTAATGTCATATTTTTCACTCTTTTAGTTTTGTCTTGTCTTTAAGGTATGTCCATTTTTTTTCAAGATTGAAGAATTTTATTGAGAAGTGGTTTCCAGCAGATGGTGCAAAAACTTTATAGATTTTATTAGCTGAGGAAAGGAAAGTAACAACTCCTAAGGTTTCCTTATTGTGTAATTCCCTGAAGAACTGGATATTCTAATTTAACTTCAACAGATCATCTGCATGTCTGGCTATGCAGAAGTTGCCTTGTGTTTTTGAGCAGCATTGCATCCAAGATCTGGAGAAGGCTTGAAGCTTGCCTCACTCCGTGTTTTCCTAGGAGTACAAAGGAATCGAAGTTGTTTTCATATGAATGTCATGAATCTGGCAGAAACAGTCAATTAAAATAAGAATAGCCTATGGGAAGTTGCACAATTCTGCTGGTTGCCAAGTGTAAATTGAAGGGAAATCAAAGAGCTTGTTGGTTCTGCTGTGGCAGGTTAGGATGTCGGTGACATGACCTTTCCATCCATTCCTTACTGGAAGTTTATGCCCTCGTAGAAAGTGACAACAAAAATGAATATGTATCAGCTCCTGGAGTGCCACTGTTCATTCAGAAAGTAACTGTGAATTAGGGAGCCTGAGAACTGGGCATAGGTCCATTTATGCAGGCTTGTCACAGGGACAGCAACCTTCAGCAGGAAGGTAGGGTAGAAGGGTAGAAGCCTGAATCTCTTCCACAAAGCAGGACTAGGTAAATGCTGTACAGTTCAGGGATGGGAACTGGACTTGATTGCTTGTTTAGGAGTGTCAAAATACCACACAATGTAACATATTCTTCACCATTATTTGTTGTTTGTCTTTGCTGTGTATTTATTTATTTTGCAAGCCTGTTATGTTGGGGACTTTCAGGACTCAGATTAACATAGGAAAAAAACCCTTGGAAGGAATAAAAAAAGGAGTGATGTGGTCATGTGTTACAAAAATGAATAGGTGAATCAAAGTTAGGCATCTAGGCCAAATCTGCAGTTGCAATAAATTTACGTGATTGGAGGTGTGTTTCAGTACAGCTAAAATGTAGCTGAAGTTAGCAGAGCTGTGATAATTTACAGAAGCCTGAAAAACTGCGCCACTGAAAGGAAATAACACTTTCAAAAGAAATTTTAGAAAAATGTTGCCCACGTGAATACCGAAATCGTGGATTTTGCTCAGTGCTGCATATTGTCATGACTTGCATCAAAAAGCTCCAGACGCCCATGGGAAGTTTCGCAGAGCAGTCTGCAGAGAAGTTACTTGGCTACTCTGTCCTTTTTCCAGAGTGTATGCATATGCGCCTCTCAATCTTTTTTATAAAATGTGCTTTAAAGAGTTCATCAGCTCTGTCTTTTTTTCCCTCTGATGATATTATAGTCATTTTTACAGAGAGTAATTGAAATGTCACCAATAGCCGATTAAGTTTCAGGCAAGGAATAAGAAGTTAAACTCTTTAAACAAAGAGTTGCTTTGTCCAAAACTATCTTTAGCAATAAAACAGGAAGCATAAAGGCAAGTAGAAAACATAAGTCAGAGCAGAAGGCATATTGTTCTCTATGGAATACTTTCATGAGTTACTTGCAATTCACTTTTCATTGTTATTTTAAGGGAAATTATACAACTGAAACTATGAAATTCTGTTCCATTCTTCATACCACCATATAGTTCTTCCAAGTGATTATTCTGCCTCCTCAGATTAATTCTTTTGTTTTGCTGAAGTAATGTTTAAGACTGGGAGTTGTCTTTTGACTTGCATCTCCTAATAATTGCAACACTGCTGTCATTCCAAGTCCAGTCTGTATTAGTTCATGAACTAAGTGCATATGCATGTGTGTTTAAAATAACTTACTTTTTTTTCAGACAGCAAGGAAAAGACAGGCACCGTACAATTATCCATAGTATCAAACTGAAAAAAGGTTTTGTGAAAGTTTTCTGGTGGAACTTGCTAAATATTTTTTGTCCGTCATCTCTTTGTATGGCTTTAATTTTACATTGGTTTTCTTTAGTAAAAAGCAAAGAAAAACCCCAACCTTCCACCACATTTTCCAATAAGTCTGTTTCAAGTTTAATGATGATGTACATCCAATTAAAGTTCATAGTAGTACATGGGAAGTTCAGATCATGGCCAGCTTTTCCTATTTGTTGCACCTGCAGGGTTTTCCCTCCTACATCCCCAAATGAAGTACCTGATGATAAGATCTGCTTGTTAAATGCATTTAACAAATCATTGCTAATCCATTTTTGTGGCAGGTGGCACGTCGCTGGGGGATTCAGAAAAACAGGCCAGCTATGAACTATGATAAACTCAGCCGATCGCTTCGCTATTATTATGAAAAGGGAATCATGCAGAAGGTGAGTAGCTAATTTTGTATTACATTTCACCAGTCTTGCATGTTAATCCATAGGTCAGTTTACAAGGAGTACTTGTAATTGCATGGCTTAGGTAGTTTTTTCATCTGTTTAGGCAAACACTAAGCTTTTGGATGTACTAGGTCCAGCAATATGCATTACAATATTTTTTTTCTATGTAAAAAATGCTTATGGTTTGAGTTCACACAGTGCATTTCATGATTATAAAGAAAGAAGTAACATTCAAAAATATCCAAAAGAGCTTCCTGGCAGCTGGGAAAGGCAAATGGTAGAGTACAGTATGATTAATGTTTTGCACATCTAAATTAGCTGCCCAGTGCTTGGGTACTTTAGTAAGTGCAAGATAGAGGAGAATAATTATGCCTATTAACATACCAAGTACTTTAATATTTTTACCAATAGTGTTGTAGTAATACTGATTTTGAGTGGAATTTAATATTTATAATAGACTGAATTAGGAGAAATATTTAACAATAATTTATATATTATGGGCTAGTCTTGCTGACAGTATTCAATCCATCCTGCTACTGTGGCTTGCTGATTTTTAAATCTTGCTGTGTAGTACCATGTAGATTGACTGAGAAATCAATAGGAGAGAGCAGTCTGCTGTATCTACAAAACTGCCAGGTGTGATCAAAGATTATAATAAACACCTTGGACTGCAAAACTTATTCCATGTCTTTTCACATTGATCTTGTGACCAGTGATAATGAACATGTTTAAACTTGTCATATACCAATTCCATTACTGGAAACAGTGCTCTCAGCTCAAGTTACTAGGCAACTTTTCCAGTAGGTTTTGTGAAGTCTTACAAGTTCTCTTTCTTAGATTATGGGATTGTTGTAGTGTGCTCCTTTTTCACTACCAGTAGTCAGCCTGGACGACAATCTGGGCTAGTATTGGCTTACATTTCTTCAGTAGCTCAACACGTCATTCATTTTTGTGTGTCACAAAAGTGTGCACTGAGTCTTTGTAAAGTGAATTGGAAACTGGGTCTGATCAGGGAGAAGCAGAAGTGCTTAGTTTTGCTGACTGGTGCTTCAGGAAAGGAGTTCCTTGTTGCAGCTTACAGCTCAGCAGCATAGGCAGCTGCGCTGCCAGCACACTTCAAAGGCAGCAGAGGCAAAAAAAAAGAAGTAGCAGAGTAAAGCAAGTTGAAAAGGTGGAGATATAAATACCAGAAGGCTGATAATGCTGCCCCAACCCACACATACATTTAACATGGAAAGTTTACACGTACTTTTGACAGCTAACTTGCTGCATCCTAACCTACTACTTTATTATCTGCAAGAATGTGTTTACCACATGTTTTTAAAGCTAGCTTGTATGCTTATTTTTCTGACATGGTAATGTTTCAGGTTTGTCCTGGGATCACTCTATCTGGCCAGTTCATGTATGTTAAAAACTAATGGGGGTTGTAGATGCATAGCAGGTTTCTTTAGGGCAAAGTTTGTATGCATATTTTCCCTCTTTTATTTTTTAAATCAACAATGTTACCAGGTTGTGCAAAAGCCTGATTTCTGAATCAGCCTCTAGTCTATCAAACTTGCTGACTTTAATTTGATTTTAAAAATTCTGCTGCACTTACAGTCCCAACCAAATTCTATTTGTAGAATAAATAAGCTGAAAGTTTAAGGAGGTGCTTCAAACCCTTTTGCTCCCATAAGAAGAGAGTTGTTAAGTTTGCAACACTTTTTCCATTTTCACTAACTCACTTCATTGCTATGGTAGCTAGAGTTGCAAGAAGCAGACTATATGATTTTTATTTTACAATCATTTTGATAAATCGTGAAAATGCAATCTAATGCATATTTCTAAGCACAATTTTTTAAAGAACGTACTTGAAAATACACTATATGGACTTCTGTTTGTTGTTTGGAATAAGACAGCAATTCTGTGTTGTTTTTATCATTCTCTAGCTTTGAGGAAATTGAAGCATAGACATTTAAGGCTGTTTCTGATTAAGGGAGAACTTTAGGATCTTTGGACAAATTGCCCCTCCATAAGCAAATCCAAATGTCCCAGCTTTGCATGAGCAATTGCTAAGTACATATTAGCCTACGTATTTGCTTACGCTGTCTCTGTACAATCAGCATGCACTGTAACTAAAGTGCTTTTATACCTAAGTATGAATCAATCTGTGTAAAGTGAAATCCAGATCTCTGTCGTGCAATGTGATTCTTTTTTCCACTTTGCACACAGAGTGTGTAATTTCATTTTGCCATCGTAGTGGCAATTCGTTTACATTTTCCAATAAGAACAGTTCCATTTGTGGTTAAATATAGGAAACGATCGCAAACAAATGTTTAGAAGTAGAATACTTAGTTCATCTTCCAACAGGATATCATGTGTGGCAAAATCAAGACCATTCTGCAGTCTGCTTTGGCAGGTCCCACTTGTCTTTGCTAGGTCATTGCCTTACCAGTTCTGCTGTCACATTATTAATTGTGTAACAAAGGTGAGTTCTTTACAAAACTGTTGAACTTGGAGCTGCAAAACACGAGGCCTTATGCTGCACCTTTTTTTCCCCTTCTGTTGTCCTAAGGTGGCTGGAGAAAGATATGTCTACAAGTTTGTTTGTGACCCCGAAGCGCTTTTCTCCATGGCTTTTCCCGACAACCAGCGCCCCTTACTGAAGACTGACATGGAGCGCCACATCAATGAGGAGGACACTGTGCCTCTGTCCCACTTTGACGAGAGCATGGTCTACATGCAGGATGGAGGCTGCTGCAACACCCACCCCTATAATGAAGGCTATGTCTATTAACAACAGTGACACTGAAGGGGTGTTTCTCCCTCCCTTAAGCTTCTCCTCTTTCCCAAGACCCAGAGGAAAGCTGAATCGACTTCAGTTTGTTTTTTAAATAGTACACTAAAAGGGGCTTTTCCTGTTGCATTACTCCTATGGTCTGCCATGGACAGCGCACTTTATTTGAAAGGGGAGGGTTGGAACCTAAACGTTATTCTGTGTAAAAGGAGGAAAAGGGTGGGTTTGCTTTTTACTTAAGTTTGGGAAGGGAACATGCAGGTTTTAAGTACAAAAAAAAGCTATATCATGTCTGTTTTGTTTCATATCAGCATAAGATATTGTACATTTTCTCTGGGTATCTGTAGTACAGTTAATTCTCATTGTGCAAAATAACCACTTTTGATGATGATATCACACAGCATGCCTAGGGCATTTGTTTCTTTCCATTCTTAATTGTCTTTCTGCAGTTATAAAAGAGAAGCAAAGCATATACCACAACATTTAATTTAGAAGTTTCCAGTGGCAGAACTTGTACCCTGCCTCTGAGAACAACCAGATAGTTTTCCTAATTTTTTTCCTTTTTTCTTGTGTGCGTATGACCTCAAAAAAAAAAAAAAATCCTATTTAATGACAGACTGGCCATAAGTACAATGACCAAGCAGCAAAATCTCTGACTTCAGACTGCAAGTTGCATGCTGTATCTGGTGCCACATTGCTATACATATATGGCCCATGCTATGGTGTTGATTTTTCAAGATCCATTTGGGGGTAGTAATTACATGGAACAGGCTTTCTGATGATCATGTCAGCATTAAATACAGGATCATGATCAGGAGGGAGAAAACATTTTGTATCCTTCCATTTCCTTTGGAACATAAATAAGTTATTTAATCAATAGGAATTAACTGTACTAAGTCACATATCTAATTATGCTGTTTAGACACAGCAAGCACTCCTTGAGAAAAATATCCAATACACTAAATAGGTACTTTAGTAATTTTTAGACACAGTACCCATTAATATGCATTTAAGCCTTTTACTGCTGTGTTATGTTGATAACATATATAAATACTAGATAATGCTAATGCTTCTGCTGCTGTCTTTTTCTGTAATATTCTCTTTGATGCTGAATTTACTATGACCATTTATAAGCAATGCTGTAACTACAGGTAGCATTTCAGGACAAAATAGATGACTTGAACCATTTATTGCTTAGAAAATAGCTTACGCCATAGCTGTGCTATAAGCAGCTTTTACGCGCATCCACAAATGACTAGTAAGCTTCAGCTTGCTGAGGAAAGCTCTGCAGAACCTTTTGTAATTTTCGGTGGAACAGAGACGAACTGTCAAAGAATACCATGAAGTTGCTGTATGACGTTGTAGTGCTGGCACTGGTGTTACCAATCAACTTGTTTTGGACACTAAATGTAAATGTGATCAGATATGCTCGGAAGACAATTTAAATTTTGAGGGGGTTTTTTTGGTTGTTTTGTTATTTTTTCCAATTGTTTTAATTTTTGAGAGGGGTTACCTTGAACACAAACCACACGTGCTATTCTGTATGTAAAACAAAAGCAAAAAGCGGCAAAGCCCCAAAAGTTTAAAAAATTTATTAGCACCTTTTTTGAAATACAATAATTCATAGTTGGAAGGGGTGGAGAGGGCGGTACTAATTGGATTTCATTTTTTGCCCAGTGAAATTTAAATAGTTGTTACATGAAGTACCTCATTTTCCTAGATTGTCAAGAAGTGGGAGAAAAATGAATACATAACCATGAAAAAACAAGAATAATTTTCATCATAATGGATGGATTTCAAAGGTGGTGGGTTAATCTTCCATCCTTTTTCAGTAAAGACACTACTTAAGTTATGAATATTTTAATACACATTTAATCAGAAGTAAAGAAGTAGTGGTCACTAGAAACCACAGGTTCATAGAAAGCATTTGGGCAGGTATTTAGTTTACCCAGATCCATGAGACAACGTATTTTACAATGTATGCCTTAATATGCCACCTAATTCTGTCATCCATAGGTCTCAATGGCACTTAAATACTTGGTGATCAACTGAGAAAAAGAAGTCTAAAATTGCAGAACTAGCAAAAAGGAAAGGGAAAATGTTGAGTAATATTGTTTAAAAAAATTGTGGTTTCCATTGAAATAAGGTTCAAATGAAACATGCTTTGATGAAAAGTCCTTGGATTGGTTTTGGTTCTTTAACGTCAGCACAGAGCGCCTCTTGCCTGTGGCAGGATGTGGGTATTTGGGAAAGGGGTTGGACAAAAGAAAAAGGAAAAAAAAAAGATTTAAAAATTGCATTGAATGTGTAATATTTAAGAAGAATATATATATATATATATCTGTATACGGTAGTGACTCACTGAACAAAACAAGCAGTCAGACCAACATTACATGATCTCTCAGCAGAAGACAAAAAAATCTTTCACTGAACTGATTAACCCTTTTTAAAATGTACCTAAGAGGTTTATTTAAAGTCTATTTTTATTCCACTTTTTGTTTGTTTGGGTTGGGGTTTTTTTTGTTTTGTTTGGGGGTTTTCAGGTAGAATAATAAATCTGGCAGCTGATTTCTGCAAGATTGTTGTGTATTGGATTCCTAACCATTTGGATTGGAGAGACCTCTGCAGAAAGATTATTCTTTTTGGGAGAGGAGAGGCTGGTCTGTCCCCAGTGCCTAGAATGGCTTGCTTCAAAGTGTAACAAAAAAAAAGAAAAGAAAAAAAAAAAAAAAAAAAAAAAAAAAAAAACGGGGGGGGGAAAGAAAAGGGGAGGAATATGTACAA
>VXBB01006127.1:231793-246548 GCA_013399915.1 Illadopsis cleaveri
GAGAAAACTACTCTTGAAGTGTTTAGAAAATTTTAAATAATGGCACAGATTTCTTCATTTTTCTGCTTATAAAGTTAATGACTGTGATGGAAAGTCTGAAGTCCTGACAAAGAAAGTGAGATCAAAATAGAGCATCTTAGAGAAGTTGCACAGTTGTGTTAGCTAATATTTGTGTGCTCACACACATATTCAATCTTTTGTAAGATAGAAATTGGTGCTTCCTATTTTGCCTGAACTTCAGATTTTTTTGAGAAAAGAAGGAAAACTTTATCAGAAAAGAAAAGAAAAGAAAAAAGAAGGAAAAAAAAAGGAAAATAAAAGAAAATTAATTTTTCCAGATTGCTGGAATGTGAGATTGCCCAATGGAGCAGAAAAAAGGAAGTTAAAAATCAATGGATAATTACAGTTGACATATAGCTTTGTGATTTACTACACAGATACTATTCATGTACATAGACTCTATAGGCACTTTATATAATAGCCATGTAATTAATGTATACATTATTAATATATAAGTGCTTCTATTAAGAAATGTCATTAATGATTCTGCCATCCTGAAGCTGCAAGATAGAATTTAGTGTGATCCCCATAAGACATTTTTCTGGTCTGTCAGAACTAAGACAAAAAAGCTGCACTAAATTCTTACTAGTACGTAAAATGTTCTAATAAAAGTCTATGAAAGTAGCCAGTCTAATTGCCCTGGAAAGGAAGCACACAGGCTAATTTTTGGTGAAATGGGCAGAAAAGATATGGAAGTGGATCAAGGAGGACTTAAAATATACTCAGGCCTTGAAATATAGTCAGATCTCTAAAAAAAAGCTATAGGAAGGACTGCACTGATATATATATTCAAAGTTTAAAAATATAAAACTTTTTTGTTTTCCTTTGTCCAGTTTCAAAATAACTGTGGAAATCCGAAAGGGACTGAGCAGGAAGAGAGGAAGAACATTTAACAGATTCCCATTACTGGCATAAGGCAATCCATTTATTTTTTGCATCCATTTATTTTTTAAGTTTCTGCATCACAATAGAAAAATGTTCACCTTGCACTGTGAACTGTAAAACAGAATGTCTTCACAAGACTTCATGAAAAAGAATAATAATTAGTGAATTGAAGGTTAAGTATAATAATTATAGCTGGTAGCAGAGAGTTTAGGATTGCAAATATAATCAGCTCTGTCAAAATAAGTTAAGGAGAAGAATATTTAGTAACAATGTTTTAATGTACACAGTTCAAGTGTTTTCTCTGATTCTGCCTTGAGGTCTAGAGACTTTAGGTTCCTCTGTCTTTTTTACACCTGTAAGTGATGTATGCTTTCCTGAATGCATGAACATTCTCTGCACAGGTGAAACTGTGAACGGTGAAAGGGCAGAGTTCAAAGGCCAAATGCAATCAGAAGTATCAGTTTTTGTCAACATTTTCTGGCAGCAGAGCTCCACTCAATGGTTTGGTAAGTTCTCCAGCATTTCTAGTAGTTCTGTGAATTTTTCTGTACAGTTTAGTTAAAACAAAAACTCAGAAGTCTATTGAATTCAATAGGACTGGGCCCAAGATTTCCCTACTTCACCTCTTTTTCATATGGATGAAGATAATCTTGTATGCTTTATTGGATTTTTTGTGTCTGCCTGCTATGAGAAGACTGATTCATTCTGCCTCTGCCCCTTATTTATACATTTATTCTTGTGTAGAGAGTGTGAATTGAGCAAGGTCAAACCAATCAGCACAAATGCAAATGAAGATAAAAAAGTAAAGAACTGGGCTGTGGCATCCAGTTGTTTTCTATCTTCTCCATGCAAATCCAACATTTTTTCTTCCTCTGTTTTTTAGCAGTAACAGACTATTACTTATTTTTGTTCTGTATCTCTGTCAGCACCAGAACAATGCAATCTGCTTTTTTACCTCTTCAGATGAGAAAAACCCTTTTTTTCTTTTTTATCCTATGTATTTCCATTTGCGTAGGTTCTTCTTCTGTATTTCATACTCCTTCATTGTGAAAATCCCATTTTCAGGAAACTGAGGCAGACATAATGACATATTCAGACAGGTTAACATATCTTACTGAGAGTACTGAGGCAGAAAAACATCACAAAAGGCAAGTATCTGCAATATTTTGTCTTAGAGTATGAGTATTTGTCCACTAAAATAAGACCATTGTAAGTCCACAGAAGGGTGGGACAGTATTAAATACATTTTCTTTGCTGAAACGTGGACAGAAAAAGTTCAAACACTAAGAAAGCATTACACATCTCTGCCTTGTCCCTGTTCCTGTTTTTGAGGTGACCATCCTCTTCCTGTAATGGGATGATGTTATTTTTACACTGCCTATTGCCATCAATATATTTGAAAAACCTCTTTTTATTTTTCTCCACATTCCTGGTCAGGTTGAACTCCAGCTGAGCTTTGGCCACACGAATTTTCTCCCTAGAGTAGAAAGCAGCATCTCTCTATTCTTCCCGTGTCACTTGACCTTGCTTCCACTGGGCATACACCTTCCTTTTTTTGCCCTATTTCCAAGAGAAGATCCCTGTTCAGCCAAGCCAGGCTTTTGCCCCACCTGCTGGGCTTCTGACACTTGAGAATTGCCTGCTCTTGTGCCCTTAGGAGGTGATTTTTAAAATGTAGCCAGCACTGATGGACCCCAGCAGCTTCGCCAATCCCTGATTTCTGCAGGAGTGCTGCCAGGACAGGCAGCTCCTGCTAACCAGGACCCATAATGGCAGCTCTAGTCAACTGAAAAGTATGGAATAAAGGTGGAGATTTTGGAGGCTTTGTAATCTCAATAACAGAAAAGATCAGTCAAAGTGCTTGTTTATCAACTACACTCTGGACTTACTAGGAGGTTTTTCTATCATCTTCCAATTCCATCTATGCCCAAAGTATTTTGTATTGTCAAAGAAAAGATGGAGCAATAGTGAAAAACTAATATTTTTACTACCATTCCCTGACTCACAAACCAGGATCTGTCTCATTTGCATGTTCTTTATTCATCAAGGAGGATGGTGCTTTGTCTTTTCCAGTTACTTTTAATAAATTAAGTGGCTAATAATAACAGGGGCTAAAGATCTATTGTGCAATCCATCCAAATCACAGTGACCTTTCTTTGAACATGAGCTATCAAACGTACATGATGAGCATGACTCATATGAGACCTCAAAATTTGTTTGCTTTTGTGCCTAATGCCAGAACTTAAACTCTATTCTCCCAAGGCTGAAAGGCTAATGTACTAATTCACAATGTTGTGCAGCTGCCTATTTGGTTGAGTTTTCTGTTCTTCTCACAGAAGGTTAATTTCCATAAAAGGGATTTGGATTTGTCTGGGCTTGTTTGGACAAGATTTTATGGGATTTGGTTTCAGTCATGATGTTTGATGTCTCATTACATAAAGAAATACAGCACAAGAACAGAAAATAGTGTTCAGTTTTTCACTGTACAAGCCTAACTTTTTGTATTGAATGTGTGTTGTCCTGGGCTGGTGAAGTATTTTACTGTGTCTAAGACTTTGAAGCATTATGTTAAGCTGTAGCTCTTTATCACTCTGGTTTTTGCGGTGCTTATTTTCAAGGGATGTATATTAGAAGATAAAACTGGTTGAACTAGGTGCTAGGCAGTAGGAACCAAACAGTTCCACTTAACAGGCCATGGCTTCATAGCGATCTGGGGAAAATATTTGACTGCCAGAAAGTCATTGCAGAAATGCTAGGATTTTCACAGCCACATGTTAGAAGTGTGACAAATGCACAACAACCCCAACAAGACAAAGCAAAGTTAAAGCAGTTGGTAGATGTGCACCTGATCAAGGCATACAGCTCTTGAAGAAGTTAGTTTCCATCTGTTGCCTTGTAATTAGATCTAATACCATTGATTAATATTAGAAGGAAGGTGAAAGAAACTGTAGATTGTCATGACTCAGATTCCTTTTGTGTTCTGGCCTCTCCAGTGTGCGAGAATCAAAATGTAGAGCAAAAATTTCCATCAAGAACCAGTAATATAACTAAAGCAGAGGAAAGAAAAGTCTCAAGGCAGTAAACAAATTCATCTTCTTTAACTCTAGTGGATGAAATCTAAGTTGAGACCAGTCTTGTACAACCTTGCCGAATTTAGAGCCATCTGCACAGGGGTAACAGATGGCAGCATTTGCCCCTGCAACTCATTTAGAAATACATCTTCATTTGGCACAATCCAGCAGGGATGAAACACAGCAGTACTTTGTGAGCTCTGCTGAGCAAAAAGGTTTAAAGCAGCTGACAAGCACCATAAGATACTGTTGTACCAGTTTGTATTGATTGTGCTGGAGGGCACCACCTTCTGGAAGAGGATTGATTTTTGTGTGTTTTCACAAAGAGATTTTAATAGTCTTTGTACTTGCTGTCATGTCGCAAAGGCCCACAAGCAAGGCATGCCTGATACCACAGCTTTAAATGATCAGCCATCCAGCTTGCAATAAGCATCAATTAATACTGTATAAAAACATCTCCAATGCACTTATACTGAAAACCAATTTTTATAAGCTATAAGGTCAAATTTCTGCTATAGCAAAGAAATCAGCATCATCCAGGAATTAAATTAGCTCAGCTTCAGAGAGTGATTAAAAGAAAGAGTACTCAGTTTCTGATTCTTTGTTAAGAAGGTCAAACTCTTTCTAAAACTCATGAAAATGTGAAAGCTGTTAATTGCAATCATTTGAGTCATTGAAAAGAAAATTGTTCCTAGAGATTTTTCTTTTGTTACTTCACTCAAAAACTTAATGCCTCTGTAATTTCCTGAGGTAAAAATTCGTAGCAAAGAAATGACTAGCTAGTTAACTTTTTAAAATTTGGACAGCAAAAACACAGAAAGGAGTGCAGGGTTTTTGTGCCTAGGGTTTTGTGCCATATATGTAGGCTAGGTCAAATGACCATAATATTACTAAAGTTTTATCATAGATCATTGATACTGCTATCAATACAATAGTACTTCTCCATTTGGAAAACTCATGGAGAATTTGACAGAACTGAAACTAGAAATGGAACACAGAATATTATGTGTACTTTAAAAAAGAACATGTTTTCAGAGATGTGGTAACTGTAGTAACTTTCAACAGGTGTGTCAGAAAAAACTTATTCTCATCTACTGAAAATATAAATATATATGCATCATTATATAAAAATATATATATAAATCCATGCCCAGTCTGCCATCAGATGCCAGCTCTGCTGGGATGCAGTGAAACGTCTTTCTAGCAGGACTGAGGCGATAGTTGTTGTAGATGCTCCAAACAGCAAGTGGTTAATTTGTGGTTTCTCCTGACCACAGTAGGTGATGCCCCTTGCTGAGCCAGTAGCGACTTCTGGAATTGCTTGGCTGCTGCAGGTGCTAAAAAACACAAGTGAAGGTGGCACTTGGGGACATGGTTAGTGATGGACTAACCCAGTGCTGGCTTAATAGTAGAGCTTTACAATGTTGGAGGTCTTTTTCAACCAAAACAATTCTTTGAATTCTCTGAATGTCCTCATGGGGCATGCCGTGAAGTACTGAGCCCTATACCCCAGATGCCGCTCCAGATGTCATATTCTCTTCTTCCACCCCTCCTGCAGGTATAATTATCACTTCCTTTCTTCATGTCTCCTACTATGGGTATTGAAGAGAAACTAATGTTTTCCACAAGGCCAACAGGTAGTGATGCAGTGCTGGAGAAATCCCCCGAGCCAGCCCTCACTCCCTGGTCTGGGCCAGGAGTGGCTGTCCCCAAGTCTGGCTGTGACCCAAGAGCAGGGCTGTCTCTGTCCTCAGTGGCAGCTGGAGGGATAGTGTCTAGGATCAGGGCAAAGAACAGGGAGGAGTCTTTGGTGTGCTTTTCAAAGGCGCCTACTCGCAGAAGAGGGCAGAGACAAAAAGCCAAAAATCAGTATTGGGCACAGTCTTTTAAACAGGGGAGGTACAGGGGGTGGGTACAATTCTTCAACCAATCAGAGATACAACAGGGGGGAGATGAGGGAAGGACTCACAACATGACAAGCAATAGAAAAGACAACGGGTGTGGAAAGGGTCACATGGACCAATGGGGCTTCGTGGAATAGGGGAATACTGGGAGGGGTTTAGGCAGGGGGTTGGGACGGCGAGGACTGACGGGGAACTTTCTGGAACCAAGGGTAGGGATTAGGGAGGATTGGCATTTATGTATATGAGGTAAAAGGCAGGTCTAGGGAGTGATGGACAACTGGGTGAGAAAGGAGATAACCTTGGTGATATCAAACATATCGGGGGCAGGGGGGAGGGGGAACAGGGATGATCCATTGGGAAAATAACTTCACAACAACTTAACAAAAACACACCACCACAAGGCAGTGCTATCTTTGCTTTTTGATTTGGCTTTTGGAAGCATCACTGACAGTGCACACACCTAAATTAGTTGCCCAAAACCAGGGGAAATATTCTCTGCTGCTTTGGTTTTGTTTTGACTTAATGCTTACAGAATTTTCAGGAGATTGTCTGTGAATTGCAACCATTATAATGTAAATTACAAATTAAGCCCAAATCAATATGGAGGTAAATAAAATTAATGGGACTGTTTCCACCAACACCTGTACTAGGTTGTTCTGAGCTAATAAGATTTCTGAATGAAAACTTTTCTTTACTGTATTCATGCAGTATTTTGTGAAGCGGGGTCTGGAATCTGTTTTTTATTGCTGCTGCACTAAAAATAGCAGTGATGTAATTTACTTTGCAAATACTGAGCTTCACTGTGGAACCTAGAGTTGTAGCTTCTAACTTTTTCTAGTTTGTAACTGCAATTTGTTACAACTCTACCTGCATATTTGGACAAAGAAAGGTCAAATGTTTGAGTGTTGGGAAAAGAGCAAAGAAATGAGGTGATGGAAAATGTTGGATGGTTTTTAGGAAATAAAAATAGCTTCTATTCAAAATAAGTGAAGAAAACCTTCATTTAGTAGCTCATTTGTCCAGAACATAGAAGATGTGAGAGTGGACAGAAAAAAACGTGTCAAATTTTAATGAAACATGAATATGGATATTTCAAGATAAATCATACTCTGGTCATTATCAGAACCATCAACACTATTTTTTGCAGAACAAATATGCAAACTAAGAAAAGATTGCATCTTTTGTACAATACTGATCAGAAAAATAGAGAAAAGGGTAGAGAAAATATGGAAGACAGACAAAGAGAGAATGAGTAACACGACTTTGTGAATCAGCAAGTATTGGCAGTGCTCCTTAAACTCTTAACCAGCTGGGAAAAGTTGGCTCTCACTGTAAGCTTAGAATATTTTATATTCTTCAGTATAACAGAAAAAAAGAGAATTCTTTCTAGTCTCCAAACTAATTGTTAGAAGATGAAGGAAATTATAAGATTAACTAATATCCATGTAAAATTCTATCTATGCTGTATGATGTGTATTATATATTTTACATCTTGTACACAGAGAAAGGCTGCTATCTTCTTCAAAACTGTGAATCCTAATCTCTAATGTAAGATGGTAGTAGATCATTCATTATAGTGTAGCTTTCAACTTTGCTTCAGCAGCTTTTTTTGCGGAGAATGGAAGGATCAATTCATTAGCAAGAGACTAGATAAACAGTAGAAGACTCTTGAAATGACAAGGTTTTTCCCATGCAAACCCTCAGAAGAACATTCTGCCTTAGAGTTAATTTTGAAAGACTGTTGCTTTTTGTATGTGTGTGTGACACAACCTAAGAAGATTTAAAAGGAAAGTGCTATATGAGAACATTTGGGGATAAAAGCATCGAGATCCAAGGCACTTTGCCTAATTAAAAGAATGGATCTTAAAAGGCAGGTCAAGATGTTCAGGGATCAACTGCACAATTCTGTCATTCAAGGAGTATAGAAGCCTGATCAGAGATGTTTGTAAATATTATTTATTAGAGACAGAAAAATACTGTACATGCATTATCTCACTCAGCTCTCTTGCTATGTGACTGTTTCATGCAATATTCATTGTACTGTTTTAAAAATATCACTATTTGACTTCCAGATCTGCCTTTAAAAACAATGTTGAGTAACTAAGATAATATTCTTATGCAAATATGATGCTTTATTCTTAGAATTAGCATGGAATAAATAATGAGAGGAAAGTAATGAGTTGTGATTGTATAATTGATACGGCGTAGAGTTCAACAGCTCCTGTTGGGTGTATGAGATAGATGTCAAATATTTTCTTATGCAGTCATCAAACATTTCATGTGATCCTCTACATAGTCAAAGAAATTCCCAGCTATTTCTTTCTAGTCCCTCTGCACCATTAGAGATACAGCTGGATTCTGTATTTTAGGACCTTTCAAAGACCTCTGTGTGTATCAGCAGGTATATTTCTCAGACAAGGGAGGTAGAATGATGATAATTGCAGGTCAACCACCTGCAAAAAGATGAGAAAGGAATGACCCCAAGGGCTCCATTCTTAACCCAGAAACATAAACATGTATGATGAGTTTGCTGTGTCCCTTGTCAATTTAACTCCTTTTGTTGCACGATGTTCTCAATGATAAAGTATGTCTTCATACCTAACAGTGGAATTAGTTTCTAGATTATATATTTTCACCTTGGTATGGAAGATTTCAGATAGGTGGCTTTTCTTTAATGTTTATCAGGGGAAAGTATACTTAAAATTTGTTGTCATATGTTTGTCATATGCACTAGAGAAAATGAACAAACCTCAGTGCTATGTGTCCAGACTATGTGTGTGTTCATTCAGATCTTTACCTGACCTACTTTACAAGGATGGTCACTGTCTTCATTCTTTGTGCTCAAGTTCTCCATCCTCAAAATGGGAGTAATTGCATTGATTTGATATCCCCAAATATTATTGTTAAGCATAAACAATTGTTTATGCCACCTGCTATGAAGACTAGGATTTTTCAGAAATGGCAACAGGGGAGGTTGAAAGAACACCTAAGCATTCAAGAAGTACTGAAAACACAGTAACTTTTATTAAGCTGTTGTCTGATTTTAGGAGTGTGGTTGGTGACATCTGTAGGCACACGTACATATATAGCCACAAGGGAAAGGTAGAGGACTGGCAAGTAAGGGGTGAACAGAGAAACACATTCTTCTCTAGGCATTACAAAGTAAGAAGCAAAGTGAAAAGCAAATGAAGTGGAGGGAAAGTAAAGAAAATGAGGAAAGGATCATTCTGTGACTAGAGCCATATGAAGAATTAGGGTTATTGGAGAACAGATAGAGAGATTAGGGGGAATATCTAGAAAAGACTTCGAATAGGGAGAACTGGAGAGTCATAAATGAAAAAGAGGCAGATGCATCTGAATGAGAACTCTGTATTATTAAGTTCCTCCTGAACAACCTGGCCTTGAAGCAGATTGTACATGGAAGTACTTACGTACTGCAGGAGGATGTGATCTGGTCATGAAAAAGCAGACAAGGTTCTAGACTGGATCAAGGAAGTTATGACCCTCAGACACTGAAACCCATCAGTCCCATTGCTGCTTTGTGATGTGTTGATTATATACTTCCCTGAGGATTTGAAACTGTGATGAATGCACAGAAAGGACTACTCAGGGCCTGTTTATTCTAGACTGGTCCCATGATTGGAGAGTCTGTTATGTGCCAAAACTTGGATGAGTACAGTAGTTACAGGAAAAGGGAGTACTATAACTATAACTAGATTATAGTACTATAACCTATAACTACTTTCTGTGGTTCTAGGCAGCAGCTACTGCCTCACATGGCTCCTTGGTTCCTCTTCCTTGATTCCTAGCTCAGGTCACATGTGGCCCATCCTGTTTAGGATGTTGATGCAACAAGTGACATTTCTAGGTGGTCCATCCACCACCCTCCTGTGGAATAGAAAAAAGTGCCATAATATGACTCATTTAATGTTAGGGGGCTTTATTGCCACAGATTTTACTAACAGCTTCCATACATGCAGTACATTTATTAGTACAAAAGCTAAATAGGGAATAGGAAAATGTTGTTATAGGTAGAGGATTGCTGCAATCGTACATCTTGTACAGTATTTCAGGGGAGTCAGCTGTGGTGGAATCCAGTCACTAAAATACTACTGAAAGCTACTTGAGAGGAAAATCTGATCAAATTATAGGAGTTCAAATAGTATTTTAAAAAGGGAAATATTGAGATTCTGAAAGTTGCTAGAAGCTATTTCTGGCTAAATGAGATGGACTCAAAGGTATGTATTTGGAAAGCAAAAAAGCCAGCAATATTAACCTACTGGTTTACTATACTTCGAATAACTGCAGAGCATTCTTGGGGAAAAAAAGAGGTTATATTTAAATGGACCATAGGAACTAATTTGTAACTGAAACACTGATGATATTTTTATGCTTATTAGCTTCTATCATTTAGGAGGGAAATGAAGCTTTCTACAGAACCCATAAACATTTAGTTTGTTGTAACTACAGATTTTAATGGTTGAAAAACAGGCTTATCCATCTGTTGGAGACCAGCAAAGCAAATACCTTGAGTTACCTGTATAAGCTGCTTTCTCTGTGCATGTAGTTCTAAATAAACATGACATGATCTGATAATACTGATCATTTTTTAGGCAGGATGTCAAATTTAGGGTAAATGATGCTAAAAAATATTGCAAAATGGTCCCTAGCCTCTGTCAGTGCAATAAAATGATCACAGCAGGTTTTTTTCCTCATCAAAGCAGATGGCTTTAATGATTTTTCAAGCCATGCTTAATTCATCTGCAAACAACAGAGATTGGTTTCCAAATGTGTACTGAAAGAGAGAGATGTTACTGTTCATAAATGCTCTGCAAGTTTGTTTTGCCCCATCATTAGTGGCAAATGGTGTTTACTTAAGGTAAATTATTTTTTGTGAACTGCCTTGGAGTTAGTGTTGCAGTTGCAATAAATTACCTGTAAAATGAAATGAGCATCACCTGGTTAATGTGGCTGGTACAATAGACCTGATGGAATATACAAAATTATCTATTTTCTTTTGAATTAAAATTGCATTGTAGAAATGACTGCCATCTTTTTCAAATACTTGTTTGTTTGTTTCATACTACAAAACTGGATGTTTTTGGTTTTTTCATAATTTTCTATTGTGAGTTTGTTATTGTTGTCATATTGTTCTTTAACACCAAGTACAGGAAAAACACAAAAACGCATGGCCAATTCACATATGGGTTCATATTTTGAAAATATCTTTGTTTTTGTATTGTGTCAGAAGTTAGTCTGAGAACAACTGAAGAACTAGTCTGTATAAGATATCTTACAGGAAGGGAAACTTTAAAATACACTGAGTAAATAAAAACAGTGGTTCCAGCTTCTTTATGTCTCAGAGGAGGAAATTAAGCTATTCCTAAGATTATATCATTCCTCCATTTACCTAGTGACTGAAATATAAGTGGAGAAAAAAAGTTAGCGTTTAGTGGATGTATTTCTGAACACTGAAACTTATGTCTGCAGAGGCTTCCTCACATTAAAAGCTTTGGTTTTATCAATAATGTTGTTGCTCCAGGCCATAAAGAAATGGAAGATTTTGTTTCTTTCTATAGATATATACCAAAACTCTAAAAAAAAAGTTTTCCAGAACAGGCATTTATCACTTATAGATGTGAGTAATGTACACATTTAGGCCATAGAAGGCTTGTTTTCTTTCTAAACTGATCTTAGTTGAAGTTAAAATATGTCTCATGATTTATGATTGATGGCTTGCCAGCTAAACCATTTAAAATGTAGCAAGAACAGACAAAGGTGTTGGGATGACACTGACTATAATAAATAACATGAGATATGTGTTAAGAAAACTGTGAAATTAGATATTGAAGGGCATTGATGCTTGGGGTTGTAGATGTTCTTGATTTCGAACTGGAATTACAAACAAAAGTTGTACTAAATAATATCAAAGAAAGTTATATGCAGGTGGTATTCCTGATATGAGCATTATGTGTTTCTTCGTAGTCTAGACCTTCATGCTCAAGCTTCATAAAATATTGAAACATGTATGCAATTAATATGAACTGTTCACTTCCTTCCTGTGTCATATTCTGTGCTCTTCCCCATCACTCCCATTGCAAGTTGTAAAAAAGCCCCAGCTTTTTGGGTCAGACAGGGAAGTTTAGGGCTAGGCCTGTAGAGAGAGTTTGGGTATGCAGAACAGAGTTAAGCAGAGGTGAGGACACCTGACTAAATCAGTATCTACACAAAAAAAGGATTTGTTGAACCACTCTCATTTCAGATCACGACTTTCAGATTTTTCAATCCTGGTAAGTTCAGTGGTAAGAGCACAATGGGTTTATGTGTCAATATAAAATTTTCATTAGGCAAACAATAGAAAAGATATCTTCCAAACAATCTTCTTGTTTCACAGTTAGAAAGAGTATTTTTAAAACACCCTTCTTTTAAAACCTTGCTGATACAACATTATTCATGCTGTCAGTTGTCTGGGAGGAAGATAGCACGCTCCTATATGCAAAGTTGTGACATTTTTGAGTCACAGCAATTAGTTCAGTTATCTAACACAATACAAGTGGAAGTGAGAAAGAATGGGCCAGAACAGGAATAATCCTCAACATGTCTTTCAATTCAGAAGAGGGGTCAGGGTTAGAAACATTGCATTCAAGATGTCAGAGACAGTGTTAGAGAGCATAATTTAGCAGTGGTGTTCATGCCTAGTGCCAGGAAAGCAGCTGGCATCCTACAAGAAATACACTTGAATAGAACATAGTTCAAGACATTTAAGACCTTTCTGAGAAGTGAAAACCTAGATGAAAATACAGCCTCAGAGTATAAATGGAGGAGCTGTCTAGCACAATGTTGTTGACGTTCTGTTAAAAAAAAGAAAAAGAAATAACCCACAACAAAACCCACAGTTGGAAGGTGGGAGGAGGGGATTGTATCCTGCTAAACTGTGAGTTTCGGTAATAAGGCTTCACTAAGAAAAGTGCAGCATAACTAAATTTAACATACATTCTAGAAGAGCAATCAAATCATATAGCCAGAGCTTCAGTGAATAATTCATGTGAAACCTGATGAGATAAAAGGACTGACATGAGAGAACACCATAAATAACATACTGTAAAAAGACTGAAGACCAAAGATCTAGGCTTTCATCAGCAGATATAAGGCAACATTCTCCTTTGGAAATGCTGGTGGTTCTTCACTCAATCTAGTCAACTTGCATTTTCACAGTTTTTAGCTGGGAAACTGACAGGAGACAAATTTAGTATTGCTAACTTGCTACTAAACTCTAGTTCTTGCCAATTCCCTTATTTTCTTAAATTGACATTTTGCTGAACAGGATAATAAATGCAGGACCTTGTTGCCATTCCTGGTGAGTGAAAATAGGAGAATGATCTCTCCTATTTGGTCTGCAATCCACACAACACCTTTCACCACTTCTTGTATTTGGCATAGAATCGATGCCTTCTTGTCTGAGTCACACTGCTTCTCTTCATCTGATCTTCTAGGTTAGAGCAGAGAGATGTAAAGCACACTGAAAGACTGAAAATCACTTTTCTGGGAAAAATGGACTTTTTTTTTGAATATGTCTCTGCTGCAAAAGATTAGCGTGAAGCAGCATTTTAAAAATAGTGATAATCCACAACTGCCATGGACCCAGTGGCAGTAGAGTAAGTGTTGCATTGGCTAAAAGTCCATCTCTTCCCTTCCATGGCTATGTTGCTCTTATCTGGGCTTTTTGGTTGTGGTAACTAAGACTGTGTTTTTCAGGTTTATTTTTTTTTTCCTGACTTTGGCAAGGACACATGGGTGACCTTTGTCAGCATCTGCCAAACTGCAGCAGTGGCAATCTACTGTGTTGCTTCTGATAAAAAAGGACACCTATACTAGTTTACCCCAAAGCCAAGCTGAAGAAAGTTGTAACATTTCTTTACATTCTAGATGTGTTATGGTGTGGTGCAAATGCTTGACAAGGTGTAAACCACTCTCCTCCTCAAGTATTTGCCTTAGTCAATGTCCTGCTGACTACATGTTGGAATGGGATGCCAGCATAGTACCTTTTTCCTTTGTGAACAAATACTGATATTCAGTGAATAACAAGGTGTCTGTGACTTCAACAGGTTCTTTTGGTGTCAATAATCACACCAAGTTGATGGCCCACTGAGTGAGTTTCCTCTGATGGAAAAGAGTCAGCTAGAGACCACAGTGAATAGAAAATTATGTGGGTGCGATATACATGCTGGATTGTTGTGTTTAAAGTTAAATATACTTTACTCTGCTTTATTACACCAAAGCCAAGATGCCCAGTACTTTGTAAACCCAAAGGGCCTATAGCATTTAAACTAGATCTAGTCATGCTATTTTCAATTAACATGTTTATTCTGTTCACAGAAAAAGAAACAAACCTACTTCTATCATTAAGGTATGATAACTTATAATCTCTTAACAACAATTTATTTTGTTATCCTAAATCAAATTTATTTCTTTTTAGATAAATTTAATATTTAACAGTAATTTCTGGTTTAGCTTTCTGTGAACAATTGTTCAAGTAACTCAGTATTACATAGTCTGGGTCATTTAGAGAATTGCCTTGTCCACACTGGAAAGGAGAATTCCACTTATCACAGCATCTTTGGAAATCCAGAAAGAGTGGAACAGTATCACATGGCTCTGTAAGACATATTCAAACCAGATTCACAGTTTTATAGAAGAAAAAATGCCTTCCAGCTTCACTTCTAATCGGTATAATGAAATTGTTTGATGCTGAAATGACTAGAAGCAAATTGCTTCACCTCTAGTACCATGATTTTTTTTTTTTTTTTTTTTTTTTTTTTTTATTTGGTGCGTTGT
>VXBB01006127.1:246571-375581 GCA_013399915.1 Illadopsis cleaveri
TTTTTTTTTTTTTTTTTTTTTTTGTATTATACTGTGTGCGTAGTTCTGTTTCAAGTTGTCACCCCAATTTGAAATCATGATAAATATTGATGTATGGATATTGCCTATAAAGCATGTCCCCACTCCTACCTAGGTCTTAAAAAACTTTTCTTCCTGGTCTGTCAGAGCTATTGCATCTTAGTGAACATTTTCTAAACCAGTGAAACAGCCTCCCACAGCCCATTTGGATTGCCGTGGTGGGCCAGTGCTTTGCTCACTGCAATGCAGTGGTAAGCCACTATGTCTCAAGAGATACTGGTCTTTCTGGAATGCAAACCTGGCATTAGTCATTTTAGTACATTGCACTGAACATTTAGGCATTTATACATTGCACTGAACAGCTCTGCCTGTCCCAATGAGAAGGGCCAGAAACTAACCTTGGTTAATCACCGGATTCATTCTTCTGGCAGTCCTTTCAGCTGATACTTGTTTTCTTAATCTATGAAGTTATTTCACAGGCTTTCTATTTATAATGCATTTAATGTCCCCTACTGGTGGTTTATTCTTGGAGTATAGTGGTACAAAAATATGTATTAGAAGCAGACGATATTAGTCCTAGATGTACTTGTTGTCTCTGAATTTTATTGAGCAATTGTTTCTCTTGCCTGCAGGCACCGATTCATTACAACACAATCCAAAAAACAACCTTGGATTTCAAATAAGTAACTGAGGTCAGAAATTTGGCACAAAGCTCTTAAACCAATAGTGGAGGAAATTGCTTTATTACAGAGTTAGGCTGATATTTTCAGAGGCAAGAATAACGCCCATTAACATTGTTGGCAATCACACAGCCTAATCCCAAACACGTAACTTAGAAAACTTCCCTCTGTGTGGACAAGTGTTCTCAATGAGTTTCTAAATTTATAGAAGCCTCAAAAGCCCATAGTCTCTTATGTTTTGTTGTTAGAGTCTGCAGTCAATTCCCAAAGGTAGGACTCCAGCATAGCAACAAGCAGCATTTTTATTAGGCCAACATTCAGCAAAGTAACGTTGTTTATATTATACATTCTTATTTTTACACATAATTTTCATGATTCCATTTTAGCTCTATTCCCAGTAGATGTCTGAAGTACCATTGGTCTAATCTCTACTGACAAAGAAAACATGCAGTAGATTAGGCAGTGGTAATGGTTACCAAGTACGGGGCCCCTGCTGTTGAACTCAAATGACAAGCTCATCATGAGCTGTTTCTGATGTTCAGCTGTTTTACTTCAATATCCTCCAAGAAGCAAAGTTGGCAAGGTCTCTGCTCTGAGAACAGTGACAACATAAGAAAAGTCAAGGCCCAAATCACGATTTTCACAGCCCTAAAGATTCCAGGAAAATGATTTCTTTGTTAGTATGGTCTGTTTTTAACTTTCACGGACAGCATGAAAATTACTTTTAAAAAACAGCAACATCAGCAAGAAGTTGCCATGACCTATAAACTTGTGTTATAATATCCATTCTCTATAGTTCAACAATCTGTCTGAAATCTGAATGGAAGTCGGGCTTGTAATACTGCCGTGTCTTGGAGATCACAAAGCAGAAGTTCCTTGTGGAACAATTTTGTTCTTGAATAATATGAAATTGCAAAAGCTGTTAATGTGGCAGAAAGAGAAGAAGCTGGAACAAGAATCTAGCATCTGGATATACCCTGAAAAAGTTCCCATTTCTCAAAGAGGTGAGGTATTAATTTCTTTACCTTTTTTGTTATTGTGATTGCTATTAATTCTATTTGGCACTCCTCACCTTCATGAAGACAGGACTTTCAAGCTGTCTGTAGAGAAATATTGAGTCAGGGAAACCAGCAACTCCTTTGTGTTTGCCATCTTCTGGTTTTGAGGCCCATCTGGAAACATTCATATGTAGTTACATTAGGTATATTCCAGAGGCTCCTGAAATATTGGTCTGCTTGTTGATGGCTGTCACCCTTTGTATTCAATTACCAGGAAGAAATCTTCCTGGGAGGGAAAATGTGGAAGAGAAACAGTAACATTTGCAAAGTGCATGAATAAATAAATAGGATGCACAGAAAAGTCTTCTAAAATTCTCCTGGTCCTAGTCTTGGTTCAAGCAATAGAGACTGTGTGATCCTTGAACGATGGATATGCCAGTACCTAGCAATGTGGTTCTACTCATTTGCATTTTAGTATGACGATGAACACAAAGACAAAGTTAGGCGGAGTGCTCAGGATCCCAACTTTCTCCAAGGGGGTAGAGAGTGCTGCTCACCCAGTCCTTTGGGGGACTGATAAAATCAGTCCTGAAGCTGTGTCCTCTGCTTGGTTGATGTTTTGGGAAGGAATGAGTGATGGCTACAATGAGCTGATGAAACCTGACAGGAGCAGATATGGTATGGACAAGAGAGGTGACCTGGACAGTGACATGTAGCAGGGGTGGAGACCTACAGGGCTCAACCCAGCCTTTGAATGAGAGTAGTGGTGTGTGGTTATTGTTGTTTGGGTTTGGCCAGGATAACAGAAAGTCTATTTGGTCTTGATAGAGTGAAAGACAAATATTTGGAGTGAGATAATATTTGACTGAGAAAGACAAATAGGGTGTGGATGATGAGTTACGTATGAAAGAAGATAGGAAATCTCTGGAAGTCATGCAGGACAGGTGGGTAGGCCAAGGAAAGTGAACAAAAAAGCAGTCAAGAGCTGACAGGATGGAGAGGATAAAATAGTAGAAGAGTGTGAGTGGAAGTCCTTGTAGGTAAGGGAATATGAAAATTTAGGAGTTTCCAGTATTTTTAATGACATTGGGAATAAAAAGGTAGTAATGACAGAGAAAGAAGGCTTTATTGTGGTTGATCAAGCTGTTGTCCTGCAAATTATCTAATAAGGAGATAGACATGATTCCAATAATGCTTTTTACTTTTTGTTTGTTTATTTGTCTTTGGGGAATTTTTTTGTTCCCAGAGAAGCCATTTTGAGAAGAATTTTCACTTTTCTATTCCAAAAAATACCATTTTTTGAAGACTCTGGGAAATAGAGATCTGGTTTTTGATCCACTCATGTTTACTTTTAGCTGTGTTGTTCAAGAGAGGAAGTAATATTTTTAGATTAAGAGAACCAGTTGCTATTTCTTAATAAAACTTCTGGAATCCTCTCATTGCAAATTCTTCATTATTTTGATTGTACAGAGTATAATCATTAGTACCTGAACAGAGGTACCTTAAGAAAGAACTGTATGACCAAAGAAAGTCAGTTCTCCAGCACCAAGGTTAGATTAAATATTTGATATATATCAATGGCAAGAAAGAGCCATGTTAGTTATATTGATGGTTTTTACCTTATTATTAATGTACAGTTTGCATTTTTAGAAAGTGGAATCTATTAACCCTGTGCTTCAGAGTTACTGTGTGTACAAGGAAAGGTGATGCAGAAGGACTAGTCTGAGCTTGATATGTAGCCTTGCTTGTGACAGTTTACCAGCTTCTTGAAAAGCCCAGTCCTTTCTATATTCATATCAAAGCTGATATGTGCAAATTTCTTTGCAGTGATAATATATACATTCCTGGTAAAATGGGAAAAAGTAAATTAATTTCCTCTGATAGCTGAGCTTGGTTAAGAACAGTTCAGGCTTACACAGTAATTGTCTAAATTGGTTTTTTTAGGAAGTTGATTCAAGACCCATGACTCAATCTTTAAGATACTGTCTACCTAGGTTTTCAATGATGCTAGTTAAAAAGTATGTGCTGTGTACTGATTCAGAAGATATCCCAACAGAATGCTTATAGAGCTCAGATATATAACTGGAATGAAACAAATTGCTCTGTACACCACATTTGGAAGAAAACAAGTCAGTATCAGAGTCTGGATAATTTTCACATAATCAGAACGTCTGAGGTTGGAACAGACCTGTAGAGGTCATTTGGCTCAAACACCTCACTCAAGTGGGACCCTCTGGAGCCAGTTGCCCAGGACTGTGTCCACACAGCTTTTGAATATCTCCAAGAAGGAACACTTCAGAGTTTCTAGAAGTGTTCCACCCATTCTCCTTTGTATCTGTTACTGAAGGAGCAGGCTGTACACCATCATGCACAATGTGTCACTAAAAACTCGCAAGTGCACTCAAGAGCTTTGGTGTGGGCATGTATTTGCCCCATCCCTCAGAGTATTATTTCACAGTGGTGTACAATCAGCCAAAGTCACACTCTGCCTCTCTTCCCCAGCCTTTAAAAAGAAAATGGTCTTCTGCTGACTCAGCCCCATGAACTAGCTCAGTGCAAATCGTAGAAACCCATAGCACGGGTGAGAAGGAGGGACTGGAACTGTATGGCCAGGGGAGAGATGAGGAGTAGACAGCATTGTTATAGTTTGTGTTTGAGTATGACTTAACAGTCACAACTGACATAAGGTCAATGGGAAAAATATGAAGTACAATTTATTCCTCTCATTGATGATGAGCTGGTTCCTCTCTCAGTCCACAAAGTGCTTCTGTCATCTAAGTAAGAAAAATATTAAGATGTCTTTACTAAATTTTGAAAATAGTCAATTTTAATTGCAGGGTAAGGTAGAATACAGTATAAATAACAATTGTAGTCATATTGATATCTAGTTCTTTCCTATTCAAACTCACTACCTTCTTTGGATAATACCCTTAGGTTTTTGTTGTAAGAAGTTAAGTATTTTTCTTCAAATATCGTGGGCAAATTGAAGCTAAAGTATCTTTTCTCATTCTGTGTCATGCTCAGCTACAAGATTCAAACTGAGTTACTGCAGTGACTTCTGAAGTAACAAATTACATTACTAATGTGAGAAAATACTGTAAGAATATAAAAATTTATTAGATTGAAGAGATAGTTGAATTTTGTATTTCAGCTGCTTTGGATTTTACCAGGAGAAATTTAGGTATCTCTTCCCTAATGCCATGTATATTCCAAATTTTTTTTTCCTGCTTGTTATTTCTTTATAGAAATATCATCATTCCAACCACATCACTTTTTGAGGTAGAGCCCTACATGGGCAGTGATTTGTGAAGGATTACTAGTAAAGCTTACACTACAATTGCCTGAAGAAAAAAAAAAAAGGAAGAAAATAAAGCTTACAGTAAGGTAATGTATACTGGCAATATCAAATTCATTCTACATGCAGAGTTTTAAGCCTGCTGTGTTTGCTAAAAAATGTTGTTTCAGTTTCTATATGTCAAAGAACAATAATCCATCTGCAAATAAGGATTTGCTTTAAGCTGTCTTGTATATCAAGATTTCAGAAAAAAACCCTGACAACTAAAATTTGTAACTTCTATTGTTATTATTATGCTTAGGGGTAAAGGGGTCATTTTAAACCTATGAAACCGATGAAATTTCTTATTATGATTGGCATACTGATAGCACAACTGTGTTTGCACCCCCCTATATTAGATACTTTATAAATCCTGACGCTTAAACATCAGAGCTGTTGTTCACTGTATGCCTGGCCAAGAGGACTAGGTACCACGTTGTTCATATAAAGAAAATGGGTAGGATAACTAAACTGATCTCTCCAGCTGCACCACTGTAGTCCTCTCAGATACAGCCTCACTGCAGTGAACTGAAACTGGCAGCACATCAGCTGTGCTCAGTTCCCTGTTGCACTGCTCTAGCTGGAGCAAAACCATCAGTTTTTGCATCATTCCTATAAAAACAAGGTCTGTTAGAAATGTAAAACAAGAGTATGCAGTAAACTGGCACATGTCACTGGAAAGCATATGTGTAGAGGCAATCAGGTGTTTTCAAAAGTGAATGCTGTAGAAGGAGTGTAAGATTTGGTCTTATCATCTGTCTATGCAGTGCAGTGAAACACTGATGCAGTGGATGATGTACTGTTTTCAGCTCCTTGTCTTCTGTGATGTTTCACTGTCTTTAGGACTGGTGTAACTCCTGTTTGTTTAGTACTGCAATGTACTGTAATTTTCTCCCTGTGGGACAGTCAGCTTTTTTGGTTTTGCACTTCTTACCAGTATCCAACCATCATGAGCCTTAGCTAGATCTGTCTTAAGCCTCCATAAATGAAATTAATATTTACCTCCTTCATTGGTTGTGCCAAGGATGAGGAGCAGGGACTTTACAAGATTCAGAACTCTCTTATTGGAAGGGTTAAAAGCAAAAACTAACAAGATAGGCTCTAAACTTTCTGAGTGACAGGTACAAGCCTGGCTTTCTTGAGACTCAGCATAAGCCAAAGAGTCACACTCTGTATATTTATGCCTAAATTTGATCTTCTTTATAGCATCAGAGCTCTGTAATAATAACATAGTTTTTGTATTTCTCAATGTCTTTGATAATTTTTCTTTCTTCTTGATCAGATCCTCAAGGGCCACCTCACTTTTAATTTATTGAATATTAGATACCCAGATGCAAGCTGGACACACTAACAGGTTTGAGGACTGAGTGAATGTTTTCTTTGCTCTGTACCCTCCCCTGGGCCTCCTTTTTAGGTGACCCTTGGCTGTCCTTATTTTCTTCATTGTGGTAAAGGCTTCAGCCATGTATTTTGCTTCACTATTTGCATATTTCAAACAGATATTCCTACAGTATTTTAGTGCAAGGCTTGTTCTGGTGAGCTTCAAATTGATCATAAAGCAGTTTTCATATTGGCTTGCTTCACTTAGATTTAGGTCAGGCCTAGATGCTGGGATGGGATATATATTTTAGGGATACAGAGTTATGCAAATTCCTATGTTGAGTAATGAGAAAGTAGGGTATGATCCTTTCAGACAGTTACCTGCCTCTTATGAGTGAAGTGCAAGGTGCTGTGTGTCCTGGGTATCTGAAAATGCCATCTGGTCTAGTGGTCTTTCTAATTTCTGAATACCTGTATAATAAGGTACATCAGGGTAACACTCAACTCACTTGAAATTGTATCATTTGACAACAGAGCAGGTGACCACAGCAAGGGCTCCCAGATTTCATCTGATTTAAGATTTAAAGATGGCAAGTGTTTTGAAGGAAGGCCCTTCATTCCAGAGCTTAGTCCTCCTTGTTGGTATCACACAGCCTGGGCGTGCAACCAATTTGTCTGTGAACTCTGGATTTCCTTAAAGGAGTGGCCCAGGCTTAAGTCCAGGCATAGAAAGGGCAAAATGAGGGAAGAATGGGTGGCAAGTGACAAGAGGCAGGTAACTAATACCTGTAATTCTTTACAGCCATAAGACCCTGTGAAATTTTGAATGAACTTTTAAATATTTATAAAGCTGTTAATGTTGAAAACAGGCATTTTTTTGCAGTGAAATGGAAGCAAACAACCAAATCAAGTAATTCTCTTCTAAGGAATCAGATCTTGCTTGGCAGATCTGAACTTTTGACAACCTAAGTATTAAAGTTTCTCATTTGGAATCACATGATCCTTTTCCAAAGAATAGACTCGGGATTGAAAAAAAGAAGAAAATAAAGGAAAAAAGAAAAAGCAGAAAATAAAAGGAGAAAGAAGAAAGCAAAATAAACTTATCGATCTGTCTTTCTTTCTTCTATTATGCCTCTCTTTACCTCTCTCCTTCTCTCTTTCTGCTTTCTTGCTCCAGCACTTGACTATATCATACTGTGTTGCTGGTTGCTGAGGTGCTGCTTCACCTTCTGCAATGTTGCTTGATCTTTGATTTCCTGTGAAGCACAATGAATCTTACATTAGAGTGTGCAGAGTCAGGTGGTGCACCATCTGTTCCCAAGCTCTGAAAACACGGAGTAACAGAGAGCAACAGAAAGCAACAGCTACACCAGTTTCATCAGAATATTCATATTCACACAGTAACAAAAAAACAGATGACTCTATTTTCAAGCAGAAAGAAGCACTTAGTTTTCCAAGTTACCTATTAAATCTAACATGTTGGGCTGTTTGTTAAGATATGCTTAATACTCATTAATGTGGCTCAGTCATAAAATGTTAACCAATTCATAGTGCTTAAGTGATTAGATGTTAGGGAGACCATGTGATGTGGACTGCAAGTAATGTTAATTTAACTGTATTTAAGAACATCTGTGCATGCAGTGACCAAAAGACTGCTGGAAAACTATGGTACTAACATCGTGAGGAGCAGGTAATGGAGAGGATTGGTAATTCCCCAGTCACCAACATATGATAATACTTTTTTCTTTTAGCATGCACTAACATTCTGTTGAGAAAATGCTATGTATCCCTGACTTAGCCTTAGAAATTTCTGTGCTACCCTACTAAATATTGATTATGGTTCATAGGCTACAGCTATTTTAATTATATGTTTTCTTAACTGCTGTTTAATCAGACAAAGAGAAATACCTTGAGTGCCTTAGACCATGCTTATTGGTTGAGAGTAAATCAGCTACAGTCAGTTGCTAACAAAAATGCCTCTAATTCTTCAAGGTTCCTCTCCATATTAATGCTAGAAGAGCTTAAGTCAGATTTGCAGGAGTCCAAAATTGCTTTAACTACTTTGCTAAACATTGTGCTTATTATAGAAGAAACTAGACGAAAGATTTATCACATTTTTAGAAACCATTTAAAAAGCTTCACTGATCTTCCTCCACTTTAACTTTCCAACACTCTTGTTTTGAAGCACTATATTACAAGAAGAATATAAATGTTCAAAAATAAAATTGCTTCTGCCAAAAAATGAGGAAGTCACGGAAGAAAGGAACACTGTTTTGTTTAGCACTGGTACATCAGTACTCTCTCTAGTGTCTTCCATCTCTCAATACACAGCACTGAAAATAAATTGTATCTCATGGGTAGGGTTGCCTATTCCCAATTGTGCTCATGATTTGTTGAATGATCTTGAGAATTTGCTATGTGCTATAGTTCATCCAGACTTGAGTAGAGACAATGATGATTGTATATAGAATGATTGTGTACATGCAGGATCTTTGACACAGAAATGTTCACCTATTTTACAACCACCCAATTATCTTACTCCATAATTTCCTTGAGGGATTACATATGTCTAGCTGACAGCCACATATAGCGTTGTATAATCATATAATGCAAAGTGTGTTCTAATATTTGTATTATTTTACATATGTGCATATGTGTATATGTGCTATGTGGATTATATATAATGTGTGTAAATGTAGCTGTAAAGATAGACAAATACACCATGCCCCATGATATGCAGTAAGGTTACTGCATGGTTGTAAAACATTTGAAAAATCTGCATCAAAGATACTGTACTAACACAAAGTAAAAAACCATCCTGCCTTAAAAAAATGCTGAGCCCCTCACTGTTGCAAACAGGGCAATGGGGGAAAAAAAAGGTAACTCAAAAAGCTGACACAAACATATTCTGTGTCTTGGCAAATGTTGGTAGCAAAATTGATTTTGCATTGTCTGAGTTTGGAATGGCTAACGTTGAGATCAAGCTGCTAGTCTGCAGAGGAGCTAAGACTTTTGGCAGATAGGAATAAACACAGCATATGCAAGCAAAATGCAGGACAAAAAAGACCCCAAACCCAGTTAAATTAGAGATAGCTTCTGATTTTCAGCCTGAGCAGTCCTCAGTGCCCAGCTGGCTCAGCTCTACACTTCATGGCTAATCAAGATGATCAATTAAAATATTTCTCATTGCTTAATGTGCAACTATGTCCTAGATCAATGAGGCTTAGAAGTCCTATAATCAGATGTCCCAAGCTTTTAACCTTTAATAATTGAGCTGTAAGAGACAAGACCTCATTCTACTTGAAGCCTTCAGGAACATGTGTTAGTTTATTCTTTGCTTGTTAATTGTTCATTTGAATGTAAGAGTCTGACCCTATGTTTGCTGACTTGAACAGCAGTATTTCCACTGAACTCAATGGATTTGTCTGCACTGTTGCTGCCTGGGGGTTGGTCATCTCTGAACCAGTATAAACACGTGGGTGTTGTATATGCTGGAAACAAGCAAACAGCTAGCCAGAGATAAGCTGTTAGCCAGATAGAAGGTTTGCTGCTTCTGCAGCCTGTGCAGAAATGTTTGTGAATATAAAGCACCATGTAGACAATACTGAGTTACCTCTAAAGAAGGAATTAGGATCAGTCCAGCTGCAGCACTGAAATGGTTTTCCAGTGTTGGAACAGGCTGCCCAGGGAAGTGGCTGTCACCAACCCTGGAGGTATTTAAAAGATGGGTAGATGTGGCACTTGAGGATGTGGTTTAGTGGTGGATTTGGCAGTGCTGGATTAGTAGATTTGAAAATACCTCAGAGGTATTTTCCAACCTAAATTATTCTGTTATTCTATCTGCAAGTTTCATCCTGGGTAATTTATTTTGCTCTGAAAAGTAAATGTGGGATGTCTATCTCATTTGGCTCTCCTACAGCTATAGCACAATTTTGAAAGATTTACTCCTTCAGAAGCAAGGAAAAACAGCCTCTGGTCTAAAAACAGGCTACTGAGGCAGAGTTTGGTCCATGGATTTGTCCATGCTCACATTGGAGGTCTGTGTGCTGTGGAGCTCGCATTGAAACTAGAAATCAGAGGCAAATATTGCTGTATCAAGATGACTGGAGCCTTATTCCCATGCTTCTTACGGCAAACGGTCCTTGTTGTGGGTTAAAAAATGGACATAAACACCACCCCACAAGCTACCCAGTCATGTGTATAAGTTCACCAACCAACATTCATCCCATTCAGCTGGGACCAAGTTCTGGATTGAGCCTCCTTGTACTCTTTTTAGATATGAGCTGGATTTCCTGAACAACGTAGGGATGACTAGAAGGGGTAATGTTTTCTGAAAGCTAGTCTCACAAACAATCAATTTAAAGTGAATTGACCTGATTATTACATTTTTCTCTCAAAGTGAGAGTAGAAGGTGTGTGTGAATCTGTAAGTGCAAAAGGTAGTCCTGAAGGTAGAAAAGAGTTCATTCTTAGGTTCCCTCAAGGTGCTGTGGGATGTCAGCTTCTGTTGAGGCACGCCTGGGGTTGTATCATGTCAGCAATTGCTACGGACTGGTCAGAACTCTGGTGCAGATGTGTCTGGGGTGGGACTACGTGCAAAGACCATCCAGTTGCTAGGGTAATGGCGTGGAAGGCAGCAGTGAGTACATTCTCTGGGAAGAACATGGATAGGGTAGAGAGGGGCAGCAGGGATGGTGGATGGCGTCAGCGTATTGAACTGATGCATATATCTCTTTGGATTTAAAACTTTAACCATATAATCTTTTTCTCTGTTGATTTTTAAAATTTTATTATGTACTGCAATACAGAACCTTAAATTAAAATTAATGCTGACCCATTGACTTGAATAGGTGATGGCTCTGAATTTCTGGGAGCTGAATTTGCCTATGTTCACATTTTTTTCAATTACAATGACAGCAGTTTTAATTTAGAATAATATTATCTGGTACATATTTATCGTTCTGCTGCCAACTAACATCTCCATGGAGAACCTGAAAGATTGTGACATAATTAGCAGAGACAATCTCCAAAATGCCAGAAGTGAGTAAAGTTGCAGGCAATCCCCTCTTGAATTTACCTGCCAATATTTTTTTCTAAAATGTGTTATGATTCCCATTTGTTTAATATTTATGAAAAACTACAAAGTACTTTCTAGTAGCTATGTTCTGCATTAATCACATTTTACTATTATACCTGTTTATGACTTCATTAATTAATTATCATTAATTAATAATATAAATAACATTTACATTATTAATTATTAAGTATATTAATAAATTAAAGGCCCTTTATTAAAGAAAGTGGAAGTGAAATATTTTGAGGCCCAGCTGCCTCTTCGATTGACTGTAAAAACTTGCAATAATAGTTGCAACCTGAAATTATCCCACAGATGAAAAGCTATCATATAACAGATTTCAGTGGGCTGCCTGACACAAAATGCTAGCAATCTCTATCATCTTGGACCAGGCTCTAAGCCCCAGCTGAGATTTCACCAGACTGGACATGTTCTGTCTGAAATGTCAAAATGTTACTGAATCACAGGTAAATGTATATTTTGTTTGATTCAAGCTATGGCAAGGATCAATCCTGCTCAATAAGACATTTCTGAAGGCAGCAATTCATTTTAGGATCTATGCACTAATAACTACTTTAAAGCAAACATAGCCTGACAATTTGCTTTTCACTGACAAGAGCAGTAGAAACAATTGTAGTCCTTTTGGCCACATTAAGTCAAAAGTCTGATATCACCCTCATATTTTGAAAGGTAAAATCACATCAATTGTTCATTCTACTATAAATTACCCCTTAAAAATTTCAACCTCACTTTTTGCTCCACCACATATGCTTAAGGAGAATAGTGCATCTAGATTCAAGCTCAGTTGTGAATATGCATCAAAGGTTTTATACACAGTTCACAAAAAATCTTATTTGTCAAGATATATTTCCTTTATCCAAAGCTAATAACCAGTTTCATTTGCATCAGCTGCAGACAGTATGTGCAAAGCTGACACTGAGATTTTGCCTTTTTTGACTGAAATGAGGCAGGTGAAAGAAAAGAGGAAAAAAACCTCAACAGCTGATTTTAGAAAAATTCTAACTGGATGGTGTTCATTTTGCTGAAGAAAATTCTTGCTCCATTTTAACACAGTTCATCTTCCTTTTTGACATGCCATATCTTCTGAGAAGACACAGCACGTCTTCAGATTGTTACTGAAGTATAAAAACCATAATAGTGCTTTGTTGGGAGTTGAGTTAGAGCAGGAACATGCAATATGTTGTCAATGCCTAGTAACCCCTCAGTTATATCTATTCTTATGCTTTCACACGTGAGTGGTAGATTACCCACCAGCAAAAAGTCTCCTGGATGAGGTAACATGCCTTGATATTTTAAGTGCCTATAGGTGAGCTGAACCTGAAGCTGAACCTAGTCTGATTATATTTAGGGCTTATTTTAGTTGAATAGTATATGTGGAGTTTTGCCCCCAGCCCAGCATTAAAATATGCAGGTGTCTATTGGCCCTTGTATGTTAGTGATGTTTGAAAAATAAGTAATTTTCACTGTAGTTGTTGGATGTATTTCGAAGGTTTAGGAATGTGAACTAGCACTTGCAGCCCTCTTAGTAATAAGAATACTGCTGGATTTGAAAGAAGACAAGGACAAAATTATTTTTTCATCATTTGATAAATGTTACAAAAATGTTTTAGATCAATGTAAATCTGATAATTGTGTAACATAAACATTTTCTTGAACGTGGGTGTAATTTGGAGTTCAATGAGAGACTCTCTTTTCCTCTATTCCTACCAGGAGCTGAATTTAACATAATGTAGCTATGTAGAGAAATGACAGACCCTTTACATTTAGGACCCATGAAATAACAAAAGGAAAAATATTGGAAAAGCTCTTCAACTTGACAGTGGTTCTGTGAATTTGCCCACTGGTTTTCAGGAATACTGACATTACTTAGGTTTTCTTACAAGTGGGAGGACTGAAGAGTCCTATAGATTTTTGTGTATAGGAGAATTTTTCTCAATATTAACCAGACAAAGTGTAGGACTTAACAGCATTTTCCCCCAGAGTTTGTGTGGCCCGTAAACAAGTTGTTTGAAAGTTAAACTGTTTATTCAGCTCTTGATGTCTCTGTACATGATCACCACCACCAAAAGAAAACACCCCTCCTCTCAAACACAGGTAAAGTAATGCCATTTTTCTACTCATCTTCCTGTGGCATTCTATACCTTACAGATCTGCAGGAAAGCACATTTTAATGGGAAAAACTAACCACAGGTTACAACAGATACTAGGAGGGAAGCCTCCTAAGGAATTTGCGTCATGGGCTACAAACCTACCAAGAATCATAGGAAGGGCAATGCATACCAAAAATTAATAGTGTCTGAGAAAACAGTGCTGGATTTTTAAGAAGTAGTGTATTATTACAGGTCAATACTCCCTAAATTCATAAGCTTTTAACATCTCCACTTGTGCTGCTTTACTCTGCCCAATGATGTATCTTTTGTTCTTTGTAGACTATCTTTAATTGGAAAATTGTTTAATAAATCCTCACATTTTATCTCATCAAAGACAGACATAGCGTGTGTAAATATTCATTACCAATTCATGTTTAAAACCACTTTGATAAATTAACTTCATAACCTTTAGAGAACAGGAAGAGACAGGAAGCCTGGATGTAACTGAGACTGTGCATTAAAAAATGGAATTAAAAAAAGTAACTCAACAAAGTAATTTGAAAATGTGTTTAGAAAGATTTTGATTGTGTCTATTAGTCAAAAGGAGATTCACATGTGCTCTTTTAGAGTAGAAGATGAATTATCTTCTTGAGCTGCCAGTCTCACTATTCCATCTGTAGATGTAGCTTCAGCCACTGGCTTAATATAACTTTTAGGTCGCCATGAATCTAAATCTTGTGGATATTTAATAACTGCCAACAATACAGTACTGTAAGATGTCTTAGTCCAAGTTTTACAACAGTCTGGTCTCATGTAAAATGCTGTTCCAATCATTTTTTTACCTTCTTTCTTCGATCCTTTACAGGATCAAATTTTTCCTTTTTCTGCATCTTTTCCCATATTTGTTATGAAAGGTCTGAACTCCTTGCCTTCACCATTAGGTTTCTCCAGACCCTGCCCTGTCTCCACCCTCAATATCCCTCCTATTCACACCTGAGTCTTCACTATTCGCTAGTTTTATCTTCAGTCACCTCTGAACTTCCTCTCCCCTTGCTTGTCATCCTGGGGAAAAGCTTCCTATTACTATATACACAGCTACTTTATCATCCTCTTTTCATTCCCTCCTTAAAACTCTCTTCTTTGGGACCATAAATTTTAGTGAACAGCTGACAGCAATTATGATGTGAATGTGCTTTGACCCCTATCAATCTTAGTGACCAGTATTGTCTCATTTTTTCCCTTGAATTTCTCCATATGTCTGTATCTGTTGCCTCTTGTCATACTTCAGGTACATCTCCATAATACTTATAGCTAGCTGCAGAATAGAAAGAAAAATATCTGGAATATCTTTAAACGAAATGACTTTATCATAAGCAGTAGTCTCCTGTACGGTATAGACGTATCCTTAAATTGTAATCTTGCTGAAGCAGAGCCTGCTTTTTTGGCAGGAGTAGCATAATTTCAGCTTGTAAATAAATCTCCTAAGTACCAGGGAAATGCAAATAATTACCAATAATGCCAAAAAAAAAAATAAAAAAAATAAAAAAAATCCTGTAACCAGACAAGCTGATTAGCAGCTGAAGCAAAAGTAGAGGTCTTGTCTGCATGAAGTGTTAAGAAATAAGCAAGTAAAATATCCTATATCACTTTGTACCAGCCCTCTTCAAGGTTTGCTTGTGCTAACGCTTAACAGCATATGCACATCATGCAATTTCTTCTACTTTAATTAGAGATCTGTGAGGAGTGAATTCTCTAGAGATAAAACTTCTGCTTATGCTATCCACTAATTATCTGTTTTTTCTTTGAAAAAAATATTTGATATTAGAATCTACTGTTCTTGAGCAGGGAAAAAAGTTACTGTGACCTTTGATGTGACATAATGCATAGTGAATGAATTTAGAGAATATGATGAAATGTAGTTAGATTGGTCTTTGCAGGAGTTAATATACAGCACATAAAAAGAATTGTATCAGGAATCTTGAAAGAGTGCTACCTTTTCTGCATTTTTCTGCACAATACTACTGGGTGAATCAGGTTTGACTGTTGCCATAGGAAAGATATTTACAGGGGTTCTTGCTGGAGTAAGACAGTTGGACCATGGTGTCGTAGCATAAATTCTCCTTGTGAGGAAGGCAAAACCAATTGTCAGTATAAATCATGGCCAGTCCCCACTTCCGAGCTGCAGTCAGACCTGGCTGTGCAGTGCTGGCCCCAGAAGCTGAGGTGTCTTTTCTGCCAGCCGCACACTGCTCAGGGGAGCAGGAGGAAGGAGACACCCCTCGGGCTCAGTGGCTGGAGCAGCTCCTGGAGCTGCTAATTTGATGCCCCCTCAGGCTGAAGGGAGCAGGGTCCCCCTTCACTCTCCTCGGGGAGTGCCTCTAACCACTGAGCTATTACATGTGGCTCCTCCTTTGGATTTATTTTTGAAATAAAACAATGAGTACTGCACAAAGAGCAATTGGTAAAGCTTCCTTCAGGAGAGAATTTGGGACTAAGGGCCACAAGTGGAAAAGGAGTATCTGTCTGCTCACAGCTTAGATCAGAAAATCAAAATTCCAGAGGAGAGAGAAGGGATTGCAGACATGATTAACATTTCCTATTAGCTAGACATAGGAGATTCCCAGCTCTTTAGGAAGCTTCCCTTCACTATATGATTTTGTTAAGGATATGTTTTGATGGTGCCTAATTTTTCATGTAAATGGCTCTGAGAGGTTAGGTATCTAGCTCAGCTCTTGGGACTCCAGCTGAGGGGTTAGAGGTGTCTGATATGAGCAATAGTGGGAATAGCTGCAACAGGATCATGCCCTGGGTCATACTCTCAATCTTCACTTTGATTTATTAATTACCTTAGATCTGATAAATTATGACTCTTTTCAAAGGGCTCAGGAAGGGGACATTTAGATACAGGGAAATTTTAACTTTGTTTTTAGACAATGTCATGTTGCTCTCACCCTGATGACCGAACTCTTTATACATATGAAGCCACTGACTTCATAGATTTTTAACCTCTTCTTAATGAACAGCGCCTTTGTAAACCAGGCAGAGGACAACAATTGTAATTTCATATGTAAGAAATCTCCAACCAGAGGCTTTGCACCAGTTTTAGGGCAGTTTGATTTCTTGGAATTCTGAAGTGTTGCTCCTAATACATTCTGATCAGACGAGATCTAAACCAAGCCCACAATACTGCAGGTTGTTCAGCATACTGCCCTCGCCTCTTTGTATTCCAGTCTTTACAATAATGTAATGGATTTATGAGGAAGACAGAAAAAATAGTGTAAAAGTGCTGGATAATGAATGCTTTCCTTTACATAAGGTATATACATTTAAAACAAAACAGACTTGGTCACTTGAATAAATTCCACAGTACTTTTACAGGAGTAGGAGGATTTACTACAAATTCCCAGTGGATTTTCATCTTTTCATACTCTTTCCATATAAATGATCTTGCCCTTGGAAGTTAGATTTGCTTTTGCATGTACTTGGAACCAGGCAGGTTTTCTAGAAGCCCCCAAAAGCCAGACAGTTTTCAGGGATGCTAGTATGCATCACTGGCACATACAGAAATCCTAGCTCCCAATGAACGGGGACACTTAATGACATTTGTCATTAAGGCTACTTTGTCTGATAAAACATAGATACCTAAATTCAAAAGAGGGAGTCAGAGAGTCTACTTTCCATCACTGCCTAACTCTGATGGCCAAAATGAAAACAAATAAGTGGGACAGCAAATCTTTATCTTATTGATTAAGGATGCCGGCACGGTGTATGTGAGATCTGGGTTTTGATCTGTGTTCCCTGGGCTATTTACGCCTCGTTACATTCAATGGTCTAGGTGAATAACAAACAAAGAGAAAAACGAGACCAGACTGTGAGAAAAGGCCCTTGACTTGTGCTCAGCAGAAGGCACCGTTAGAGACCACCAAGGACCACTGCTGCCTTGCAGAGCCACACTGCAGCTACTGAAAGGCTGCCTGACCCCCAGAAAGGTAGCACAGCTGCTGAGGTGTCTTCTGTGCTGCATGGACTCTTCCTGCTGGAGATGAAGGTTTATACCTGAACCTCTCAAAGGCTGCCAAGGGATTTGAAAAACAATTTCACTGACTTATAGGCATAACTGTTAGCAAAGAGATAGGCTTTGCTATGACAAAGGAACACACTTTTCAGTAATTTTATATTAGCCAGATGGGCAATTCTGAGGGCTGCTGTAACTCAGTTGGTCACGGTCTCTTGTTCTTGAAAGCTTCAGGAATAAAACTTTGAGCCATTGCCTTGCATGTAGGTCTTGATTTCCTACCAAGTCTGCATAACACTCTGCCTTGCAAATGAGGCACCTTGTAAACCAAACCCTGTAAACACATCTGCCTTTCTTCAGAAATGACACAGAGAGCTGAGTATCATAGAATCATAGAACGTTTGGGCTGAGTTGGAAAGAACCTTAAAGATCATCTAGTTCCAACCCCACTGCCATGCGTAGGGAATCTTCCACTGGACCGGTTTGCTTAGAACCCTATCTAGCCTGGCCTTGAGCATTTCCAGGGAAGGTGTGTTGCCTCATTACCCTCACAGGAAAGAATTTCTTCCTTATATCCAATCTAAATCTACTCCCTTTCAGTGCAGAGCGTGCATGTGTGTTCTGGCTTACTCTCCTGGGGTGAGTAGGAACATCTTCTTAGACAGTGAGGTGCCTATATTTTTTTTATCATTGCGGCTTTGAGTATCGCTTGTTCAGCCTGAGCATACCCCCACATTTCAGGGGGAGTCTAGAAAGCTAAGCTCTAGAATAATATTTTGTCATGCTGCTGGGAGAGGTGCAGCCTATGATAGATTTAGGTGAACTTACCTTCTCTAGTTTACTTGCTATCTGAGCCAGATTGCCTTAAGCTACATAAAGATATCTCTGTATCAGTCAGACATGTTTGCAGCACAATGTGCTTAATTGTGGAATCCTCCACAGATTTAACTAAGTCATACAGGGCAGATAAGATGCATCATGAATGACTATTTTTTTGTAATAATATTTCTGATTAAAAATTTCAAATTTCACAATCTGTTTTTTGATGCTCCTCTTACAAAAAACACTTGGAAAGAGAATTAGAACTTTCATAAGCAGAAAAATGTAAGAAAAGCTTGACAGACAAAAAAATGCTGACTCTTTGATATCCTTGATTATAAATCCTGTAATGTAGAAAATTAACTCTACTACAGCCAAAAACCCACACAAGCATCATGTCAATTGTCACGTTACTGGCAGTGGTCGGTGGGAATACATCTAAATCTCTTTTTTTTCTTTCTCTGAGACACTGTCATTCATGGGTGGCTGTTCATGCATAATGTGATAGCCCTGGGGTCACATACTACAGAACCTAGTATGACAATGTCATGTGCTTAACTGAAGGTTGTATGATATTACCTTTAATGAGGAAAAAAAAAGGAAATTAGCCAGGGACAAAAATATACTAATTAACTTAATAATTTATTAATGAAGTTGGCTATGTTTTGTGATAATGCATTATACTATTCTGTCACTGTCCTAGTGGTTTAAAATCTTTAGAGGACTGGCTAGCAGAAAGGATGTCCAGTTCTGAGGAAGGATGGAGGGTAGATAATTCTTACAGAAAACTAAGCATGTTGACTGTTACGCTGCTTAACATAGGAAGTTGATTTACATGTTTCTTAAGCAGATGTACAAGAGATATGGTATAACTTAGTTTAATACATGAAGTAGTAATAACAGTTTTGTAAAGAAAATCCCTTTATCATTGCTAAAATTGTAAGTTTTACACTCTCAGCATAAAAATGGTTTTATTAACTTTCTTTTGGTCACCAATGACAGCAGAAAAGGCCTGATTCATTCAATCCAGGAGTTCTTTGCAAAATAGTAAAAGAAAATCATGAACAGAAAACTGATGCAAGGATGAATCTGTCTTTATAGTTATGGAGAATGCACCATAGTCATGGTCATATTTGAGAAGCATCCTTCCTAACTCAGAGGGTTCAGGTTCCTTATTCTTATTCTATAAAATAAGGTCTTTTGGACAATGGCCTTCTATGTGTGAAGTCTGCCTTTCTAGTGGTTTTCAAAGTGTTTTACAAAAAGGTATTTAATATATTATTGTTACTCTTTTCACTTCAGCAAAATGTTTTCCTCCACAATCTTGTTGAGGGCACTAAAGAGAGATTTTCATAACTTCTCATATTTTTCCAGGCTCTGCCCTAATTTGTAAGGGAAGGCCCAACCATATGAATTTGTCTTCCTCTCCTTTTCTTTCTCAAGACTTAGGAGGGCACAGAGATGAGTGTCGCTTACTGTCCCAAGAAGACATGGGAGAACTTGTCATCTCTTTCTCTACTGGCTTATGGTAAGTAACAAAACAATTATTTGCAAGGGCATGGGAAGATATTAAAGAAAAGAGAAGAAAACAGATCAAGCTGTGTATTGAACATGATCCTTTAAAAAATATAATTGAAATGATAATTTTATTTATTTAAAAATTAATTAAGATTCAGTCATTTTTTTTAAGACTGAGAACAAATCATTGATATGATACAACATAGTGAGTGGTACCTCTAACTCTACTTTTGCTTTTCATTTTTAAATGATGAAACAGTTATTGCATAGTTAGCACTACTAAAACTATAAGTTTCAGATGCAGCTCTTCACATGTGTAAAGTCTGAAATACAAAGTCTTAAGTAAATGATATAGCAAAACTTTTTAGTTTTCATTTTGTTAATCTGCCCATTGCATAATTAACACACAAAAATAATTCTCTTCTCAACTTCTCAAGGAATGATTTGATGTTTCAGTGTTGTAGTATGGTTTGAAACATTTGTTAGGTTTTTTTAATTAGTAATTTTTTTAGTTTTACAAGGCCATGGGTATCAAATTATATCACTATATATGGTCATAAATTATATGTACATTTATATACATAATATTCTTATAAACAATAGTTGTAGTTAGAATGTCAATTCTTTCTTAATCGTTTCTTGGGGTTTTTATTATAACTTGTTCCCTGTCACTGAACACAGGCATAATGTAGTCAGAAACTTCTTCTCCTTCCCTGTGAATCCCTATGCAGCTTTTATTATCAGTTTGTTAGACCACAGAGAGGAATAAGTGTAGGTGTTAATGGTGATTAGGTTCTATGCTTTCTTCTTTTCCTTCTTATGAGAAAAATGGGAGGCCCCGTAGGAACTGTGTTCCTATTACTCTAAGCAGACACAGTAGGATGAGTAGCAGACATAGGTAGCCAGCTAGGCATGAGCCAGCAGTGTGTCTAGGTGGCCAAGAAGGCCAGTGGCATCTTGGCCTATATCAAAAATAGTGTGGCCAGCAGGACCAGGGAAGTGATTGTGTCTCTGTACTTGGCACTGTGAGGCTGCATCTCCAGTTCTGTGATCAGTTTCAAGTGTCTCACCTCAGAAAGGACTGTAAGGTGCTTCAGTGTGTCCAGAGAAAGACAATGGAGCTGGTGAACAGTCTAGGAAACTTCTTGTGTGAGGAGGGGTTGAGGGAGCTGAAGTTTAGTCTGCAGAAAATGAGGCTTAGAGACGACCAATAATGTCCTCTACAAGTCTGTGAAAGGAGGTTGAAGCCAGGTAGGGGTTGGTCTCTTCTGCCATGTCTCAAATGAAAGGATGAGAGGAAATGTATCGGGGGAAGTACAGATTAAATTTTAGAAAAATTCTCTGGAAGAGTGGTTAGACATTGGCATAAGTTGACGAGGAAGGTGCTGGAGTCACTGTGTCCGGAAGACATTAAGAGATGTCTGGATGGGGAACTTAGAGGTACTGTGCAGGGGTGATTGTAGTGGTGCTGGGCTGAAGGTTAGACTAGATGACCTTTATGATCTCTAACCTTGATGATTCTGTGATTCTTAATCCTATCTAGCTATTATTGGTAACTTGGGGATGTAGGGGAAATTTTTTAAATTAAGATGAGAACAACTTAGGTAGTCTAAGGTAATCTAGTTCCTGAACTCTCATGGGTAGCTTTGAGAATGGTGCCATGAAAGTTTGGTAGGTTTTCGATGATACAAGGACAAGCACTGATTTACCTATGTAAGATGGAATTGGCATACTGTTATAAAACCTGATTATTGTTGGCTTTAATCAAGAATATACTTCTTCCGAATCTAAAATATTTTGATAATTTTCATTAACAGAGCTTCCTCCAGGGGACAGGTTCAAGGAGTTCAGATATTGGAAGTGGACTTGAGTCCTTTATTTGATTTCAGCTGATGATGTTAATGATTATTTTTAATAATTCAAATAATTTCAAGCGACGTAAAGTCTGAAATTTAACTCTGGCTCTTCCATGTCAATTGCTCACTTATTCATTGTAGTCAGTCTCTCTTTTTCTCAAGAACTAGTATGATAGTGAAAAAATTTCATAATTATTCTTCCCGATGGCATCATAAAACTAATTTTAAAATATCATACAATGATTATACATTAAGTAAAAAAATAGGTGGTTTTGTTCACTCTCCAGAAAAAAAATCTCTTCAATATGTCTACTTAAAATTGATGACAACAGACATATCTGTTCAGTGTGGACTAAACTACATTTCCAATAAGAGTGACATTTGGAAACACAAACAGAATATTCAGTGACATAAGGAAGAAATTTGATGAATTGCAGTGCATCTTGTGATGTACTTCCAAATGCATAAGGCCAAGGAACATCAATAAGTCTGAGTGGTCATCATCTCTCTAGAGAAGCAGGTACTCCTGGCTTGCTTTTAGTATATGCCCTGTGCTAGAGAAGCCATTGACAGACAATGGCAGTCTTATTTCCTACCACATTTTACACTAAAAAAGGTTGTGATAAGACAATTCAGTCTAAATGCCCTGAGCCTCCATACTACTTATGAAGAATTTTTACAGTTCTGGTAGAAGATAGTGAAGAAAGCAAGCCTACTGTTATCAGTAACTTTCTAAATGTGATTGAAAAAAGGAGCTTTAACAATTCCATTCTGCTTTGTCAGCAAGGTGCTTTTTTCATTACTGAATCAAAATTAGACTCCATTGGTTCCAGGATGGGAAAGGCCCTTCAAGGGCTCCATTGCAAATTTCATGCCAAATACTCTAGTGCTCTTAGGGATCTATTGAGCTCAAATTATATGCTGGCTTCTATGGATCTGGCTTTTGTACCTAGATGAGCCATTCAGCAGGGGTACCAAATAGGGCAAAAAACCATCTTTGTTGAAACAAAAAGGTGTCTCCCTGGCTGGGCATCTGTGTGCATGTATGTATACATGCATTCTGCCTTCTCTCGGTGATCCAGCAACCAGAGAACTGCAGCAGAAATGCTGATCCCAAATAGCTGTAGAGAACATGACTTAATTTTGAAAAAAAATTAATCTTCTTCTTCAGCTAGCTTAATGCTGGTGTATTCCTTTAACCATTGGCACAGAAGCTTAGCACAGACACTCTCATTCCCACATACTTGGATGGGAGGCTGACCTATTGTACTCAAACGTGATGCACATACTGATTCTCAGCGTGCCAACACTCATGACCATCTGCTAGGGTGGCACTGTGCCCACCACAAAGGTGGGATGCCATTCTCAAGAGGCCTAGGTGCCAATTGCCTGTAGATTGAAAAGAAGAGTTTAGACAATACAAAAAGTGGCACTTTCTTTGTGGGTGTTCTTCCTGATGCCACAAACTAGCTCAAATATTTTTTGCCTGCATCGGGCAAAATTTTGCTAATTCTGCCTGGTAGCCTGTATCACCAGAAATATGATCTTTGAAATGATTCACAGACAAAATTCTAGACAGAAAAAAATTCTTAAAATTGTTGCTAGGCAGAGTCACAAACCATGAGATAGGACCTCCCCCAAAGTTGTGCTGAAAACACAGAAGCTAAACAACAAGCATCTGGAGGAGTGGGGGGGACCTGACACACCCACTGCTGGGACATGGAGCTTCATGCAGCTGTGTCTCTCCCTCCTCAGCGCTCCTTGCTTTATTTTGGAAAACGCAGTTTCTTTCAAATCAAAGTGGTTGCACACAAAGCTCAATATGCAATCAGTCAGATTCTGAAAAAGATTCTGTGTGTACCAAAACAAATGTCATGTTCCTCTCCAGGGGAAATTAAAAAGAACAAGGATGGAGGAGGAATAGAATTCTCAGAACCTTTAAGCTTGTTTCACCTTTTTCTTTTGGCTTAGTCAGCTTGTAAGTTTAGAAAATTTCAGTTTACTAAAATTTTTGGACATTGAAAGTCCTCTGAATCTTTCTAGAAGCAAACAACATGCTCTGGTACTGACGTCTGGATATTGATAAATCTGTATCAGAAATACCCTTCTGTGGAAAACCTGCAGGTGATGGTAGTGGAAAATTATACAGGTTAAGGCCCTGCTGGAGGCATCACAGCTGAACATGTTAAGGGTCACTGGAGAAGAAAAATTAGGGAAGTCAGCACTTGTAAAACTGAGGGGAGGAAGAGTTAGATGAATCTTGTTGCTGAGCTTGATCTATTTAACAGATCCACCATTCTTCAAGTCACCATCGAGATCATTGCCTTATCCATTTCAGTGTTATTGAATTTAAGTCCCCAAAGCACGTCAGCTGTATTTGACTACTCAGTCAGTCACTGCTGAGAGAAGAGTGACATCCCACAGAGAGTCAGTGATTTTGAAGGGGCATGCACTGCTTTGCAATGAATTTTTGTCAACTGTGTATGTTGTACTTTTCATTATGAAAGTCATATATGTTGTGATTCTTCATGGCTGAGCATTTTAAGTTAGGATTTAGTTTGCACATAGATACATACATGTCTGTACATACTTATTTTATAGTAGGCAATGCAAGAAAAAGAAAGAACTTTTTTCTATGGTACAGCTTTTAGAATAAATGCTGAAAAGTTTGCGTATTAACAGAACAACATCCTTAAAACTTCAATACCTTAAACCTTCACTCAAATCTATGCCAGAATATGAAAGCAGAGCCCCAAATGGCTAGTGTGTTAAGCTATATTGGTTACAACTTCACTAAAGATGTTGAGGGATCCCTTATTTCTATATAAAAATCTTTACTCATGGCGTAAAAAGGGAGAATATGTCTCACACATCTCCACTAGCAGGGAAAATTATGAAAGTACAGGAACTTGCTGGGAACTTGCTGGGAACTTAAATCTGCTTAGAAAGTTTCCAAAACAAGTCTAGATTTCTTTTCTCTCTGTGTTCTATTCTTTCCATTTTCTGACTTGGAACATTATTAGATGTTTAAGGAACATCTAATGCTGAGATCAGACATTAACACACTATTGATACGGAGTTAACAGGATGAAGTGGCTTGTGTTTTGCAAAGGTGATACTAATATTCCCTTCTGGCCAGCAAACTTTATGAATTTTGTTTTCCCTGAAAGATTTTTTTCTCCTCAGAACATTTTAAAATAAAATAACTGAAATCAGAAACAAGATTGAAAAGAAACTGCTTACATCTCATTTCTGTTTCTGCAGCATATCTTGGCCATAGCACAATCAAGATATGGAAAATAATCTGCACATTAAGCATGTATGCTTAGCTAATTTTACAAATAGCTGTGAGGTTATATTTGTTATGTCTGGCTTATATATAATGAGTGGTTTATTTTACTCTCTTTCTTCCCTTTTTTTTTTCCTGCAAAGCAGAACCCGTGCAACTGGCCTACACTCCCAATCAATGGTGTCTGCACAATTAACTACTAGAAAAGAGCCAAGCCCACTAGGTAGCTGACAGCTGCTTGAATTTAGGCTGACACCTTTAAACAGGAATAGAGATAGCAAACGTAGCTGATGCTGGGATGCCTCCATGGGGAATACAGTAGATTAGCTAGCTCAGTATACAGCTTCTGTTGCATAAATACAAACCACTGAGCATTTTACGGGCCTGATCCTTTGAAGCACCAGGCTGGCAGCATCTCCAGATCCTGCTGAATGTCCAGGCAAAGTGAAGATAGCTGTGTTATACACAACATTTCCTTACCATTTTGTGGATCAGGTCAATTATCGTTTAGGTCCATTCTAGGGAGCTAATAGAAGTGTCTTCCACATGTTTAATTACACAGAGAAAGGAAGAAAAACAGACAATGGGCAGAAAGAGCATAAGAATTGATTCATTGTCTGACCACAGTGAAGTAGAATGGCAGGACGGAACTGAAGAGCAGTTGTTTGGGACCAGATGAACTCCAGAAAGTACTCAGACATTAGCATGAAATAATTTAAATTTCAACAAGTCCTCCTTCTTTCCTTTCTCTCTTTACTCTCTTCACCCCCTCAGAATTCAGGAAAGAGTTCTAGAGCTGAAACTTTAAGTATAAATTAAGATGGTGCTAGATGTATATTTTAATTTCACAGATCTTTTCAGCACCTAGTAAGAGATGTAGTAACAGACATTAAAGACAACACTTTTCCACCTAAAAGGACTAGCCCAAATCACTGTGTTGTCATTTTAGCCTTTCTCATAATCCATTCAAATTAATCTTCTCAGGAGTTAACTACCATTTCCCAGTTTATGAACGTTGAGTTGGAAACTGGAACATGGTTATTTATCTTATAACTGTGTATAAGATATCCTACCAAGGATACAATTATTTATTTGATACAGGAGAAGGAGTGTTTACTGTGAGGGTTTTATGCTCTAAGGAAACATGATATTCAAAGAAAGAGAGAAAAAGAAATATCAGCATCCCTGTCTGAGAGAATGGAAGGAGATTTTCAGCATTCAGCACATGGTCATGCAGAAATATATGGCAGCTGTAGGATTTAAACAAGATCTCCTGACTTTCCATTCAATCCCTTTCTATAATTATTCATTTAATCTGAAAAACATGCCAGCAGAAAAGTCTTGTGCTGTATCTGGTAGTAGACAGGATATAGAACTTTATGCAAGAAGGTTCACTATCACTACTGGGATGCAATACAGCAGAGCTGTATTCTGAATTTTCTTTAAAATTCCTTTAAAATGAAAGAATGGCATCCATTACTAACTGGCAGTATTTTTTCACTGTGTCAGGATTCAAAGGCTGAGTACATCAACCTTCAAATCCTTATTTGCAACAGGGGTTGTTTGGCTTTCCGTTTTTTGTTGTTTCCAGTCCCCCCATGGTAAGAGCCCATAAGAGAACAACTTGAAAAAAATTGGTGATAAAGACCATAACAAAAATATGTATTGTTGTCTTCCTAGATGTTCTTGGACCAACTTTGTTAGTCCTCACAAATTTTGGCACAAAATAGTCTTGAATTTATACTGATTACACTGCCTTTGTTTTGGGCACCCAAAACTAACTAAGAGGTTTGTAATAGATATTGAAAAATATTGTTCTAACCAGACCAGCTGTTCCAAATAATTTATCCTTCATTTAACAAATACACATAATTTTTTTCAGGCAGCTTGCTCTTCTAAAACCTTTAATACCCATATTTAAATGCATTTGTCTTCAATCCATAGTAAATGGAAATAGTATACACAATCACATCTCACTTTTGGTTTGTACGTGAAAACTTAGAATCAGCTAAATGTTGTTTTGATCAGTAATAGAAATGAGGCATGTATAAAGGATGAAGGAACTTACTATGTATGTGTCTGGTTCATTTATTTGCTTTTTTACTTAGTCACATTTATTTTTGTTGTTTCTAGGTCCTTTTCACCTTTCTCTTTTTATTGGATTGCAGTCCTGCCCTGTTTTCCCTGTGCTTGGATACCCCTAGGCTAGAGCATGAAGGTATCTTTGAAAGTATCTGACACTGATATTTGGAATAGTTGGCACCTTTCTCACTTACCCAGTGAAGAGACAAGATATGGATCATTTTGATTTTGGTGTCATTGACATGAGTATCCAAAACAGAGCCCGGGATCAGCCCTGCTGATTTGGAATCCAGTAACATTCTCAAAGACATACAAAGAGGTGCCAAGGACAAATTCTCTTTTGTTATCACTTTGCAACACTCAGCTAGAGATGGTTATTCTTCACTCCCCTTTTTCTACTGTGAAGACACCATTCAAATGGCTGTTACTTTTCTTTCTCGGATTTCAGTGATAGATAAACACTGTTACACGTCTTTTATTGGGCCAGTCAATGTGTTTCACAAAGGAAAGGTAAAAATCTAGACTGAGTTTTATGTCTGCTCTACAGTCTGCAACACATAAGGAGAAAGCTCTCTGTGTAGAGGGTTTGGATGAAGTTAGTGTATAAGGCCCTGTTCTCAGACTTACATTTAAAAAAATGCCTGAGGCATTCCATGAATGCCTTTTTGGGTTTGAAGAAGCAAATTCCATAACACTGAATGTCATGGTACTATTATTATGTCATTCTCATTCTGGGTAATTTAAATTACCAGAAAATTAATGCCTTCTCCACACTGTGAGGTGGTACCTGTGTCTTGTAAGATATTTTGTTTACAACAGATGATCACCCTCCTGCCTATTATGCTCTAAACCAACTCCACTTTTGCTTTTAGTGAAGTCTTCCAATCAACCAAATCAACTTCCAATGCTCTGTATTTGTGTGGAAAGCAAGAGAATATTTTTAGAAAATGCCATTTTTTATAAACTGAAAAATATGTAGCAGAAAAAGCTTTGAAAGGCCAAAAATATCTATGGAAAAAACCTGATTATTAAAATCATAGCGTAGAGTTTTTAAAAGCAGTAAACCTGAAGATATTGATAAAACAATAAAGAGAAAGTGAACAGGAAGACTCAATGGGATCCAGTGATGTGGAAATTGGCCTAGGACTTGGGAAAGCTGTGCTCAGATTCCTGCTGTGCTACTGAGAGTTGATACAGTGCTGGGCACATTCATTGCCTTTCTGCCATCGGTATAGTAGCATGAGACAGGGCAAGAGCACTTCCCAGCCTCATAGGAGCATTATTTGGGTAAACTAATGAAAGAGTCTGAGATGTTCAGGTGTCATGGTAATGGGGAAAGAAGAGAAGGAGGGAGGGGGGGTAAAAGAGAGAATCCTACTAGCCATATATTCCAAACAAGCAACAGAAAAGCTTTTTCCCCTGCTTCTTCAATACATTATCCCAGAGGCACAACCACCATTGGTGATGGGCTCAGCCTTTGCCAGTAGGTCTGTCTTAGAACTGGCTGGCTCAGTTGGACATGAGGGAAACTTCTACCAGCTGGTCACAGAAGCCACTCCCTGTAGACTCCCTGCTGCCACAACATTGCCGGACAAACGTATTGCATGTGCAGACCAGCTCCTGCAGCTGTGGCTTGGGATGGTATGACAGGAGGGCAGGAAATACTGGAAGAATAATGTTGACAGGGGATGTGGGGACAAACTCCAGGCTCCGTGGCATTGGATGGGAGGGTGCACAAATGAATAGGCACAGGGCTGAAAATGTGATTTGGACAGATACTCAGACCATGTTGCTCCTTATTTGTTCTTACTGCAAAATTCAGGACCACATTTCAATTTTTGCTTTGGGAATTATTATGGCTAGCTCTGGGATAATTACCAAAGTGAAAATAATAATTATTATAATTGCCATCTATTTTCAAGAAGAAAGGCATTTTCCTTTCATGCCCTCATGGCCATTAATTTCAACCTTAGGAGCAATGTTTTGTTTGGTAGTAGTGGTGAGAAGTGCACTGCAGCTCTTTTCTAGAAGCTCTTTCAGAGACCTCAAGCAGCTTTCTGGCCTGTTGAATGCTTTTTCTTCACTGTCCCCCTGTGAGGCTGGTTGAGGTTACAGGGCGCTTACGGGAGGGCCACACAGCTTGTACACAGTGCTGTCTCCTGACCTGAATTGTTTGCTGAAGGAGCAGCCACATTTACTGCTGCTGTGCTGAGAAAAGCACAGGAAATGCATCATCTCCATTCTCAGCAGCAGCAAAGGGGAGGGCAGACTGGTGGAGGAGGAGAGGAGAGTCAGTAGCCAAAGGGGACAAGGGCCTTGGCCCTCCATCCATGAATTGGTTTGTGTTGGAGCTGTAGATCAGTAGGGGTATAGAAGATTTGAAGGCTGTATGGAGCATTCTGCCTCTGTAGCTGTGTGGAGACACTTGAATTAATTTTTAGATGAAGGAAACAGAGCATGGGGTATTCGAAGGTCATGGTTTTCCAGGTCGGATTTCTAAAGGTTTGCATCCAAATCTGTTCTAAGTAAAGCAAGTAGAGGCGTTACACCTTGAGTCACTGTTTTGTGTAAAAAATATAGTAGAAACACATACCTTAAAATATCACAGGGAATAAATTTCCCTGTTAAGATAGGTCCCGAGGAAAAAAAAAAACCTATGCTTTCCTTCTTGCACATAATTACACCAAAAAAAAAGGATTTCTATCTTTTTGGTTTTTAAGAGTCTTTAAAACTTATGGATTAGGCCAAAACCATAGAAAACCTGTTATTTGGATATAAATATACAATTGCATGATGATTTCCAAAGAATAGCATGTTCTGTATTTTATACCTCTTACAAACACCAGAAGCGTATCTATATTTATCTTTCAAAACAGTACTTAGATGAAGGAAGGAAAACTGCTTTTTGTATAATTTTTATTTTTTGTCTGAGTTCAGTTTTATGCTCCAAACTTTCTGTAATGAACTTGGACCTTGGACTTACTGAAAGTGAATTGAACTTTTTCTATGGTGTCTGCAAGAAGGTTTTGTTATTTGTTTTGTTTTGTGTCTGAATCTAACTAAAACATGATTTTGCACAGTCTTGTTGTCAGACTTCCCCAGTTTTCTATCTAAACTGATCTGTGCATTCACAGTGAATCTTCATTAAAGATCAAGCCAAGCAGTCTTTAAAAAGTACAGGGCTTCAATGATAGACAGATGGTGGCTTTCATGATGTCAGGAAGTGTCAAATATTATGGTTGGCTGCAGAATGATGGCTACTTTCCAAACAGATTGAGAAACAGACAGAAAGAGCAAGAACACCATTTGTTGTATTTAGATACATTGTGAACAGAAGGAAGCAAGACAGAGCATACTTTTACACATCTTTTTTCCACTCCTTGTGAAAACAGTTTAGGATTTGTTACGTTATATTAGCCCTATCATTATGCAAAAATATGTGAAAGCCAGAAATATTGAGATAGATATATACATAAATAGATAGATATAGATATATAGGTATAGATATGGATATATTGAGAGATATATATATGTGTGTGTGTGTGTGTTTCTATTGTGACTTTCTGTGTATTTGCAGTTCTTTGGATAATTTTCTTTAATATTATAGGTAGATAGAAACCTGGCATTTAATTTAATGGATTTATTTATTGTTTGATTGATTTTAGGAACAAAGCTGTACTATTCAGATAATTTGAAAAATATTATGGTTGTTATTATTATTATTATTATTATTGTTACTAACCTGTATGTACTTGTGAACCCTTGTTTGGGATACTGCTCAGTAAAGTACTTACATTTACATAATTGCTTTGGTGTTGAATAGGGGTGAGGTTTTTTTCAATATTTGTGTTGGTGTTTCTGGATTTGGGACAGTTTTGGTTGTTCAGAATGGGACAGTATTGAAATATAATTTGTGTCAACAGCTAAATAGCAACTTTTTAAGAAAAATACTGTGCCTGGATGAGAGGCTTAAGTTGCAGAATGCGTGAATGACATCAAGTCGAAGATTGCTCCTGTCTAAGGGACGGGACGGATTTTGTGCCTAAGAACTAATTAAGAGCTACAATTTTCTACTTGAGTATTTTTTTTGCCCATGGAATTCAATGTGAAGGATGCTGAAATGCATACCCTTAGTGCATAGTATTATATCGTGGGAGTCTACATCAGGTCAGCATTTTGGTAAAGCAAACTGAATGTTCTTGACGACTGTAATTTTGAAATGTATGTATTCTCTATGGGTTTTGTGCGCCTGAAACAGTTACTGGAGAGTTTGTCTGCTCTTGTGGCTATAAGGGGGAGTGGTCAAGTTTGCCTTTGCTTATTTAAAATCTTGTTTAGGCTGATCTGTCAGATGACTAAGCAATGGCTCCTTTAAAGATAAAGCAAGGAGCTGACCTTGGTCAGGAGGAGTAAAGGAGGAGAAAAGGTCTGTAGGAAAGAGACATCTGAGAAGCTGGGAACTAGGACAGCTGCCCTGTGTGTGTTCGTGCTTATTTTACTTATTTATGAGCTTTTCCATGATGCCATTCACTATATGTGTACTCCTTTCCTCCATAGTTCTCTCACAGAAAATCTGTTTCTGTAAATTATCAAAATACTCAGAAAATGCACACTTATATTTATAATGATTAAACTCCTGCAAAAATAAACAACCACATCTTGGAATATTCTTTTATTCTTTTTGCTTGTTGTCCATTCAAGAGTAGACTAGCTGAATCCATGGAACCATCACATGACAATAATTTTACTCTTCTAAATTATACCAACATTTGCAAACATCATAGCAATTATGGTCCACAAGGAACCTCCTTAACCAGAATCCTGTTGCTCTGTGGAAAGAAAACAAAAACTCTAGATTGGAGCTTATTCCTGGCTGGTTAAATTGTGTTTTTTGATTAATGGTGCAAAATGGAGTGATCTGATTTTCCTGTTTTTCTGCTTTTGCCAAATTTTCTGTATGATTCAGCATTCCCTTCTTTGAATACTGGAAATATTTATTTTTTTCTTTTTGTTATTTTGGTATTTTTCCATCTTTTGTAAAGATGTTTTAAGGACTGAAGGCCTTTTTTATCTAATTCATTTTTGTAAATAAACAAACATGGCATGAATAATACAAAAAAAGTCCCCAAGTAATCACTGAAGTTCTCTTTACCCATAGTCACACAGAGTCCAATCAAATTTGCTTCTTGGTTAAAGAGCAATGAATTGATATTTACTTTTAGCAGAAAGGCGTAAAAAAAAAGCAATAATGCAAATTTTGTTTCCCATGAGCAGTTATGGAAGTCTGATTTTGAGGAGGGACACACAACTGTGTGTACAGGAAATAGTATTCCTTACACTTCTTCAGCCAGAGAGAACAAACAGTGTGACCTGGTTTACCAATCCTAAATAAATGATGCAGCTTGAATTTCAAATATTTGCAATCTGTTTGCAGGGTAAAATTCAGACATATTTGTTGAGTACGTTTAAATGAGAAAATCATGATCAGCTGATGGATATTCCATGAGAAGAAAAAGAGGCTAATTTAGTCGAAGAAATTACAGGCAGAGAATTACTCACTCAGTGCTACTGGCAAATAGTAAACGAGTGGCACCAAGGTTTCAATTCAAACACTTAACAAAGAAAGCAACTAATAGCATCTTCCTTTTTCATCTGAAGTACTATAAAGAAGAGGGCTAGCCCTTCTGCCAAATTGCTTTTGCGGAAATGTGACTTCCGCCTTCGTTATTTTTACTCAAATTGCCTTAATTAAGAAACTAACTCTCCAGCCCTGACTTTGATCGTGTTTTCACACTGGATGTGTCCAGGTTCATCTTTATGGACTTGCTGATTTTCTGCTGGATTAAGGTCAGAAGTCACAGTCTGCTGCAGAATATTCCTCCAATTGATACATGTCTAGGGGAAAAAATCCTTTTGATTTGATATTTTCTTAATATTTTTAAGAAACTGGAAAGTTATGAAACAACCCCCCAGGTTGAGAAATACAGTCCATCCCAAGCTTTTTCTGTTACACTGTAGAATTAGACTGCATGGAGAGAAATAGTAATTTCAAAATCTCCTTTTTGTTTGTTTTGGTGCATTATGGTGTTGGTCTTGGTGGTTTGGTTTTTTGGGCAGTTTGTTTGGGGATGTTTGTTTGTTTGTTTGTTTGTTTGTTTGTGGTTTGGTTTTTTCAGTCTCCATACCTGAGAGGTCTCTTGTGGAGCTCTTCTTTCTGGAGCCCAAAACTCTTTCTTAGGCAGAATTCTACCATGAGCTGACAACTTCTTTCCTTTGAATCCTTTGCTTAGTGAGATTTCAGGTTCTTACCTTGGGTTCAAAGGGTTAGTAATGGAATGACTTGCATATGGCACCAATTCCAGATAAGTATAGTACCATGATAATTGTTAATAAGAGTAGATTTTTGTTGCCTGACGAAGCAACCTGATGTTTGGGTTAGGAATTGGAAGACAGTTTTAAAAGGATGGCTTTGACTCCAGCTGTGGTGAGTCTAACCACTGTTTGAAGATGGAACTTCCTATGGGTATTCTATTAGCTTTCTTGAGTTTTGTCCCTTTCTGGGGCATGTGGATTATCATAGGGCCTCTCTTATCCTGTTTTGTTTTATTCCATACTCAGAATAATCTCTTTTCCATGGGCAGGAGGAAGAGAGTGAAAGATGTTTTGTATCTGGAAGTCTTTGCAAGCTGTACATTCAGTCCCTTTCCTGTCCCCATCCTGTCACTTGGCTGGGTGATGTGTGCCTCCATCCATCCTCTGGAACACATGAAGCAGGCTGTGTGCATAAACGTGGGATAGCCTCTGGAACATAACCTGTCCCAGTTACTCACTTTCAAGACAAACTGTGGTGTAAGGAAAGGTCTTCATTTTACAACCAGAAAGCTTAAGGATCCTATGGTTTATGACCAGAAATCCATTGGGAGCTGGTTCTGGAGGGATATTGATATCTAAATAAATTAGTTTTATTTTGGACCCTTTGTGTTCTCCTGGATATCAGCAAGGTCCTCTAATCCTATAGCATCCAAAATGGCTGTGCATAGCATAACATTACAGAACAGGCTTAGATACAGTTGGAATCTCATGCTTGGGCCACTCATGTATTTCCCCAGACACTGGGTTCAGTCATTCTGTGAAAGTTTCTCTATGGACTAGAGAAGAGTACTCCCACCTTGAGCCTCTTCCTGTCCTGTTGTCAAGTAGAGAAAATTGTATTGCTTTAAGGGAGTAGAAATATATATATTAAAAAAAAAAAAGAAGGTGAAATTGCCTTGTAAAATAGCCAGGAATGGGAAGGGGGAGAAAAGAAAGAGTTACTATAAATAAGTGAATTTTGATATTTTATATTTTTAATTTTTAATTGCTGTTTTGATATTTGATATTTTAATTTTTAATTGCTGTTTCCATAATTCCTATATTCCTCATTTTGTAGTGGGCTACACAAATAGACCATAGCAGTAGAAAAACCCTTTTGTAAGGTTTTTTTGACACTATCTTGTATATTATTTAGACAAGACATCATAATTTGTTTCATTACTAGAGAACAGTTGTAAAAATGAGTGATAAATATGCTGAGAAAATAGTTGTCAGATTTTGTGGAGATGTGTAAAGTTTGGTTCCTCAAAGGTCTGTTTTAGTTATGAATGCATTCAGGGTTTTCATTAATAGCCTGGAAAAAGGACCAGAGCATACAGTTGACCTTTGCTCAAGGCACCATGATGGTTAGCAGTGAGTTTACTGGGGTACAAGGTTACAAACCAAAGCAACTTGACAAATGGAGAAACAGCTTGAAAAAGCAAAACATAAGAAATTAATTAAAACCAACTGCAAAATATTGCCCTTGGGCAAAAACAATCAACTGTGCAAACAGATAAGGAGGAACTTGTTCAGTAACAGTTCTGAAAAATATCTGGGAACAACATACTCAGCATTAGTCAACAATATCCTTCTTTTAAAAAAGGAAAAGAACAGCAGCAGACTGTATGTTGAGTTGTTCCTGGTATGCAGAATATGTGAAGTGAATTGTCCACCATGGCTGGAACTGACAGAACTTCAGCTTTACTCATGTGCAGTAGGATTCAAATTGATGGGGAGTCCAAACAAGCTGGTTAGAAGTTGAAAAATAAAAGAATGAAAAAATGGAGTTCTTTGGTCTAGGAAAGTCTGGGGAGAAGGAGACCATGGAAAAAAATTTCACACTGAAAGGGAAGAAAGTAGTTCATCCTTAAGGAAGAAAATAATTTATCCTTAGGGAGGATTGGACCAGAAGTAGGTTTAAACTTCAACAAGAAATACCTTGTTTAAACAGGTTTTCCAAGTGTCCAGTAAGAATAATAAATCCACACGTTTCCTGGGGATGTGGTGGTAGTGGGTTAATTGTCACTCTTTGTGAATATTGAAGATGCAAATGTGTTTTGTCAAAGGGAATGGGATGCAGTCTGTGATCTCCTGAGATCCCTGCTTATTGCTGAGTCGTGATTGCTGTCTTGACTCAGCTTGAACATACCAAAATATAACTTGAATGTTGCAAAATTTTGTTAAAAGGACTATCTGTATAACAGATATTCAAGGTTGCTCATTTTCATGTTATCTAATTACAAAGAAAAGCATTGATTAAACAAATTCTCTGGCTTTCAGTATATCAACTGCTCTTTCTGAGAGCTTATTTCCTTGAAGTTATCAAATTTGTACGAAATCAAAATAAAATATAAATAAATGGTTCTCCATGAAGATGGTGCCATTCTTTATGGAGCTGCATCAGTGATAGGTGAAATTTATATTGCTCTGCAGTATGATTTTAATATCATTCTGGCCTGGTTTAGGCGTAATCAAGTCTTCTGTTGAAAGAGCTCTTGTAAGGAGCAATTAAACATTAGTACTTTAGCTAAACCCATATTAAATTATGCCTTGGAATTTAAGTATCTGGGAATCATCTTAAATCTCAGCTTGAATTTTAGGTTGTATTGTATCTGCAATTTATATTGAGGTATAAGACAATCTGTTTCCATCTTGATTTAGTATTTATAGCTTAAAATGTTATTTTATTATTAACTGTTCTATGCAACTGTTAGTATGACCACCAATAGATTAAGGCACTATTATTTATGATTACAGCTTCTGCTTTTCAACAAGAAAAGAAGCTGAACATCCAGCAAACAAATTTTAACATGCTTTTTGAAAGCCTTGTAATAAATCAAAACTAGCTGGGTACCCTTCAGCAGCCATGAGTGGCGATTCCAGCCCTTGCAGGGAATATTTATAAAACAGCGGAAGCAAAGGACTTTGAACTGCTGTAACACTAAGGGCTCAATAGAACACTTCTGTAGGGCAGGAGCAGGAGAATAGTACCTGGAAAAGATTTAATTTCAGTTATCTCACCTTCCCTTTGCTGTGGACTGACAGGACTAGCACTGGGCATTCTCATGGACAAGCTGATATGTGATGCTGATCCTTTTGAACCAGATTGTGACAGTATGAACAATAAGTGGGAGTTGCACTCACTCCAAAAGAATCCTTGCCATAGCAAGTCATCAAGGATATACAGTTTAGATTGACACTGGGATGAAAGAGTAACAAATGGTACCTTGTATCTTGATCAAGGTTGATCACCATTAAACATTATATCTGAAATCTTTGAAGCTTAGGAATAGCTCTATGTATGTGTCAGTAAGCTTGTTTTTAGATTTATTTTAACATTAAATGTATCCATTGTTTTTGTTTTAAATAAATGTTCAGTTTATATCAGTATTTTGATCACTGATGGTAGCTTACGCTTTAGTTCCCCTGTCAGGACAGAGATGTCTTGAAGCATTAGGGAAATGAATGCTTCAAATCCAAAGGACTAAAGAAAAATAATTAATTTTATTTACATCATAGGAAAGAAAGACAGGTTCTCTGCATAAATCTTGTATTGAATATGTTATCTTTATTTGGCCCAGACTAGATGAGTATAAGCTGCATTGGTTCTTTTTCCCTTGCCATGTAAGACATAAGGTAATGGCTTGAGAAAGAAAAAGCAGAGTTACACTTGCCGTGCCATACATCTGCTTTTTAACATAATCAATAGAGAGAGTATATAACACAATGTTGCCTAAAGATCAGTTCCTGTTTTTAAGAGCTAATTTCTTCATACTGCCAAACTGCTCTGCAAATTCTGTGCTTTGAGATGGGAGACTTCCCCTTCTCCCAGTTTTGAGGAAGAAACAAAAATATGGAAAATAAACTTGTCTCTATGTGTTTCTGCATTGTACAAGTCCTGATGTCATAATATCTAGTTACGTTTTTGACAATTTTGCAACTAGGTTGCAAATAAAAACTATTCAATTCTACTTTAGCAAGCTCTGTGAGGACTATTGATGACTTGAAAACTTGCCTAAAAACTGCCACGTTTCAGCCTATGAAATCTGTCTGACATACCTAAAATTAATTTTTTAGGAGACTGGATGGAAGCCATAGTCTTCATTTTTCTATGTGCCATATGCTTGTTAATAAAGCTCCTTATTGTATAATCAATTGACCTAAAGAGCAAGCACAATAGTTATCAGGTGACATCCTAAACATATGTATTAAGACTTTCTGATTTGGCAATATTTAATATCATCTTCCCAGTAATTTGAAAGTTTATGCTAGCATCCAGCAAAACTTTGTCAGAAGACAGTGTTAACTACTTAATTTTGAGAAGTGGTGCCACCAAGCCTATGTCTAGTATATCATTCAAGGAGAATGCTCAGAAGTCAATGCAACAGCGGCATCAGTATTCAAGTTTGGAGTAGGAAAGACACTGTCTGTTATAGAGTCTGCCTCTTGCCTTAATATAGTCAGTATGTTTTCTAGTATTGGAGCTATGTTAAGTCACCAAAGTAAGAATTGTTCTAAAGGCTATTCTAATCCTGGTTTTTGCAATTATTTTTCTCCCAGCCTATATATTCTGCTTTAGCTTTTCTTTCTGAGTGTCATCCTATTTCTTTTAAATCTATTAATTCTGATCTTTTACATTTTCATTTAAGATACCCCAGCATTGTATCTACCTAGGGGCATGGGATTGACAACAGGGGGGGAAGAAAGTAAATCTGCCTGGTGAATTTGCTGTTAGAAGAACAGGAGAGAAACATAATTACCACAGTCCTATCCAAGCTTAGCACTGCCACAAAACACCAAAGTTGACATTTAGCTGAAATGCTCCTCTGTAGAGATTCTTTGCTTTAATTCATAGCTGAGAGCTTAGCCTATAGCAACCTGAGCATAGTTAATGAAAATTGAAAAGTTACATTATATACTGTCCTTCAGGGTAAAAAAATTAAAACATCAACTTTATCTACAAAGATGGTTTCATTCCAGCTGCTGCATTGAGGGAGAGAAATGTACGCAAGGCGTATATATTATCCGAGTGTCTCTGTCCCCAAAGGATGGATGAAAGAATGTTTTCTGGGCATGAAACTCTAGGTTTTTTCGAAGAGCTATGATAACTTTTTGTTTATAGTAGACTACACCATAAGGAAGGTTTTACATGCAGTGTACAGACTGAGTGGTGAAGTCATTCACAAATTCTACTAGAAAGACATTGATGGATGGAGTCTATTATTGAAGCAGGGCCTTACATGAGTAAAATTAAAAAGGGTAGTGTAACAGCAAACAATTGCACTCTCTGTGGGAGCCATCCTTGTCTTTTTTCAAGAAATAAGTTACCATGAGTATGGTTCCTCACTACATCTGATGTAGCAGATGCAGTGATAAACAGTGTTCCAGGAGTGAACTGTAACTTTCTGAAACACTTCCATTTACAGAAAAATCCTGCATGGTTGGTCAGTGCTTAGCTACTCTCTATGCCACAAAGAGAAATCCCTACATACTAATGGGAGAAAATGTACAGCTGAGCTACTCCAACATGGGTTTTTCCCCTCTTCATTTCCTCTTCAAGCAAACATTCCATCCGCAGTTTTGTGACTACAGAGTGGCAGCAGTAACATTGTTAGGTACCTCTTGCTTAAGGTGTCTGCATAAGACCCATTATAGGCTGTGTGCAGCTCCTGGGAGTCCTTAACCACCAAAACTCCTCAGTGTCCCGCCCATAATTCCTACCAGAAAACCTCAGGCTTAAGTGTACAGTCTCTGGTACAGATATAAAGCAATAAGAGGGAGTTTAATGACTTGGAAAATAAAGTACATGAAGTATTTTTTATTATTTCTAGTATTATTGTATATCACAGATGATTTTTCCTTTGCTGTGTGAAATGTGGCAGTTATGCCAGGGCTCCAAGAGTTGCTTTGCTGGCACCTCAGCGGGAGGAACTTTGGGCAGTACAGTATAGTAGATTTCCAGAGCCAGATGCCTGCAACATAATATTTATACTACAGTAGCTGCTTTTTAGTCTGAGGTTTTTTTTCTCCAATACACCTTCAAAGAGTAGCAAGCAACTCTCAGGGAATAACCACTGTTGTGTTTCATGTTCTCCTGGATATCTTGATCAAAGTGCAATTTACCTTGAATAGCAAATAAACATTTCTTTATGAATCTGTAAATCTTTTAGCATGAGCTTCAGAAAACACAGCATTATAAGAAAAAAAAAAGTTAAAATGCTAATAGATCAAATGTACGTGTATTCCTAAGAATCCCTAAGACAGAAGCTGACCGCAAGATGGGGAGATTTGGTGTTCACATCAGTGAACTACCTTTCATGTATTTTTAGTGGTACAGCATATCTCCTTCTTCACCTTTCCCAGAGTGCCTTATCCCATACAGTTATATTTTTTGGAACTGAGTTTTAGGCTATATTTACAGACTGGTAAGTGAAATTATATTGTATTAATTATACTAAGTGAAAATGTAAGTTAATCAATATTGAGCCAGGTGTTTGTAGAAGAGATATCCCATTCTTGGTTCACATACACAAATAAGCTGTACATGTTGCATGAAACTCATCTTGACTGTTTTTCTCTACATCTTCCACACTCAAATATTCCATACTCAAATATTTTGCCTGTAAGAGAGCAAAAAAATGGAACTACAAAATGGAACTACAAAAAATATATTGAATTCCAGATGTACACTATGAATGCATTTCAAGAAATTGATGATACCTGCTGTATTTCCAGCTTCCTGTAGGAACCCACCATGACACAGTATTAACAAAGATAGGCCTGATTATGAATTATGCTGTATGAATTATGCTGCTGGGGTAGGAGAAATCTTTTCATCTTCTCATTTTTAGGGATTTGTGTGTCCTATCTTGTGTCTGCCCTTTTTTCATACTTCAGCCAAGATATCTTCCCATAAAAAATAAGATGCATTTAGGATTTATCCCCTTGCAGTCAGATTTATAAAACAAAACAAAAATCAGCAAACATGGAGATGTAAGACATACTCAATTCCTGTTAACATTTATCACATATAGTCAAGGTGGTCTTATGATTGAGGAAATGACCTAGTACTTGAGAGACCTAGATTTAAATTCTATCAATAATTCCCTATTTATTTCTGCTGCAGAAAAACACTTAAACATGTGCTACAAATTAAGGAGAAGCTTAAGTGGTTTTTGAGTCCCAGACTATAGACCTTGGGCAAACCACTTTGTCTCTTGGAGTCAGAATGTGAAATCTTTTATTCAGCTTGGTGAGCAGTTTCATGCACAAGTACTGTCATTGATTTTAATATGATTAGTCATGATAGTAACCACTGGCCAACCTGAGGTTAGTACCTCAGCTCTTATTCTCTAGAAGGGGATAATTAAATTTCCATGCCTCCCAGAAGTACCAGTGTATTACACACTAGGTAATTTAGGTAAATTTAAAACCCCCACTCTTTGAAACTGCTTTTCACCAAATTTCTAAATACATGCTTTTGCACAGATACAATATTTCTTTGTCTTTTATTTTATTTTATTTTATTGAAAAGTTGTGTAAAAAAGTGCATATTAGCATCCTTGAGAAAATTGGAGTGTTATGAGAAATGTTTATATAAATAATTTCAGAGGAATATATTCATTCTGTTTAAGACAGCATTTTCAGAGAAAATATTCTCTGCCTGTCATCTTTCAATACTACCAAGTCTACATGCTTTATATCAGAGCAAAGCTTGGAAGAAGGTTTTTAAATGCAAAAGAAATAGTCTGCATTACTATAATATTTGGGGTTTTGCCTTGTATCTCTTTTATCTCTTATTATTTTTTTAAATAACTACCAGTAGTGCTGAACCCACTGTGATTTGCAAGATAAGCTATTCTGAGATCCTTCATGTTCCATAAACCAGGATATGTTCTTGATTAGGCAGTCACTGAAAGAGGAAACTCACAGGGCAATTGCACTTACATGTCAAAAGAATATTTATTAAGAGAAGAAAAGGAAATGTTGGAAGCTGAATCAAAAGAGTTTAACGTCACTTGGCCTAACCTTTTATATCACAGTAGAAATCAATAGAAAAAGATAATAATTAACAATGAGGCATGGATTTATGTAGAGGGATATAGACATACATATGTATACATATATACATGCACTCACACATATATATATATATTATATTTGTGTTTAATTTTCCACTATTTTAATCTTAAAACCAATGGGGAAGCTTGGATTGCAGATTTGCCTTTCAAATCCACCACAAATTCCTTCAGTACATTAAAAATAAAGACTTTTTTCTTCCTCTACTATTTCTGGTAGCCCACTGAAAGCAATTTTTGAATGTTGAAACTGTAGGAATAGAGTCAGTCATTAGTCTATCTAATTAGATGCATTGGTCAAACACAGTAAGCACTTGAGTGAACCTGGACAATTATGTCATAGCAGGGCTGGGACTTTAAATGACAGAAATACTATGATTGCATAAAAAGTGTCAATTGTCATGGATATGTTCTTGTAGTAACCGAATTGTTCTTGTGAACTTGACCCATTCCACAAAGCTTTTCAAAATGTTGATCGCGAGGCTTATAATGAAAGCCTCCGCTGTGTTCCACTGTGTGCAATCATGTGCAGTCCTTCAGCTCGAGTCAGCCAGGCCAATGGGCTCCTTTGTCAGGCTGAGCTCCTCCTGTCTCTTAACCTCCCAAACAGTGCCTAGCTCAACTTTACAGCTCCTAATTATGTTTGTTCCACTTTGTGCAATTAGGCTCACTCTATGCACCCAGTCCACTGGCTCTCACGTAGGACTCCAGAGTGCTGCAAGTCATGGATATTTATTAGAAAGGTATGAAAATCATGGAATCCCAAACTGCCCTGACGAACATGAGACAATGCCAGACCTTGATAGCACAGTACTTAGCTCCAGAGCATTCAGCAATGAGGGATTTTGGGTGTGGAGAGAGAACAAAATGACCAAGGAGATATATATTTGTAGAGAAGAGGCTATGAGAGAAGGTAATAGGAGTCTTGGCTACCCCTGTGTGTTATTATTCCTCTTTTGCATTGCTTGTGTGGAGAAAGAACAATGTTAGCACATTTTTTTAGTGCCAGCCATATATACCCACTTCATTAGACTCGGTTGACTTGCATAAACACTTCTTATTATATACCCTGCCTCCCCTATTTGAAATAAATAAGAGAGAGTCTGCATATTTAGATATCTAGAACATCCAGTACAGAATGCTTTTGGAGATAAGAAAGAAGCTTATTTTTTAACCATGTTGATATGGGGTCAAATAAATTTCCAAGGATATGGTGCTAAGGAAATATGAGAGATGCAGTCACCTTTTCTCTGTGTATCTGCATGTGGTCTCCCTCCATCTTTAAAATTAATTAAATTTTAGTACAATAATATAGATCTCAATCCTGGTCAAAGTCCTTTTTTCAGGAAAGGAGAAGATACTAGACTCCAAGATTTGGCTAGGCAAAACCACAGCTGAACTAATCCTGAAAAAAATAATATAAAGAAATTTTAAATTAGTCATTAACCTGGTGCTACTAGAAAGTCTCCAGGAAACTGCATTTCCACAGAAAATTTCTCTGCAAATATATATGTTATGTCATGAAAACTTTCCAGGCAAAACTCATGCAGGCTCTCCAGTGTCTTCAGTCTAGTCGTATCTGCTTATACGATGGATGATTTTTCCATATTCTACTATGGAAATTTTGCATAATGAAGCACATAAAATATAAAATAGCATGTATTTATCTAAAACACAGGTGACATCTGTAAAAATTTTAAGTGAGTTTAGGCACTCAGTATTGTCCTTTCTTCATTTCAGTGATTTAAACATCATTACTCAGATCCCCGTTCAACTTGGGAAGAATTTAAGTTCATTCAGAGGGAATAAGTCAATATTTTTCTACATGTAAGTCATAATCTTCTCCTTTGAACAATAGGTTGTGAAAGCCACTTTCTTGTGCCAATAGTTTAAATGGGATAGAAACAGTCAAGCCTCTGAGATGGCACTCAATGGTCATTTCTCCTTGTTCATTCTGACAGAAGAGTTTGGCTCTGTCATTTTTATATCCATCCTTTGTACCGCCAGAAAAGTGGCTGCAAAGTATCTGGTTTTAAATTGCTTCTGAAAAGTAAGCATTAACTAGAGAAGAGTTTTTTCTTAATCACTGAGAAAACACATGAAACTCCGACCTTCCAAGTCAACATGAAATGCCACTGAACAAAGCATAAAGTATTTTCCTCTTATGATCTCACTTTTGTTGTGACAATATTCCTGATGGCAACAAATTAGATTTTAGTACAGCAGTGCTGGCAGAAGTAATGACCTGTCACCAAAGCATATACTTATAGTATTAAAAATAGTAAGTCATGTGGGGGTTAACTCATAAGCTTCTCTGGTGTACCCTAGAGAATGGACCTCTGTGCATGCATCGTCATTCTGTTGCCAATTTTCAGAGCCAGTGACATGACACCATTGAAGTCTAAGCCAGAAAGAAAGCTGAGAACACTTTTTTTTCAGTTTTATCAAGGCTCTCTAATACTTAATGGTGCAGGTTGTAACCACGCAAATCTATTTTCTAAACTGAGCTAAACTAAACTAAACTAAACTAAACTAAACTAAACTAAACTAAACTAAACTAAACTAAACTAAACTAATGATGAACTGTGTTAAAACTGCAGAGAGAAGTCATGAGTCCATGTTCACGGCAGCATAAAAAGAGGAGACACATTACCATGCTTTGTAGGCAAGACATTCATAAACCATTATTTTCTTTGGGGAAATATCTTGATTCCATCTTTTTTCCTTTTAAAGAACAATTTAAAAGTTAATAGTTCTCAAAAACTTGTGATGACATTAATTTTTGCAATAACATCACTTTCTGGATATATTTAAGTCTTTTAGATAATGCATAGAAAATATCCAGGAAGCTGAAATTTAAAACTTTACAGTAACTCTACTGTACTCAGGGGCCTCAGATATACATATTATCAACTGTTAGAATAATTTCAGTTTGAATCTCTTCCAGAATCAGAAAATTTTGCTGTTCCTGGATTTCTTTCTGTGGTGCTAGTGCAATGTCTGCGCCTAACTTTTTTTTGAGTGCCGTGGGAATTTGTCCCACTCAACTGAAAAGAAATGTGATGAGTGCAGCCCTTCAGACACCCACTCATGCTTACAGATGAGGCAATTGGAAGTGGAGTAAACAAAGAAATGTACTTTGAACTGATGGGAAATAGTCAGCATAGTACTAAGACTTTATAACTTCTCACCTGAAAGCCAATAACTCCCCCTGCATCTGTTCATACTTTGCACTCACCATTGGCAAGATCTACTCTTATGTATTAGGACAGAGGCATTGATGGATAGAAGTCTCTTTGATGCCTTTTTTATTCTCTCTCAAAGAGAGCCTTCCTTCTCATATTCCTTCTTAGTTTCTCTTGTGCCAACTTTAAATTGGGATATAAATTTCTCAATCCCCAATTTTAATGGCACTTCTTGCCACTTGTGGTGCTTGTGCCCACAGATGTCTGCTGTGCTGATGACAGCTGTCTGTCATGAATTTCATTGTTCTTACACCTTAAAACCTTTGTTCTTACCTTATATTCTCTGTGAATTCTGGTCTTTACTGCTGTCCTGTTTCTGTACTTGCACTTTATGCAGCTTTACCTTAAGTATTTTAGGCACAAATTTACCACATAATTTAGTCATCCAGTCATACAATGAGCCAAATTAGATCATAAACATTCCTTTTATAGTTATTTTAATGATTGCATATCAAGATAGAATATTTGATGGAAATGGTCTGGGAAGTAGTGACTTCTTGAGAAGAGCTGAAAACCACTATTGCTTGCATTGGTGAATGACCATTTTAAAGTGCCTCTGGGGCAAACCATTTTTGGACAGAAAAATTTGGGTAAGAATAATGAAATGCCCCAGTGGCTGAGGACATCTTGCATTCCTTCTGAAAGTGCCAGCATGAGTGGAAAGAGAGAGAAATGCTGCCAGACAAAACTAGCAAAGACTGTATACTGGATTGGTTGTTGTTTTTTTTTTTTACAGCTGTTACCAGGTGATTCTGTTCATATGTTATTTCATAATGAATAAATAACACATATGCTATTTTCAAATGTGTATATAAATATAGTATAATATTTTGATGTTTAGGAATCAACTATAATAAAAAGTGCAGCGTCTTCAATATTTCTTTCAGTTACCATGTTAATAATTTGTGTGAAGTAAACAAAAGCATTGGTGCTCTCTCAAGATTTCAGTCAATGACAAATTTTTCAGTATTTTGAGTGTCTTTTGGTTCCTGCAACAAGCTTTACAACCAAACTTAACTGTATTTGTATAGATAGTAATGGAGGAAAGTAAGTCCTTTCAGAAGCAAATTTGCCTAAATTATTTTAGGCTAAAATTTCAGAAAAGCTTGAAACCACCTAAATGCATCATTATGAGAGGAGGTCCTGCCTTGTTTTCAGTTTTTTAACATCCTCTCTATCATGTTGCTGCATGTGACTGTGGATTACATCAGAGAACTAATCTGGATAGATATAAGAAATACAAGAATACAAGAAATTTCATTCACTAGTTCTAGCAAATCATTTATTGTGGTAACTGATTATTTTCTGAGAGTTCCTGATCCAGTAGTTCTTATCTTTTATTTAAAAATTAAACATATTTCTAGACCTCATAATTGCACAGAAAAACCTGAAAAAGTGTTCTGAGTTCATTTGAGCTTATCAGATTCCTGAAGTTCCTGGAAAGGAAAAAAGCAGACTTTAATTTCAGTTTTCTGAATTTCAAAAAGTTCTTTACCAGTTAAGGTTTATTTTACTGAAGTAAAATGAATATTACTTTTGGTTTTAACTTTTAGAATATCGAAATCTTAATTCAGTAGTAGCCAAGGGCATTTTTTAAGGCTGAGGGAACACAGAAGGAGAATCATAGGATCATCTAAAAATTTAGGTTATAGGGAGATTTTGGAGGCCATCTGGTCCAGCCTTCTGCTTGGATCAGGGTTAATCTCAAACTGGATCATGTCGCCCAGGGACCTGTCCAACCAAGTTTTGAAAAATCTCCAAGGACAGTTTCCCACAGTTCTTGAACAACCTGTTCCAGGGCTTTTCAGTTCCCTTTGTGCATTGTTTTTTTCCTTAATTCCTATTGTAATTTTCCTTCTGTAGATTGTGACTGCGACTTTTTTCCTTTCACTGTGCAGCCGTGTGAAGCATCTGTGTGCATTTGCTGTGACTCCCCTGGAGGCAAACAGATACCCTCTCAGCCTTCAGACCCAGTTTCCTCAGCTTTTACACGCAGGTCAAGTACTCCAGCCCCCTCCAAGTCATGGTTTCCCTCCTCTGGACTCTGCAGCTTCTAAGTATCTCTTTTGCATCAGTAAGCCCAAAACTGGACTGTGGAGAAATCTGCATTAGGACTGAGCAGGGGGGATAATCAGCTCCCTGGGGCTGCTGACTGTGCTCTGGTTCCTGCAGCTGTCTGCACTGAGCCTTCCTCACTGCAGGGAGCTGGGCTGGCTCACAGGGTGCTGTCTGCCACAACCCATGGGGCTGCTAGGGTTAAACTCACTGACAGACCAGATGAAACCCTGGAAAAACAGATGAACAGCACTTTTACCTATGCATGATCAAATTATTTTAATGCAAAAAGCACTGAACTTTGTTTCTAGCTTTTTAGGACAAATATTACAATCTGATAAAAAGGGATCCCTATTTGTCTTGGCTAAGGTGGTAAAATGCTTCTGATACCACAGCAGCTATGCCAGGTCAGAATCTGACATGATATGATATGCTGAATAACAAAGAGGCAAAAAAAAAGGATAATACATTATATATTAAAAAACATATACTGGAAACCATTATTCTATGCTTGGAAAGCTTTGGGCATTTTTTAAAACGATGACTATCTCTGCTGTTTTCAAAGATGATTTAAACCAAAGTTTAGTTGCAAGCTGTAACTTGAGACTGTTGTGAGTTATACCAGTGTTTTATTATTCTTAATAGCATCAAGTCCATCCAGAGATATTTCATCGTGCAATTTTCTTCTGATATGAAAATGCATAATGTTAATCTTTGTAATACTTTATAAACTGACCATAAACCAATGTTTATGGTCAGTTAATCATTGTATTACTTTGCTTTAGGTAATTTAGTACATTACCATAATGTAACAATCTACTTAATATAAATTTTAAAGTGAGCACAGTGCGAGTTGCAGGGCATTAATATATTATGTTTTCTAACCAGAAACTCAGAAACGCAGCTAAAGTTCAGATGCAGATCAGATATTTTCTGCTTTGAGTGACTTAGTGTTTTGCCTAAGGAATATTGTGATTTTATGAAAGTCGCTACATTATTTTTTTATAGTGTGTCTTACAGTTCATTTAGAAGTCCCATCAGGATTGGTGCAACCTTTGCAATAATCACAACACAAGAATATCATATGAGAAGGCCTTCTAGAGTATCAGTCTGCATACATTGTGGGGTACTGTTCCCACCAACACTGGGGCATGTCAAATCCCACTGAATCCAGAGGAGATTTAAAAGCTGTCATTAGTGGGAGTTCAGATGAAAAGCATTAGTGCTAACACATGATGATATTATTGATTATATGAAAAAATAATACAGTGGGTGGAGGATGATACGAAAGTAATAACAACTGGTGATTTTGGAATTTAATTAACTTAATTAATGATTTTTAAAATATCCTCTATATTGTTAGATGGTGAGTTAAATGTAATGGAAATTGGTGGGTCTCACCACTAGTAACTTCCATGAACTTGTAAGAGACAGCTATGCTCCTTAAAGGACAACTGAGATAAGGGTAGATTCCAGCCAAACCCAAAGAAACCTTCCACAGTCCAAAAAAGAAGGTCCTCCTAACATCACTTAAGAACTTCAATAGTAGAGACAGTTATTTTTCATTTGGTATTGCAAGATTAAAGCTCTGCATACATACAGAGACTGCTGTCTCCCTCCCTGAGAGAAGAAAAATGTCAGAAGAACACAGAGAACCTGGACATGAGAAAAAGTAAAGTAATAAGATTAAGAATTTAGTGATCTAAATGACCTGGGTCAGATTACTACTACGATTAAGGATTGGGTAAAATTGCTTAATCACCATTTTCGACTCTTAGGCACCAAATTTTAGCTAAGTGCTCTGCTTTAAAGAGAAGACTGTATTGTCTACCTCAAATATGCTCTTCCTCCTTTATGAAATCAATTAAAACTAGTATTTTTTTGTTGTTTTTAATTGCTTCTGTAATTTGTTCTATACATAATCTGATACATAGTGTGCTCACAAGTCTGCATTTCAGTTTGAGGTATCTTCACATTTCACAGTGATGGAAGTAATTTGTTCATCTGCAAAGCTAAGACTGCTGAAGCTTGAACTGTTTGCAATAAAAGAGAAAGACATGGAAGGAAATGGATCCAATCTCTGACTGCTGCGTGGAAGGGAATGAGCTGTATGTATTTGGCTTAATTGTTGAAGGTGTGACACAACCAAAAGAATCATACTTAATTATGAAGGATAACACTATGTTGTTAACTTAGTTGTTCAAAGAAACACCAATACTACACATAGAAATCAACCTCTTTTCACAGAAATAATTACTGCTGGGTCTTGGCTACTCTTGAGCCCTGAACAAAGCCAAGCATATTTTTGCATTGCCTTTAAGTAAACAAAGAGGCAAATTGTGGCTCAAAGAGACATTGAGTCTCCTGGCTTTCGCTTTCAGTGCCCGAGTTCTTGCACACTGGTGCAACTAGGTCATACAGTGCAAGATTCCCTATTGTGGTTATTCTTTTTATTCGCCTCTTACAGCTCCCCTGGGTATTAGCAATAAAGGAGAGTTTTACTCCTTTATTCTCCCTCCTATCCTGCACAGCCACGCAAACTGGGTCACAATTTGGACCATAATTTGTAAAACATCTGTGGATTCCTGCAACAATTTATAATCTAAATATGTTCAACCTGCTTGGACCTGTAAAACTTTGAAAACATTTTATTTGGGAGTAGGGAGGGAGCAAAATGAATAGATAGTCCTTTTGTTTTTTCAATTCTGTAAGAGAACAAAAACCTTAAATGGTTTCATTATAATCATATTTACTACATTTGTGTCACTGCATAGCAACATCAGCAGGGCTGAGATAATAGTTATGATTTCATATTTTGTTGTAATGAGATTTTATTAAAGTTTAACCTCTGACTTCCCAGATTCATATTTTATCCCTTATTATTTACATTTTTGTAATACATTTTGCTGTGAGTTACTATATCTCCAGAATTTTAAGTTTGAGTGTAGTTTTCATTCAGAAAGTTTCCCTGATTTGATTTTATTTATAAAATAATATTGCTTTTTTGACTGTTGACAGTTGACAGTTTTGTCAGACATTTAATTTTATGTATATCATAGTATCTAAAACAGTTATCTAAAATAGATTAATAAAAAGTATGTTAAAAAATTAAATGACTACATGGAAAATGTTTATTGTAGGCTAGACAGTGTTTTACATTTCTTATTTTTCCTTTACAATGATCAATTTCTTCCCCCTCTAACTCTGGTTAGGCATATTACTACATGACATATAAGGAAAGGTTTTGTGAGACTTAGAAGTGCAATAGGAATGGGACATAAGCCCTAACTTGAAATATGATTTTACATGGAGTCCAGTCATTTGAAGAGTGGTAGTAGAAATATTTTGTATATATCACATAATCCAAGTCAAAGAGGATGGCCTGTTGCTGTTTTCAAAGCTCTGGACAAAAAGACTATGCTAAATGCACTTTACCATTTTTTTTGCCTCTACCTCTCAGACATTCTCATCTACATAACTGAAGATGATGTTAGTCTTTAGCTGACAGCACTTATACCAATAGGACTTTTTTTTCAGAAGGATCTGATTCCCTTCCTAGATTAACTGACCCATGTTACTGCTTACTGCTGCTTCTGAGCTGCTGGGCTTCCCTGTAGTGTCTGTGAAGCCACTGCTTACTTATCTTTAACCCCTGGTGTGATGATTTGGGGTCTACCCACAGCAGAACTTACTAGGAGAGCTCAGAGGGGACTTTCCTGATTTGCTTTGTGAAGACTGAAAATTTATCCCACAGACTCATGGTAACAAATTTGTTATTGACCAGGGCCAAATAAAATTCCACATGCCTATGTAACTGGAGAGCATGGAAATGGAATTGGTTGAAAAAATATTTTAAAATTAAACAGATATATTTTGTTTAGAAATAGTACAATTCCTTATGGGAGGTGGAGATTTAATTTTTGATTTAGAAAGAAATCCCCAAGTTTTCCAGCAAAAGCACAGTTTAGACAAAGTGTTGGAGACCAAACACTACAGTGAACCAGATTTAACCCAATTCCCTGTGCAATTGAGAGAATGTGGCCTAATCCTGTCATCTCCAGAACTGAGCAAAGGGCAAACTCTACCCTGCATCCTGCACTTGCTACTGTGCTCTAGAAACAAAGCTTGCCTTAAATAGTCTGAGTTCAAGACAGTCTGATGGCACACGCATTGTTACATAGAATTATTGGCAATGAAAGGAAACGCTTCCACTACAAAAGGAAGCTCAAGACAGGTGACCTGGTCTGTCTGCTACACACAGCTCAATAACTGATTATGTAAAAAATTTCATGAGAATTTGATAGAACACTTTATATTGGCTTCAGATTCATTATTAGAAGAAGAGATTATTCCAGAGTCTCTTAAAGTAGAAGATATATTAAATAATCAATAAATACAGGTTCTTTTCTCTGGAACATCCTACATTTATGTGATAAGAATTTTTTCATCTCTTTTTTTTAGATTTTTACAGGATACAGGATTCTCCCCATCATCCTGCCCTCACAAAAACTCTCGCTATCATCTATCTATGCTTTCCTGCTCCTTAAATATTTGATAAAACAAACTGTTTTCCTTCTCCAAAACTGGTGGAGCAGCAGCTGCTCCCTAGGAAGATCTACCCAGTGAGAGCACTGACTGTGGGGTAATAATCTCTTTTTCTGTTTCTGATACCTCTCCCACACAGGCTGTCTTATATACCCTTATATTCAACAGTGAGCCATGCCACATGTGCTTTGTGCTTGGTGCTATATGCTTCTTTTTGCATTTGTTCCAAGTGTTTCAGCTGAGCTTTCTGTTCTTGGTGTTCTCTTTGTGGGTAAAAATTTCAGCTGTAATAGTAATGTCTTTTCCAAAACCAGGGTTTACAGAAACAAGGGTGAATTGTTCAAAATATTCAGATAAAAATTTAACATCAACCCATCTTGAAAAAGACATTTAAAATTTCTGAGGAGTTGCAAAGGGCTGGGGTTTTTGCCATCCATTTTTGTCCCAACACATTGGAGTGTGAAGCCAGAAAAAAAAAAAGTTTGTAGATGCTCAGTAGCAATTTGCTAGAGTTTGGCAGCAGTTTTCTAATCACACTGATCCTCCTAACTTTTGTGTGGCAGACAGCTTGCACCACCACAAAGCTGAGGCATTTTGTTACCCTAAAATATATCACGTATTTTAAAACAATATCCCTAGAGACATGAGATATTTTCCAAGACAAGTAAATGAGAGCAACAGCAGCAAAATGAAGATAATGCTTCCTTTTTTCCTCTTTCTTCTTCCAGTACATCTCTTAATGAAAATGGTCAAATCCAAGGTATAATCTTACTGTGCTCAACTGCATAAAGGAATTTGAATGCACAGAACTACATTTTTGGGTCCTGGGAGTAGGATGAAGAGAATGTACTTCTAAATAAAAACAGCAGCTCTGTTGGAAGAATATTTCTCTAGTTCACTTGGCAAGGTAAACCCTTCCCACTTTAACACAGTAAGGCCTAAGTCCACCTTCTATATAATGCAATGAAAATAGACACAGTAAAAAGAGAATTTGTCTTACTGCATTTCATAACTGCTACATATGTGTCTGTGTGTTGGTAAATACAATTTCTCAGTGTCCAAGAATTAAATCCCTGCCTCATAATGCTAGTAATAGTAATAATAATAATAATAATAGTGGTGTCCTTACATTCTATGGAAAATAAAGATGGTCTATTACTTTCATTAAGCACTGGTAAGGGAGTGTGCACAGGTCACAGTATGCAAGCTATTAAGATTGAAGGCATCTGCACAAACAGCCTTGACTGCTTTTTAAAGGCTGAGCTGCACAATTTGTCTTTCATTAAGAGCTGTTGTGCAGTTTTGTGATTTGTAGCCAGCTCAATTGAGCTTCCAGAGTGTGTACTTCTATTTTGAGATCTTGTCAATAAACAAATAAGACATATGCTTCAGTGAGTCATCTGAGCAGAGCAGACTATCACAAGAATCAGTTGACCTGTACTTCCTTCCTGCTACTGAATAGTTCTCTACCTTTTCTTGTTAGCACAAAGTGTGTCCCTGTACACAGCACAAAACAGAGAAGCCAGGGATGAGAAGACAAGGTCTCTTTCATCCATATGGGTTTATTTGTGTTCTGCTGGCACCGTTATAGTCATACAGTAACCAACATAAATTTTTAGTTTTATTATCACCTCTAAAAAGAGACAGAAATGTGAAAATTGAAGCCAGAAGGTTTGTATCACAGGATTAATTAGGCAGGGCCAAGTGGAGTCACACTCCTCCTGGCAGTGAGTGCCTCAAGAAGGTGCCTGCCTTCAATTATGGAGCACACAAAGCAATTAAAAACCCTGTTTCTTTTTCCTGGGGTGTTACTTGTTGAGAAATCTTTTTTCTTTCTTTTTTCTTTTTTTTTTTTTAATTCTCTGGAGATCTGAACTGGTTTGAGGTGTAATCTGCTAGGGTAGATATTCATGAAAAATTGATTTAGCTGAAACCTAAGTGCAATAGGTTTAAAATAAACCTGAAAGGAATGAACAGTGCATTTCTTGGCCGAAATTTTATTGGTCATTTTTTTAATACACACACGCATGCACAGAAGACCAGATAATTAGAACACAGACGTAATGGATCTCCAGGAAAGAATTTTGTCACTGGCAAACATGAATCAAATTAGCCAGCCACTCTATGCATTTCCTCAAGCCATCCAGCACTCATGATTAACCTTTTCCTCAGTACTTTATACAGATATATGGAAGTTTTTGACTGGCCAGGTTGTGTGTACGTGTCAGTTTTAAACATATGTTTCAGGCAGCCATATTCCATGATCCATTGGAAATTAGTACTCAGTTTCACCTGTACCTGGTTTACAGGATGCGATAGCCTTTCTCTGGATTTATGAGCCTCTTTGCTCTCCTGGTGTTACCAAGGGCTTTACCACCATCACTGACTCTGACCCTTTGTATACCAGGACTCGACATCTGATTTTGTGCAGCTGGACCTGCACATTAATGCTTTTGCCACATTCCTTTCAAACACCCAGATAACTCCTTCCTCTCCTGTTATTTCCCATGACAGATAAATAATTCAAAATATGATATAAAGTATGGTGTATATCTGGTTTGAATAGTGCTCTATCAAGATGTGTTTCAGCTATAGCAATGACCTCATACTTCCTGTTGAGTAGGGAGAAGCAAAAAGATATTTAAATCAATAGAATAAGGGAGCTATAGCAGTTGATATTGCAGTGCATGTGAGTTTTCTTCACAGGTATTATTTGACAAAAAATGTATGATAGGACATTAAAAGGAAGCAAATAATGACAATCAGTATATTATTTTTTCTAACATTGGAATGCCTGTATTCCCAAGCTTCCTCATTAATGTTGCCTAAGAAGTAATTACATTTTTGAACAAAAAAGTTGTGGGTAATGGGGATTTTTTTTCTCCCATTGTGCACTTTAATTTTATTATTCTCTGGTTTAAATATAACTCACAGAAGAATGAGAAAAGTCTTTATAAAGGTCATTAAATAAATGCTGCTGGAACAAATCTTTAAACAGGATCATTAGTGAAATGGGAAGTTATGCATATGGAACACTTTTACTTGTAGTACAGATTAAACAGTTGGCAAAATAAAGCTTTAAATTGCCAGACATTATGTGTCACTAAAAATCAATTCTGACAGATTTTATTGAGGCTTTTACCCATATTATTGCTGCTATATTTTTTTCAGTTTAAAAAAAAAAAGAGGAAGAGGATTGACTTTTTCATTACAGGTCAGCCCATTTGGCAAAGGCTATCCTGTCACATGGCACACTTTGATACCCATTTTGATTTTGTGTGCATAGTATGTTTATCAGTGGTGAATGTCAAGATGACAATAATTTCATAGTTCTGGGCCATTGCCAGAAGAACTCTGACACATTTTCCTCTGATTATTTCAAGATATTTAAAAAAGTTTCACCAATTCCACCATACACATAAAACAAAACACAGAAAAGACATTTTTCTTTCTTTTCCAAAGTTCATTTGGTTCATGAACCTTAAATAAATAGAAATATTTCTTAAAATTAACTGGCAACTAGGGGATAGCAGAGCAATATTCTTTCACTCTATTTAATGTCTTGTCACAGGTATGAAACCTGTGGATTTTGGAGCTAGGCCACCACATTATCTATGTGTTGTTTCATTCAAAAAGTCCTATAGAGTTGTACATACAAAGTCCAGTATTTTTGTAAAAAAACTCCAATTTTCACATCATTTAGGAAGTTACTGATGCAATTTATTTAAAGAGATATTTATACATATATATGTATATATATATAAACACACCCCAGGAAAGTCACAGGAGAATTACATAAAATAATAGATTGTATTCTAACTGAAAATCTGATCCTGGTATTAACTGTCTTTCATACTGCAAAGAGAAGATAGGATTCAGTTGCAACACTTTTAAAAATAATTAGGAAAGGTTGTTATATTCTTAGTGCAGCTACCTTGGACCCTGCTGCCAAACAATGTGTCTGAGGCCAGAAGTTTTGAGGTCTACAGAAAGAGTGAGAGTCATAGTGCTAGCAAAAAGACTTATAACAGTCTGAAAAAACACCAAAGAATCAACAGCTTTACAAGTGTTTTAGGATATTCACCAGCAAATAACAAGCTGAAGAATAGGCTGCAGTTCCTCTCTCAGTAACGTTATTCACCACTGCAGGTGGGTCAAGAGTGAGCTGAATATGGTGTGTTTCAACCACCAACAGTGAAACTTGTCTTTATAAAGTATCTCTGTACTGGGAACTGAGGCTTCATTGTGTGTAAAAGATCAGTCCTGCTGGCTTTAAGAAATAAGAAACACATTTTTTAGGCATCCTGCTTACTTTTCATTATCTTTCCTCCTCTCCTTAAGTTTTCTTTATCTAGTTTTCAAGACAAGTTCAAAAGGCTCATTTGGTTAAGATAGCAACCAAGGATAAGGGTAAAATTGTTAAACTTCTGGCTTTGCTTTGTGTCTCTGGGCAAAGACAAAGGGCTAAAGTCTCAAGTCAACAAATATGTTGTCAAACTTCCTGTGAAGCCTCATACTAAAGAGAGTATAAGAAAAATAATTAGGGACAACAACTTAATAACACAAACCAAACAAAAAAAATGAAATATTTTGGAACTCGGTTATCATTTTGATTGAGGGTTCATGCTTATGCATTGTGATTTTTTTCTGGATATTAAGATTATACAGATGCTCTCCCTATGCATTGTATGCACCACAGGAGCCACCAGACTGCAGACTGATATGGTGAGCCTTGCTGTGCTGGTGCAAAGCATTGACTTGAGCCCTGCTGTGAGCTGAACTCCTCTGTGAGAACCTCTGAGAGGAGCAGGGGAGGAATTGCCCCCTTACCTCTCCTTCCTGAGAGGTCCATACTCTTCCAATTCAACATGTGTGTGTCTCTTTCTTTTATGCTTCACATTGCACTATACAGCATTATACATCTACAATATGGGCATTTATCTACCGAAAGGGAAAGATATTTTTCTTTTGAATAACATTAATAAAATCAAGGTTCATATAGTGATTTGATTCATCTACACATAGATGAACTTTATATAGTTCTGTTGTGAGACAAAATTGTTTTTAGAAACTTTTTTTGTAGGTAGTGACAACACTGGCGTGTTGTTAGCAGCTGTTCTGTTAAAGGCAGGAGCTCTAAACATGGTTTTTGGGGAAAAAGGGATAGGAAGAGTAGAAGTTTGAAGTGTGAGACCACTGAACAGGAGATTCTCCCAGGTTCCTTTATTACAAATATTGATAAACACTAATTGAAATCCTTAATATTAAAAAAAAAAGATGTCATATTGAGAACAGAGATATTCAACTGGAATTTTGTAGAGATATAAGGCAGAAAAAACTGCAAGGTATTTTGACCAAAGCAATTTTTTTAAAGAAGTAATCAATGTGCCCCTTGTAATTTTAGGGGCTATTTTAGAATAAAAATGATTGTACTGATATTTTTTCCTATTTCTTAATTTCAGTACATAATTTTTAAGATAATTATTTTTTGAGGATAAAACTCAGTCTTGACTTGGGATATCTATCAAATAAATTAAATGTCATTATTAACTAGGAATTTTCCTGTTTCTGTGTTAATAACATCCAAAGTTGTGGGTACTTCCAGAAATATTTTGCAGGACTTCACTAGCATAATAACCATTTTTTCTGCCTTTTTTTTTTCCAGAAAACAAAAGCAGCACTGTGAGCACATAAAAAGCAGGTTTCATAAGAGTTTACACTTAATATACACAAGTCATCTAAGAAGTTATTTAATAAATAATACATCAGATTAGAAAATACATTTATATAATAAGGGCAATTTCAGTAAATACTACCCTATTTCAGAAATATTTGTATTGAGAAAATACGATATGACATCTCTGCCCATCAAAGGATTGGAGAGTCATCCTTAGTCAGTATGAGTAAAGGAAAATACAAGGATTATTCAATTCTTTGATGGATAGGCAAGCTATTTTTCAGTCTTTCCTGCTTTTGGTTTGTAAGACAGTCAAATCATACAATTTGTCAATCATCCACTTGTAGGACTGCCTTATTATTTTAAACTAAATGTAAACCACTATCTTCGTATCTGTAGAGCCCAGTCTGAATACGTGTTTCTTCCATCAGCTGCTCCAAGGATCACTTAGCTCTCAGAGGTGTTCACCTGCTTCAGCCATAGCTCATAATGTTAAGTGGTGACTAACACCATATTTTAACTGTCCATTATCTGTTACCACCAATTTAAATTCTGGGAAAAGTTGCCTTATAAATGAACATCCTCTTTTGGCTTTAATATAAAATACTACTACTCTAATAATAATGCAAGTCCTTCATCTTTAATAAATTAAACAAGACCTTCATTCTCCTTTAATAGCAATACAGGAAGTCTAAAACTTATTCTGAAGCCCTTAAATTTAGGAGAACGCTAAAGTAGATGCAAATTCTCAAACATAATAGTGTTTCTGGTCAGCTACATAGAAAATTTCTCTAAATGGCCGAGGTAGGAGACCACAGTTTCTAACTAGACCCAAATAGGTCAACACTAGCTAATAAATTTTGATCGACTGGTTGTTCTTTGTTGGGGAATGAACAAAATGAAGGGCCATGAAAAAGAGATATACAATGAACTAAAACTGCAACATTGGCTTATTCTCATATAGTGTCTGCGTGATGGATTAAAAAACAATAACAACTTTCTCCAAGATTCTCATCAGAAAAATCAATTTGACTGAGACACAGAGCACAGAGTTTTTTTATTACTATTTTTAAGCAAAAACCTTATTGACAGGAATTTGTTTTATAAGAAAATACCATATAAAATTATACTCCACAAATAAATATCACAAAGTGAACGTAAATATTGTATTACATGTACTTTTCAAAAGGCACTTGTCAAATCTAGCCATGAGACAGAAAATGTCCATATTTTCTGGTTTCCACCAATAAAAATTTTTAACAGAAAATTTTTCATGTGTTTACTGAATGAATAAAAAAAAATTACAAACTTCCAAGAGACAAAAGTATTTACAACTCATCTGACACACAGATTTCTCTTTTTCATGATTTTTCATAGATTTCTATTTTTAAAAAGCAAAACACACATGCAAAAATCTCACCCCAAAACACAGCAACTCTAAGTTTTTTATATCTTGTAGGACAGAGACACAATTTCCATGAGTTCTTTATTAAAGACTAATGCATTTATATGTTTCCTTGCAACTATGAAAGTATAGTTATTATGAAACCATTGCTAAAATAATTAATGGGGGAAAAGAAGCAATCTTAGAAATTATTTCCACAAGCTGATTTGGGGAAATGTAGAATGATTATATTTTTGAGGGTACGATAATTACTTTCTTGGGGTAAATAAAAGTATTACTACTGATTTGAAAAGGATTGAACTTTTAAATATTTTTCTATGAATTAAATCATATGTACAAATTTAGATATCAAAGAAAATGTAGAGAGATAATGCAAATGTATTTATGGGAGTTTCAAATGTGGAGTTTCACTCCTCCTCAAAGGCACAGTAAATGTTTTCATCCCTTATGCATTACTGAGATTTGTATTTCAGAGGCTGACACCTTGGAAATCCATATAAACACAACCGATTTAACCAATGTGTACCTACAACCTAAATGTATAGAAAAAAAGTGTTTTCCCTTTTTGCTATATGTGTCATCTGCAATTGCCATAGTGTGCTATAGACATTGTAATCTGTGTTCATGAAACCTTGAATGTTGCTGTTTGATGCCATCTTTTTATAATGGTGTCACTGCAGTTTATAAGTATTACAGATTTGTGTCACTCGATATGATGCAAAGAGATTTTGTGAGGGAGTTTTGTTTCTTATTCTTCAGCTCACTCTTGACTGGGCTGAGCAGACTGACTGGAGAAGTGCCAACTTCAACCAGGTTTCCCCCCCAGTGGCAACATTTGCATTTTCCTTGGAGCACACTTAAAGCCTGGCTGCCCTTTCTATCCCACTGCCTGGAAAAGTACTAGTTGTGCTTCAGGAAAAGATCACAGGGCACGGGACAGAAGCCAGCTCTAGCCCTTCCTCTTTTGACAGTTATACCCTTGACTTTCAGTCTGAATTGGGTGGTCCTGGAGGCTTCTGCTCAGCAAACTCCTCTCCCATCTTGTGGCAATTCTGTTCATTTGAGGAAGACGAAAGAGTCAGGATCCTTTTTACAGGGCTGCATAGTGGAGGAATTACAGGGTAAGGAGCAACAGGTGTCCACACTGCTGCAATAGTGACATGCTTGACTTTAAGCACAGCCATAATGTCAGTTATTTACAAATAAGTGAATAATAGGAATGGACATTAGTGTTGTTTACGAGTTACAGAGGAGTTATTTTATTTGTGTTTTGTAATAGTTCTGCTTTATTTCAGAGGGTTTTTTTTCTTTTCATGACATTTCATCACTTCTCATTTCCTTCAAATTAGATTGTAAACCAAAGTGTTCATTCTTTATTTCAGTCTCACAGAAAAAAAACAAGAACAAAACCCCTGCAAAATAAACATTGCTGGTATCTACATAATGCATAGATTTCAATATACAGTTTATGCTTTTTAGTACATAGTTGTGATGTGTTGATAGAAATAAGCTCAGTAATGTTGACAACAGAACAAGAATATTGTTTAATATGTAAACAGATAAAGCTGGATATAAAGAGTTTGAAAATAATTATAATTTTTTTCAGATAAAACTTAGTTTCTTAATTTTCATTCACAATAGGGAAAACTAAGGAAATACAAAGTAGTACAGGATGAAACATAATCTTCTGAAGGGCTGACAGGTTTTCATCATCAGTTGTTATAACTCAGAACGTGTTTCTAGTTTAGCTAAAAAAGTCACTGTACACCTTAATCCATGTCACGTAAGATTATTCTGCTGTGTGACACAGATGTCACTGAAGGCTTCCAGAATATGTGAGATTACTTTTGTTCTCTAGACAATTAACAAGATTTCTGTCTTACCCTCCGTGACAGTTACAGAAGTACTGAACTTATTAGCGGCAGAATAACATAAACCTTCATTTTATGTGAGCATGTGTAATCACTTTATCATGATGCTCTCAAACAGGAATATTTTTCCCTTCTTTTCACTTGAACAATTTCTCTTAGAATAGTTTAATGTCAATGCTTAAATCAAGCAGACCAGAATGAATACCAGCATTCAACAGTAAATAAGGGAAATCAAACATACATATAAAAATAAAACCAAACCAAAAAAATTGAAGTCAGCAACAAATGGAAACACATATTTCAGAATATTTCCTACTCTGAAGACCACGGGCACCTCATCTGGAATATAATTTAAACATCTCAATCTACCATAACACAATTTGAAATTTCAGCAAAAATCTTGGGGAAAGTGACAGCAAAGGCGCAGGAATACTGAGGTGCAGAACGAATAATATATTTTTAACTTTTGTAAAAAAACCCCAATATAGTCCACATAAATTGTAGTCTGAACCACCTGTGGTGTTCTCTGAAGTAATTAGCCCTACCTTAGCCTCTTGCACACTGTAAGTACAATGATACTGTAGGAATGTTAGGTTCAAAGTTATAATTCAGGAACTTAAAACATGGATGTTTAAAGAGAAATAATAACTACTTTCATCTGAGAAAACTCTCTTCTGGAGCACTCTGCTGATTAACAAAGCTGTCCGTGAAATTCATGATGCCACCAGAAGATCAGAACAGAAGAGGATAAAATGTCCATTCGGAGATCAGAAAATTGATTTTGCCAGCTAAAAAAAGTATTTTCTCCACTGAATAAATGTATTGTGAAATTCATTAGAACTGAGTTATATTCTGCAAGCACAGTCTTTTTTTTTTTTTAATACCAATTAGTATTTCATTTTAATAGCACACCAGTATAAATCCTTGAGAATGTATATAAGCAGGCATATGGAAACAGAGAGAGAGACACTAAAGATGATAACTTCTCTAAGATACAGTGCTTTTGTTATCCATGGGGTTTTTTTGACTCCTATGCAAAGTCCTCAAATACTTGGAGATTATTAGAAGCATCTGTCCTTTATCCTCCTTTTAAACTACTGTGGCTGAGACAGTGACTAGAGATGGACAAAAATGTTCTTTTGTTCTTTTGCACTTGCTTCCCTGGCTTATTTGTTCTCCATAATTGATTAGCATATTGTCAGTAGGTGCTATAAGTATGTCTGTTGGAAAAGATCAAAGGCTACTCAGTAATGAAATCTAGCACAAGTATGGTATAGTTTGTTTTCTTCCTTGAAAACCCTTTATGTTAAAATCAGCTCTTTAAGTTCTAGGCGAAGTTTAGGAGCCACTCAAAGATAATTCTTAAAAAGAAAAAGAAGATAAAAACAGAACAGTCTGCTGTTAATAATGATAAGAATTGCACTTGAAATTATAATTTTTGTCTTAGACCTTAACTCATATACTCTATTATTGTTTGAGATTTGAATTATATTCTCTTTTCAGCACACTTATGTATTGTAACAGACCTTGAAATAGTGCTGGAAAATCTAGAAACAGCACAGTGGAGAAAACATTATATGCTATTATATATGTTATTCATCCTGACACCCTTTTCCATTATGCACTCCAATCCAGCCTTCCATGAAGAGGCTCTGCATCCAAGAGGACCAGCTGTATCCTGTTATACCAAGACATTCCTTGTCCCAGTTATCAGATGGGTGGGACTTGTATTTTTCTCTTTCCCAGTTAAATACCTGAGGAACAACTCACTGCTGACACAAATCCAGTACTGACTTCCAGAGTACTGACTTCCAATTCCAGGAGAGGAGTCTAGGCAGACCTTCGGCTCTGAAAATTAATAGACCCGTTTTTTTGTAACAAATGTTATTTCAGAACTGCAGCCAAACTATGAATCTACAACTCTTCTGCACTGCACTGCCCTGTGTGGTTTTTTGGTTTTTGGAGCCACTTGTTTGCCATGCTGTTCTAGAGACATCTACAAAATGTGGGTTTGTGGAGTTTTTTCTGTATGATGGAAATTATAGAAGGCTCTCAATGCTTAAATGTGTCCTCCTATAAACTAGGTATATTATTGGTTCCAATAAAAGCTTAAAGAGAAGATACTTTCAAGCCATACAAAAGAACCTTAAATTAAAGTACTACAAAACTTTGAGAAGAGGTGTATGTATATGAAAATGGTGAAAGCTTGAACATAAATTGCAAGTTGTTGCTGGAATCTTGAGTGGAAAATTTTGACTGACTGACTGAGTAAATGCAAACTTTGCTGCATTTGCTGCTTTTAGTGTGTAAGGGCTCAGTACAGAGACTAGTTAAAATATCCTCACCAACATCCTATCCTAATGTTGGTGAGGATATTTTAACTAGTCTCTTAACTGAGTCCTTATGCACTAAAATTCCACCTTATGTCGTTAAGTCCTTATGCACTTATTCCACCTAGCAGGATCATAAGAAGGTCCAGGTGACACAATACCCCTAAGGCTTGTTTAGAGTGCTTCTTTTTCTGGGCTAGTGATGCAACATCAAGTAGTCTTTTAGAAAAATAGGTAAAGAAATATATACAAACTTGCCAATATTCTATAAGGTTCAAGATGTGTCCTAAAGGCAAAATAAAAATAAAAATATAATTACTGTAAAAGAAATAAAGGCATTAATCTGTAGGGATGTCCAAGAATTTTGCATAATAAAATGGTAGTAAATGAGCTAACTCTTGAGCACAATGGCTCATTCTTGGTTACAAACATGCTGAGCTTTATGTAAATAAATCTGCAAGAATTTTAATGACAGTGTCTGTTCTGGAGAATAGGATTTTTTAATTTTATTTGATCAACATCGGAGAGTATAAAACATCAGAACTATTATTTTCTATTAACTGTGTCTGGCATTGGCATAAGCAGTCTACTTTGCCAATGGGTTGAGTGGGTAAAAAAGTAAGAAGAAGAGAAAAAATTTCATCAAACTTAGTAAAAACTTCATAATCGATGTATAAAAGGCCTCATTTACTTGCACCTTTTTGTTTGAAAATATTTTATAAAACCAAAATCCTGTTGACATTTTTCAGCTTAAAAAATAATAAAATCTCACACATGTAAGAGTTTGAATGTCTGGCTCATCACAATTTTAATTGTAAATCCCAGGAAATGCAGAATATGAAAATTAAATTAGGAAGTGCTCAATGGATTGCAGAGTAGTAAATTTTATTAAATTTCTTTACAAAATAACATTTGGAAAATAATTTAATAAAAAGCTGTATGTGCCTTACTAAGAAACAATGAAAAAGGTTCAAGCAGTTTTTACTATATCTAGAATTTTTTTTGCAATGCATGTGGTCTTGGGAAAACTGTGGCTCAAGCAAATGTGACTAGATCAAAACATATGTACCTTTAATATAATACATAATTTATGTATAGATTACTAAAAATATAATTTATAACAAACAACAGCATGATTCTTTAAAGCTGTTTTATATGTACACTCTTCATGAAAATATAGCAAATTGTGTACCAGTCTTGGAGAGCTTCAAGCTAGTGTTTGTCACAGACAACACATTTGACTTCAAGTTTAAAAAAAAAAAAGGTAGTATTCACAAACTGTATAGACACGTGTAGTATTCTTAGCAGAAGTCATAACCTGCTGTCCATATTCTGGTGTAAAAATCCCCATTTTATGACCCAAGCAAAAATCAGAAATCTTCTCATATTTTGGCTTCTGTAGCAGTATTATGAATGAGGTATGAAAAGAAAGAGAACTATAAAAATGAATATTTTCCATGTACTTTGGAACAGCTCTGCAATGTTAGGTTTTATTGCTGAGATATATAGAACTTGCGCTGTTTGTACTAATAGGATGAAGATTTCTGGTTCGACATGAAGACAATATTAAACCTGAATTTAATCATGCTGGTCCAATCAATATTGCAGTATCATCTTTCCTATTGCAGTTTAATGAAAGGCAATGACACCAATATATCAATCTTCCTTTCAGGATAGTTATCATTATATAGGGCTGTTGCAATGTCCTCAGAGCAAGACCTCCAAATCCTCCTAACCCAAAATCTCCTCCACTACCTACTGCGGCAGTATTTTCCTGAGTCACCTTGTCATGCAAGCCTACTAAGTGAACAGCACAAGTAATTAGGACAAGAATTTTCCAGCAAGTGAAAAGATAATTCCAGTGTTAAGTGGCAAAATCCCACTTTTGTTCTACAGGGCAGTGTTCAGTACAAGCCATTCAGAGTCCTTCAGCTTTTGTTCCTGAATCAGCTGGAACACTGCTTAGATTGATCCACTTGATTCACTTAATTAGTATGACTAATAATATTAATAGCAGATAGTTAATAGCATTTTTTGTAACACTGTCAGTGAGTACACCCAGTTCATGAAATGCCTGGGGGAAAAAAAAAAGTAAATCGTGTTAAATCTTGTTTTTAGTCCCCTGACATTGCCAAGAACAAGAATAACATAGAGACATCTTGCAGATGTCATCATCATGAACTCTGAGCAATAGTACTGAGGACATTGATGTCATCAGCTCAGGAGAGTGTCTCACACAGAGGACTCACTCCTCACTGTCCTAGTGCCTTAGTTAACAGCCTGGATGCTTCTCTTTAATACAGCAGGTTGCCTTACGTTCCTGAGGATCAGCAGATAGTGCAGGAAGGCTTTTATTTCATGCCTCATTTCTTCCAATATCCTTGGAATGACTTACCTCACTCACATTCTTCTGGCAGTTGTGGAAAAAGAAGAGAGTTGCAAATGAATTGTTATTTCCTGTATGTGTGTACACAGGTGTAAACATCACAGCGCAAGGGATAGAGAAAGAATTTTTAACAACAAATATTTCAGTGATGAAAATGGTTACTTTAGCAGTCCTCAGTCCATACAGGTGGAGTGGCCAAATGCCTGTTAATTAGCTGAGGGGAAGTTTTAGTCAGTATTAATATTATTCCAAGAAAAATACTATTGTTTTAATTAGGGTTAATTGGCGGCCCATCAAGGAAGGTTGCCTGCCTTCTGTGCCCCAGAAAGGCCAACAAGCAGCTCCTGAGGCACAGCTGAATTGCCTACATGTCACTCAATCAAAATCTATATGGCATTTAACGTCTAAGCACCAAATGTTTTGAATAGAAGGTCCTCTTGTTCAAATGGAGGACATATGCAATAATAACATTTATACTGTGGATCTGTCAAGTAACAAAATATTTGGGAAAACTACAGGAATTTTAAAAGGAAATCAGTTGCCTGTGAAATACGCTTTGTATTAATAGAGTCACATGGTAAATCCTAAACATTTGGAATATTTTAAGAATATTACCTGGAAACCGGGTAAAAGATACAGCCAGCCAGTAAAACAATTAATAAATTAAATTAATCTATAAATTTCTGTAATATAAAATGTAATATTGATCAATAAATGAATATAAACAATATAGGCACTGATGAGTTTCACAATGAATTTAAATTTAGAAGCTCACATCTTTTTAAAATAACTTTCAATCACAGTCTGTTCTCCCTCCAGCAGTCCATCCCAGCTTTCCACTACAAACAGTGGTTAGTGGTACCTCAAACCACATCTTTTGTGCAGCAAATATTGCTTCAGTGCCAAGACTCCTCTGTTGTTAAACGGGCAGAGTTTCCTTGGAAGCTGGCACCCCTGGAAAGAGTTTTTGGTTAACTCAGCTCATTCAAAAAAGTGACAAGCATCATAAAAGGGCCAAAAGATGTTATGCCTACTGGGTCTGACATGCCTAGTGCTGCTAAGAGGTTGGATATGGTAACTGATTTGCCTTTTTTTTCAGGCAGATGTAAGTTCACTAAATACAGACAAAGGCGAGCAGATGTGAGCCAGTTGTGTACATAAAACTGGAAAGCTGCAATTCATAGGAGGTTGCTCTTAATAATACATCTTAGACTTGAACAATAACATTCCACTGATGTTTAGCCCACAAGAATGGCAGGGCAAATAGACAAGGGAGGTAGAGTAAAACTCATTTTCCTACAGCAGTGTTGTGTGATACATCTAAAGTTAACTACAATGTGGAACTTCAGCATTTTGGTTTTGACTACAAATTCACAACCCCCCTTAAAGGGAAACCTGCAAGGAAAGAAGTTTTAGAAGCAAGCAGGCAGAAAAAAAGGCAGACAAAATGTAAAACAGAACAAGCCCTGTTTTTCCTTTGTTTCTTCTTCAGTCTTCCCCATCCTTTTGTATTCTGTGTTAAAACCAGAATCAACTATGCAGTATTTATAGTGATGTTGCTCTCCTGATAAAGTATTGCACAGGCTGTGGCAACAATCTAGGGCTCAGCAGGGAAGCTGTGAGACAGCTATTTTTGTAATGTTTAAAATTATACTAAATTAATAAAAATAAAATCTCCTGCTGGGCTTCCAGTTTTAAATAGGACATTGTGGTGTAAATTATCAGAGCATCAGGGTTCTGCTAATTTAGTACATATTATAACACTGAAGACATTAAAAGATCATAGCATTTTTCATTTTAAAAACAACACTGTGAACTGGCTGAATAATTTCAATAGTTTATACTAAGAATGGCTAATATATGCTCAATGGGATAGAGGGAAATGGGAAAACTGGGTGTCATAACTTTTAGGGGTTGGAAGGTATAATTGTTTAGAACTCTGTCAGAGAGGATTCTGCCTGCTCCCCATATTATGACATCCTAAATTACTAAATTATCACCTTCTAAAATTAGAATGGTACTTAAAAATAATAACTATGCTTAATTTTGTATTAAAGCAAGATGGCATATTTCCTAATTAAAAAAAAATATTGCTTTAAAATAAGAGAACTTCCATTGTATCATACCTGTACAGAAAACTTCTGCAAAATGGGGCTCAAAATCCTACCACAAAGCATATATTAGGTTAGATAGTCATCAAGCCTTTTGAAATTGTCTAGAAAGTACCCACTAATTTAACTTACAGAGAAGACAAGAGCTAAAAGCGTTTAGTCAGATGTTGGGCAGCATGAAATGCTAATGCGTGTGCAAGACCAAGACCTAAGCATAGTGCAAGAGAAAGGTGATGACACATGTTTCCAGAGAAATGATGTTAAAAATACAAATGTCCACTTGACAGTAAACCCCTGTGTTGGCTCCTTGGATGTTTTCTGCCTACTGCTAGAAATCTCTTGCGGCCATTCATCCCTGGTAGAAAAGGATCAGAGTAATGGCAAGAAAAATGTGCCAGTGGAACCCAAACTATCTGATACACTTTGACAGGTTGATAACAGTATTAGTGCTTTGCAAGTACTTATTGCTGCCACCCATGGGTGGAGCTATGCCCAGAATAATGGCAACAGGACATTTATGGGGAAAGTTCAAGCAAGACAATGGGCTGAGGCATCTCTTCCTCACACCAGTTTTTTCTCAGTCTGCTTTTGAAATGCTAGAAGCTGTGTTTGAAAGCATGGAAGACTTATGACTGCTGCTAGCATTTGTGTTTGCTCATAGCAGACTATTTATTTTGAAAAGTACTGCTTGTTAAGTAAATAAAAGACAATATAATTTTGGCAATTACTATGTTTACAGGGAGCTGGAACAAGGTGAAAGTCACTAGCATTCTTGTTGAGCTAGCTGATAAAATGTGACCTGAAATAATGTGTTACTAGTGAAGTCAAGCAAAAAATCCCTAGACCCAGTGCAGTGAGACCATGTTCTCATTGTGAAGAGACCAATATTCATACTATGCTGTGGCAGTCTGGTAAGTCTGTATCGTAAAATACTGAACAAGCAAATAAAAGCAACATAACTGCAACTTCTTGGGATGACTTCTGGACAGTGGTTTATCAAAATTTACATGCAAAGCAGCTCACTTCTTTTAGAAACCTTGAGTCTGAAAAAACCCACTCTTCAAGCCCCATCGGGTACTGCTTTACTGGCTCACTTGGATTTTCATAAAGGGTGATTTGATTTAGAACACGACTGAATTCAATAGAAAATCATAAAACTGAAATCAGTGTTGCTGGAGTAATGCAGCAAAGACAATGACCGAGATACATAAAGCAATTTTATTTTTTTAGCAGAAATTGACAGTTTTTCAAAGCTCAAATTTTTAATAAAAAAATTGTATGATTGAATAAAAGCTTGGATAATGGGGATGGATTGATTAGCCACATCTCCCTTTCCACCAATCTTGTGGCATCTCACAGGTCCACTTGGCACTTGGCAGAGCAGCAATTGAATTTTTGGTTTTCAAAATTATTCTAAATTATTTGAATTTGGGTTTTCAATATTATATATCAGTATAATGATCATTGTCTACACTGGATTCAGAAGTATGAATGTTAATCTTGAGTATAGGAAAGAGCTCAGCCTGATTTTCATATCTTACTAGGCTTCCAAATCAAACTTTTCTTTGTGATGACAAATTCTGATTTACTAGCCAACATCAATGACAGAGTCTGAAAATCATATGAAAGTTCCTAGGTTTTGAAGCTTCACTACTGTGAAGAGATTTCTTTTGCTTCCACTGGGCAGTTCTGTGCTTCCCTCCTCACTGCCCGAGTGGGGATGACACATTTTTCCCCCCTTCCCTAGAGGACTCCAGAGAGGGTGAAGAGTTTTAGTCCATAAGATATCTCAGGAACAGGGGCTGTAAAGATTACCTCTGTAATAGTATGAATAGCAGGAGAAAGCCATGACTGAGCCAGCTTTGATCCTTGCTCTCCAGAGCAGGGAGGCTGTGCTCAGCCTGTCTGCTAAGGGCAGACTCCTCATATAGGAACTCACTCTAAAAGCCATACCATGCCAATATTCTGCCACTGAGCATGCCAATTATTCATTAATATGATAAATACGGTGCCCAAGTTGAACTTATACCCTGCCTTTTTGTAGTTTGTTAGTTCAGTAAACTTAGAAAAGAGAAGCAGGCAAAAAAGACACAGGGAAAAAGACACGTAAATCCACAAAGCTAGTAAGAGATATATCCTCTTGACTCATATATAATTTTTCTCAGGTATCTGTTGAGCCTCTGTGAAGCCATATTTTACTGACCCTCTTCCAGAAAAATCTAAGTCTAAATAAGTGGCCATGCAAATTTATCTGGTTTTATTATTAAGAAAGTAGTATTCAGAGTAATATTTAGATAGTGCTTGTTATACTTTTGGTACTGGTGAAATATAAACACTGCCGCTATGAACACACAGAAGAACAGGTTTTTGTATTTTTTGGGGTTTTTTTCAACCACAAATGCTCAAATACTCACAGTCTTCTCGGGAAAAATGCACAGATACATGGAGGAAGTAACTTGCACCTTACCCAACACACTGGAATAACCTGTGTGATGATATATTCTTATTTCTATGGAATCTAACATGGTTCTAAAAAGGCCTTTAGCTCAGATATGTCCCACAAAGCTTAGTGTTGGAGGCTTCTGTTCACCCCACAGACTGTTGTCTGAGTTTTCACCATTATTCTGAAGCACTTTTTATTCTTGTTTCCACCCTTTTTTTCTCCCTGTTTCATTCCCTGTGCTGGCATGCATTCATATGGATTTTTTTAAACTGTTGTTAATTACAGATGATGTTTCTTCTTCACACTTGACCGCAAAACCAGACTGAAATGGACATTTATTGAATGGAGATGCAATGTAGTGTGCTACCAGTTCATGTGCTGCTTAGGCAGGTTTTGAGACCTTCTTTCCCCCTCTACTTATCCATAATTTATTAAGTTCAGGAGCTCTGTCAAAAAACTGAAACTATATCTCAGCAGCACTAATTGCCACTTCTATCATTAAAACTGATTCATTCTCCCTTGATGCAAGGACTAACACAACAAACAAAGAAATCTTACTCTCCCTCCGACAGACAAATTTTTACCACTTCTTACAGGAGAACTCTTTCAAAAACTAAATAAATACAAAATTATGAACAACAGCAGAGAGCATTGGCATATCCCAGGGCTGTGAGTATGCCTGCTTATTTAAATGATGATGAAAATTTTGGGAAGAATAAGATGGTGGCCCCAATTTATCATTTAGAGAATTTTTTCCAAGACACCAGCTTTGTTGCAAGAGTTTGTGACCTGATGAATGGTGCTAAGAAAACACACAAGATTCTGGATAGCCCATTGTCCTGGAGAAAAGGAGGAATAAGGTTTCAAAATGCATTTCCAGATGCTGTGTTGAATCACAATCTCCATGGAGATGGACTCACATGAGACATTGGCGTATCTGAAATGAAGTACAGCAAAACACAGTTCATTTCTTTTGTCAAGTGAATAAGAGACAGCTCATTTGTCAGGAGCAAGTACAAGGCTCATAGGATTATTGCTGCTGTGGCACTAGTAAGAGTGCAAGAAGCAAGAGTAAAACATCTGGATGGAGCACAGGTAGTAAAATGCTATGGAAATTTGAGCTCGTCCAAGTGCTCTAGAACCTGTTTGCAAAAGACACATGTTTGTAGGGTTCTGGCCAAGACCCAGAAGAACTAAAATTTTTTGAGACATGGTGATAAAAATGAGTACTTGCTTTACTTTTTTATATATAGATGTATACAGGAGGGAAAATGTTTACTTTTCCCCCAACTTTCAAAAATAGGAAAGAGATGAAACAAATTGTAAAAAATTAAAGATTAAATCAGAATTCAATGTAAATCAGAATTCAATGTAAATAACAAAACTTGAGTGAGATGACTTCATATTTTTATCTTCTGGGCATTCAAATCCACAAAAGCAAAAGTAGAAAGTACAAGTAATACAGAAGCAGAAATAATATTTGACTGGGTTATTAAAATAATAATTTACAATACTCTGCTAATAGCATATATTCACAAAATAAATGCTTTTACCGTTTGTTAGAAATGCATACACATGAATTAAAAAAAAATATAAGTCTGTAATACAGATAAGAAAGAACTCATAGAATATCTTGATTATCACAGTCAAAACCAATTCTCTATTCAGCATAAAAGAAGGAACAAAATTCCATTAGTAAAAAGATCTTGGGTAAACTAACAAAGTTATCTTAAGGATAAATCTCAAGTTATATATATCATAGTTTATATTTCAAAATACTGGTGTGCAGAGGTACACTGCTGCTATGATTACTTGCATGGCTCCTAATATGACTACAATCTTTTTCAGTGATTTCTTAGGCTTGTCTTTTTTTTTTTTTTTTTGTCTTATAGCTTTTAGAGATATCTTGAAATAAAGTCAATAAATTAAACATTTTTTGTATTTCTTTATATTACTGTCTTTGGCCACAACACTGAAAGCCTTCATTGCCCCAACTGTTTACTCCTATCCAATCTACTCTCCCTCACAATCATTCCCATAAACAAGGGTATATTTATCTTCTTTCCTTTGGGTTTATATCCTTAGCCAGCATCTACTTTTACAAATTACTAATCTCTACTTCCAACATATTTTATTTGATAAAACAAATTGCTTTGAATAAATAATGTATTCAAGTTCAGCCTTCCTTTTGTAGATTATCCATAAGGAAGGCAATTACAGCTTTGTTGAATTTATTCGGTTTTGAAAGTATTTACTCATTTTGTGAGAGAAATTTTTCACCCTATGGCCCAGTAAGGAAAGAACTTTGTTGATACTTTGAATTAAGTCTGGTGTTGATGGCCTAAAGCCAAATGTAGGAGAGCGAACCAAAAGTAGAGTAAAATGCTGTTTCATTTAAACTAATGAGAAGACCAAATTTTGGAGGCCAAATATGTATTGTTTGTCCTCTCCAGAAAGAGTAAAGAATCCATATTACTTTGTTAGGATATGTAATGTGATCATAACAACATGGTAATTAAATAAAGCTGAGCACACATTTCAACTCTTCTCTAACACTGAGCAAAAGGAGAAAAAAGGTACGTAAATTAAAAAATTAATTCAAAATAATTACTGGTTTCAAATTTTATTTCCTTACCTGGTGTGGCCTCATTAAGAAATGGTATTGGTTCTGGAGTTAGAACTCTTTGAGTTGGAGCTCAGGACCTTTCTCTTATGGTGAGACACCTAGAGAAGAACAAAAAACATATTCAACTTCAAATATCTATATTTTCTGGTCATGTAAAGGAGAGTATTCATTGCGGTTATTCCTTTTTTTCTTTCTCCTTTTTTTTTAAGTAGTTGAAAATGGGATTTCCAGGAAAGGCAAAAATAACTAAAGCTTTATAAATAAATCTCTGCCAAAATATCTTCTTAATTACTTTGCCCCTGCATGGGAAGTCTTTGTAGCTTTGTTTCCATCAACTTCGTGGCAAATTTTGAATTTGCCCCAAACGGCGCAGTATCCTCTGATCCCCAGGAACTTATTGTTTCTGCCATCTCTGAAGCCAGAGCTGTTTCATTGTTGATCCTCTCAGTGCTTTCCAACCCTCTTCTTGAGCTGTGGACCCTGTCTCTGTGCTGTGACTCTGTCCTTCTGCCACATCCTCTAATCCAGAAATTTCCATCCTGAGCAGACCTGATTTCCCCCAGGAACAGGAAGATTGTCTCCACCTTGCACATTATGTCTTTTCGTTCCTCCCCATGACTTTGCCTCAGCTTGTTTTACTTTTCCCAGAGGCCACTCTCTGATGATCCCCTGGATTTGCCTCACCTATCTACCTCTTTCCTGCTAAGTTTTTCTGAGAGCTGCTGGAACTATAAACTTAGCTGCCTAAAGCACAGAGAAGCTTCCAGGCACTGAAGGAGGTGAAATTGCTGTAATTCTGCTTTCAGAACTCTTAGATAGGGAAAAGGTAGATAAATGTCTAGAAAAGGAAAAAGGCAAGCCAAAAACATAGTCCTTTCACAGGAAAGACTAGTGAACACCCAGACCTTTACAAAAGTGCAAGACAAGCATAGTTTCATAATTTCGAATTATAGACAGGAAAATAAAGTCAATCAGATACTGAAATGTTAGATTTGGCTTTAAACAGCACACAGACCAGAGCAAGATTCTTACCATTTTTCTCCTGTAAGGGATTGGTCTGACAAAACAAGGAAGAAGCTTTGTATGCTCTTATTAAAAGTTTAACAGAAGGTCCTTGGTATTGCTACTAGCATTCAAGGCAAGTTACTAGCATATTGGAATACACTTAGACCAAATAAGACTTAATTAGGTAATGCATGCATAGCCACAAAGTCCAAAATACTCTTGGTCACGTCATTTGAGACCAAGCAAAATATCCTGCAGGTTACCCTTTTCTGAGAGCAGATTTCGTACTATGGTTTGCATTCATGCTCTGTGTGCCAGACTTGATGACCTCTGAGGGAGTGCAAATATAAAAAGATGAGCCATATTTGCACCAAAAGAAATAATTAAAGAGAGGAAGGAAATTAAAAAATAGGAAAATACACTGCAAATTTCAGAAAATCTACCTAATAGTGGAATAAGTGGATTGAGGGATAAATGGTCTCCCAAGAGATAGAACAGAAAGGCTATCTGCTTGGATTAGTACTAAATGGAATGAACAAAACACTAGAAGTTACATTGCAAGGAATAATATTGCACTGCCAGGGGAATGGTTGGGATAATCTAATATTACTGTTTACCTCCTAACCCACAGAACTGCAGGAGATAGTATCATGAACAACACCTTTTTATTCTCTCACTTCATCACTCCTCTACTCTTAAACTCTTTCTTTTATCCTGCCAAGAGCTGCTTTTGACATGATATGAGGACATGTCCAGCCTGAAATGGAGTAAAAGAACAGTCCATGAAATATTTCGGGAGCAGCACATGCTCACTGACCTCAGGGCTTACAGCACGTCTAGTATTTCAGCAGGTATGACTTTTCCAGCAGGTGTGACTGTTCTAGTGGGGTGTTTGTATTTTCCTCCTTTGCCATTCAATACCTTGAAGAGATATAGGAGAGAGTTACAGGAGCCTTTGTTGCTTTCATGAGCCATTCTGATTGCACATCAGACAGCAGTGGTAGTCCTAGAAAAGCTGCTGACAAAGAGAATGAGGGAGACTCACATTTATGGGTTTTGTTTCTGTTTTTCAAGGGAGCACTCCCCTTTGGAAACAGCCTTATGACAGCAGGCCAGAGGGGTGACATACGTGTGAACATATGTCACTGCCCCCTGTGGTAATGTACATGCAAACATATGGCAGTGCCCTCCTGGTGCATATTAGCTGTCAACAGACACAGGAAGGACCTTGCCCTGGTTATGTTTTTTATCATCCATATGGTTTTCTATTGCTCCTGATAGCAGATAAATTACAACTACTTCCAAAATCTCTGTCTAATAATAATTTGTGTTTATGCCAAATATAGATGCTTACTCTTTCCCTTTGGTACTTCCACAGAATTCATTGAGAACCAAGCAACGTTTTTTCCTTGCATTGCAGGACTCTGATGATTTGAAAACAGAGGAGAAAAAAAAGAGAAGAGTCAGCACACACACAGCCAACAAGATGAATATCTGGAAGTAAACATGCAGCTTGACCCCTGTGACTTAGAAGGGACTCAGCCTCATGGGAAAGAAAAGCCTCCCTGCCACATTGCATACACACCACTGTGGTAAACAGAGAAAATCAGAATAGTGGCCCAAGATGAGGAGACAATGCTTCCATAGAGAGTTTTGCAAAATTACATGATTCTATGAAAAACTGAGTTGGAAGGTAACAGAGTTAACTCAGTTAGGATATGGACTCATATTTTTCTAAAGAGAAAGTAATCTACTAGATATTTTATAGTGAAAACTCAACTGGCAAAAGCATAGACCATCTCTAGATGATGCTGAAGTTAATACTTTCAAAGACTGCTTACATGAACTGTGAAGATAAGGAATCCAAAGAGCAGCTAGCAGTGCTTCTGCATTAGTTTAGTACCTTGTTGTCTATTCCAGGCATAATCCCAAAACTCTAGGCAGCCACTTCAATTGGTTCAATAATCGGTCCCTAAAATCGTCTACACCACGAAGTGCACAAAATTCATATTTGTTAGAAAGCACTACTGTGACAACCCAAAGTCTGAGAGACAGGAAAATCACACAGCTGTCCTGCCCCTATAAAGTCAATTTCCTTGTCTGTTCTCTTTCACATCCCAATGTCTTAGTCACACTGCACACGTGACAGCTGCCATTCATTTGCTGTGTATCCAAGAACATGCTGCTTGGCTTAGTGTTTCTGTTGAGAAAGGAGAAGACATATTCAATGCACTAAAACAAACAACATTATTCTTGAAACTCAGGTCTTAGTATGTTGAAACTAAGGTCTAAATATGTCAGGGCATAGTTGGACATCTGATCTGTCCTTTCCAGTGTGACTGGCAGAAGAACATCTGCCCCATAAGATTGGTAGTGGTGCAGACCAAACTTGCAGAAGTACAAAAGAACAAGAGCAATAGATCATAATACTTTAATATATTTATTTAAAAATTGTTGTGGGTTTGTGGTACTGCAATTCTGCTTAGATGATCTTGTGGCACTGAGAAAAGTCTTCCAAAATTGCATGCCAGTAAAATACATTGGAATAGGTTTATGCAGAAGCTCTCAAAACAATTTTTGATGGAGTGTACATAACACAATTGGCATGAAAAAACTCAGCCTAGCAAAGTACTCTGTGCTATCAAGAATCATAACATGAGTTCTTAGGATGATTTCAAAAGCATTTTAGTGGATCAGAGCTAGTGTTATTTTTTTTTGGCTGGATTTGTATATTAATTGCAAAGAATCAAAAGCTGAGAGTTGCATACAATAGCAAATGCTACATGGAGATAAATATTTCTCACTTTCAGTAGGTACTGAAATAATTTTGTGGAGTCATGCTCAGTGACTGTTCCAAACGAACTACATTTGTAATAGTCTAGGAATATTATAAAAATTATCAAAGAACAAAAATTTAGGGTGCATTGATGGGGTCGTCTGTATCTTTCAGGTGGAGAGAACTTTATGACAGGAAACAACAATAGGTTAACGTAAACAGCTTATTTTGCCTACCTTCATATTTCAGTATGGTAGTTCAATATAACCACATTTCTCCAAAGACTCGTATTCTGTTATTGAAAGGTAATGGTGGGAACCAACTTAAGAACATGTAAAATGCAAGATTTTTTAATCAATGAGAAGCTATTAATTTAACCAAGCCTTCCTGTAATAATATTGAGACAGACTGTCTGCCTGTTTTTACATTATAGCTAGCTTTGCAATCTGTACAGAATCTAATGAGATGTGTACTTTTTGTGAATATATCAATTGAGAGTGATCCTTAGGAATCTATTGCTGCCAAAAACTTGGTATCGCTCCATGATTCTTGAGGGGTTGTTTGCTTTCTGGAACAACCGATTTGTTATTTCAGTAGGAGTTGTTGACTCTTGCCACTTACCACATGTAGAACTCATTTAGTTTACCTTCACTAGATCACATTAAGCTCAGACCTAAGTTCAGACTTGATGTGATCCAATGGATCAGTGATCTGACAGACCCCCATGTTGAACTACACTGGTGCATCACTTGACAGGTTCATTAAAGTTATTGTATACATGTGGCTCTGCAGCAGCAGGATTCCTCAAGTGCCCAAATAACCTCAGCCAATAATCTAAGCAGTTCTTGACCTGACATATTTGGAGTTAAATAAAAATTCAAGGCAAAAAATTGAGGCGGACAATCCATTTTTTAAGATTTACAGAACCAAATGGATCTTCTTAATCTAAAAACATGCCTTAGTTTAAACATCTTTATCTCACTTTCATGATGAATGAAATTTTGATTTCAGTAGAATCATCCACAGCTGAAATTCAACAAAGAATTACACTTTTTATCAACTGCGGCTTTATCATAGATTTTATTGAAAATTGTTATTAGGTTAGAAGACATACAGAAGAGAATCTATAGCTAAATATACTCAAATCACTGAGAAATTAAGAAGCTTTTTGCTTGCTGATTTCTCTAACTTGGTTTTATAGCTATTTGATATATTCTTTTTACTGACTTTTTGGTGTAGTATCTGAGCGTCTTCCATTCGTGCATTAAGCAATATAACTAATGTCTGAAACATGATACATACTCAAATTTCACTTTGTGTATGGAAAAACAAAGCAAGTGTACTGGCATGTGGAAAAAGTAGAATCAGTGATACTTCAATGCTGAGCACAGCTGGCTGGAAAACAGGTATTCTGGGTTTTTGAAAATGTCAAGGTTTTACAACTTGTGTTTATCCCACATTAGAAAAGAGCTGGGAAAACGAGAGAAAAACCATGTTGTGGGTAAGATCATTTTGCACATTCCACTAGAAGTGGGAAACAAGGATGAAATGATGTCCCTGATAATTGGGGGGCCTTGGACTAAATGACCTTTAAAAGTCCCTTTAAACTCAAACCATTCTTTGTCTGCAAAATTCCATTACTGCAATTCCATGAATATCCTGTATAATAGCTAACAAAATCACTAGAGGTTTTGCTGTGCGGTGTAATGATGCATCATCCCCAACAGTTTCCTGCTTCTTACGTTCTAGTCTGAGAAATGGGCTTTGGGAAACCATGCTGGAATTGGAACAACCTGCCCTGTGGTCGGTCTGCTCCAGAGGAGTTTATCTCCCTTCCCACGTGCCACCAACACAGAAAAAACCAGGAAAGAGCTCAGTATATATTTAGAAAGGTCACGTGTTACCCAATCTAAAGATGGATCACCTGTTAAATACTGGAACATAGTGATTAGTGGGGGGACATTGTTCTCTTGGTTGTCTGGTGCATTTCAATAACTTTCATCCTACTCACCAGCTTGCTAGCTGAAATACAATACAGAATAACTAGTCTGATGGTTACCTTTTCTAATTAAAATTTTAGCTATAAAGTAGTGTCTAGTCTTGGAATTTTTTTATTTATTTTTTGACAGAAATAAAAGGAAAGCTTTGAGTTTCTAGTGAAAAGAAATTTAAAAATATATAAAAAATTAAAATATAAAAGAAATTAAAAGAAATGCTAAAATATTATGTCATTCCACATCCAAATTGGAGCTAATGTTGATATATATAATATATAATGTTTAAAAAAATTCATTAATCAAAAATGTTTGACAAATTTGGTGTAGTGTAGTCTTTTACTGTATCTCTTTAGTTAAAGTGAAAAACAAAAGCCAAACTAAAACAAGACTTCAGTAATCGCAATAGAAATAAATACCAAATAAAAATACAGAAACCATAACCTAGGATAGTGTTTCTTGGGGAAAGGAGATCTAAGGTGACTGGATATGGATATGTACCCACTAGCTAACGGTTTATGACAAATGAAACATATTTAAGTAGCCTAATTGTCTTTCTGATTTAATAGGATCCAATAAATGGAAACTGTATGGCCAGAATAATGAAAAGAGCACAAAATTTATCTCATTCTGTTGCGTCCTCTCTGTGTTCTTTTGTCCTTTGATTGCACTGGTGGATAATATTATTTTGTTCCCAAGGAAATATGTCCCTTTGATTAGGTTGCAGATATTCTCTCATTTGTCACTGTTCTATCAAGCTATGCCATGTAACAGCAGGAACCCTTGATTATTTAATTGCTTGTAAGAACTCATTAAATCTTACTATCAATCATTGGACATATGGCAAATATCATCCAATGGCATGAGAGGTTTTAACAGTGATCTGTCACTGGGGCATACCCTTTCTTTAGTAGCAAAGGCCCTTTGTTTAGTTCTCTGATCATAATAATTTTTAATTAATATTGATTTGTAAAAGAGTGTTCATGCAGTGGCCTTAATCTATGGGTATAAGGATAATCTTCTTACAGGAGCATTTGTAAAACCATATAAATATCCAGGAACCCCATCTAACAGAGTTTAACCTTTTTACAATGTTTTGTAGATCGTGTTAGTCTGATGATAACCTAATTTAGTCTTCAAAGTGGATACGGCTCATTAAGAAAAACATATAAGAACAAGTCACACAATAGGTTTTGCATCAACACCTTGATGGGATCCTATGAGCTCTCTCTGATGATATAAATGCAAAAGACATTTTTCAAAATACAGAATATTAACTATAGCTAATAGGGGTAGTGACCTGTGCAGCTACTTGTTTTGTCTATAACAAAAATCAAGTCAAAGGAGTGGGTAGTTATCTCACCAAATAGTGTTTAATTTCATCACAGATCCTTAAGGTTTAGATGAACATTTACATTTACATAGGTGGATAGACCTAAAGTAATGAAATAATTTGATTATCACAAAAAGTCCTGCCTGGGATATGTAGGTTTTAACATGAGAAAAGTTTAGATTCAGCATTCTTTGCAATCAGAACTTTAGCAACAGCTAATTTTACCTGAGGAGGTTCAAAATTTGTCATGCTCTAAAACTAAATAAACTTTCAAAGATGAGAGTTTCTAGCGGTTGACAATAGAACTACTCCATTTTTGCAATCATAAAAGGGGTGATATTTGTGATATTTGACCATTTTCTTGTGATGACTAGTCTTTTACTCTACTGGACTCACAAACTTTTACGTACCTTGTTCATTAGTATAACTCGGAACTTGCAGGAAGCAAAAGAGAAAAGCCCAAACACAAAACTTCTTTGATGATTTTACTTAACAAAAAACATTCTTTCATCTTTCTTATTCTGGTTATACTGCTATTTAGAGATAAAACCAGGGTATCTAAGCTACTACTTTGTAATAAACTTTGCAAAAAATCCCTCATCTTTTGAAAATTTTGTGTCAAAAATCTAAGAATAATTGATAAACAGAGAAAAGTGGAAACTGGAAGATTTCCATCTCTGAGTCAGGCTTCTATTCACACATGCCACCTGTGACACACTACGTTCTTTATCTGAGGTGTGGCTGCCTTTGTAAGACAACACATCTTGCCATAGCAACAGTTTAGTTTTGGGAAGAGTAGGTTAAATTCTATAATTCTTGAAACAAATTTTTGGGTATGGATCACAGCTGGTGTCAATGTCAATTTGTTTTGTGGTTTTGGTTCAGTGGGTGAGCTCTATAAAAGAAGTAGAGAGGTATAAGAGAAGAAGAAGTAGTATTTGAGTGTACAGAAATAGTAAAGAGCCAGACACCTTGCTTTAACACAGAGTGAAAGGACAGCTGTGAGAAGCAAGAAAAAGCATTATAATCTTATTACCTGAGATATGTATCTGCACTTTTAGGTATGGAAATTAAGAAAAAATGTAGAAAAGAAAAAAGAATTTTGAGGCTGGATTTTTCTGCGTGTTAGCATTTCAGGTTACATTTTGTTTGTTGAAATTCTGCCTCTACATACTTCTGTGTACTCATTCCTCTTCTGCTAATAGCAGTATTGTACCAGGCATCTATAATTTGTCTTATGTTACGTTGCCTAACAATCATAGTTTAAAAAAAACCCAAACGTATCTGCTTTATAGGACTTTTGTTGACTCCCACCTTTTGAAACAATTATATTGATTTAAAAATCTGTAATAATTATTTTTAAACTTAGTTTCTGAATCTTTGGTTCTTTTCCAAAAAGGATTCACCTATATCCAAATAGCTGTATGCATACATGCAGCATTGAGGACAGATTATTCAGGTATTTCGTATTCTCTGATAAAGTGAAATCTAATTCATTCTTGTAGAGGCAGAACTCAGTCCTATAACAAGGGGAAAACATTCATGACAGATATTCAGCTACAACTATTATGTACTTAACATTATTAGAGCAGTATAAGGGATGTAAAAGAGTCATTTTCCTTTCCTGGAAAACACTATAAGACTGTCTTGAGATTCCTTTAAGCAGTGCTGCCTATGAAAAACTATCCCAAGGACCAAATCAGATATCATGGCTCATGAGAGGGTTGTTTGGGAAATATTTTGATAAATAAGTACAATTTAATTATTATTTTATTTGTAGTTTACATAAACTTGACAAAAAATTACAGGTAGACAAATCACAAAATTCAGTGGTTTTATAAGCATTTTGTTACTGGGTTTGGTCCTGATTCCTCATTTTTTCCCATGTTGGAACATTGTTGGAATCCTTTTGCGCTTTTTCCTTCACTTTTCCTGAAGTTTAATAATTGTAAAATGATTATAAGTTGAGGTGATAAATAGATTTTTGTATTCTGTTTGAAACCCTGAGCATACTCACACTCATTGGCATTTTAGCTGAGTTCAGTTCTTATTTCATTTATTGTACAGAAATGGGTCCATCTGACTTCTCTGTAAGACAGTGATAAAGATCTCCTTTGCCAACTGGCTTGAGACTGCGCAAGTGAAGTACTTCATTAACCATTCAGAGATACTGGAAAACCTTATTTTCCCCATAAATGGTTTAAACATAAAGACTTCACAGACAGCCTGTTAACAAGAACTATAATACATTACAGTAGCTTCATTACTTCTAAGGTAGGCTAGAATGTCATTTCAGGAGTAATGAATGATGCTTTAAGGTATCAGGCAGATACCCTAAAGACTGAGATTGTGCCACAAAATACAGAAAGTCTTCCAGGAAGCAAATGAATAAGCTTTGCTAAGGGAGCATAGAATAAAACCCATTAAAACCCATTAAAGGAACCCAAACTGTAGACAGAAGGTAAGGAAGGATTGATTTTTTTGTAGCTGTAAAGGCAATAGAATGTCTATTTATTAATTAAAATTACATTTTATGTATTGTGATGTGATAAATTGTTGACTGTTAGGTGAATTACCTCAGAAATGCACCTAAGTCTATTAACACTGATAAATTATGCACTACTACTTCCTAAATTTCTGAAACAGTCTTCACAAGTATGCTCAACTTTATTTTCAGTTTTAGGCAGCAGTTTGGTGTAATCATATTCAACATTTAACTACTGCCACTAAAACCTTCTCAGCCAGAAAAAAGGCCAAGCTTTCACAAACAGTTTTAACTCTCTTATTTTTTCCCTGTTTTCCTGTTAAATATACATACATATATAAAAAAAAAATTCTATTTTGACAGAATCTGATGAAAAGAAGTAACATACTTTTAGCTATATATTCCCTTGACTTTATATTTCCCTTAACATGGGAGTGCTAAAACAAGTAACCTCAACCTGAAAGAAATGCTTGAAATATGAAAATGACACTTTTGTGTATAAACAAACACAAAGAGAAAACCGAAGGTGCATCTGTATAAATAAATCTCTATATTCTCAGACATCAAAGTTCTGAGAAAATATATTAATTTTTGGTATTTTTTTCTTATAGGATACTAACTAAATCAGCTGTAGGTGAAAAACATTAAATATATTTTCAGAGATGTTGTGTGTCTTTGAACATATAATGTTTTAAGTTAAATATCTATATTTTGTACATATATATATAAATATAGTGTCTGTATTCTGATATAGACATGTATTCTCATGTATTCTGTGTACTAACAAAAGAGTTGATATCTGAAAATCAGGCATCTATCCAATACCAGCTTAGAAAATTCAACATTATATTTGTCATCTTCTATAAATTTGAATGTGTGATTATGGATATATGGGAGTAAGTGTGCGTGTGTGTGTGTCTGTCTTGAAAAACAGGCCTTTTTGTCACTTTCTGATGGTGGTGATGGAGGGAGAATAATACCTTTATCCTACTATAATTTCTAAAGGCATTTAAAGGGTTCATTGTTTCAAATCAAAGAGCTATTCATAAGTTCCAATAAAATGCAATCCATCACAATTTTACATGAGCAGAAGCTTTCAGCTTGTGCATATTTTTTCAGGAAGGCAATTTAGAGCTTATAAACACAAATCACTTCTTTGGGTTTTAACCACAAAACATTTACACAGTACTGACCTACCACCTACAATATCTCAGTACAAAGCCAAGAAGTAGAGTAGGCAGTACTGGCAAGCAAGGACCTGGAGACAGCACTTGATGTTAGAGTAGATCAGACGCTGGGGCCTTAATTCAGGAATTCTCAAAAGATTGAGAGAGAAAAGAATGTCTCCTATGTTTATATCCCTTATCAGAGTGTACATGACACAATAATTAAAATAGTTGTTTAGATAACAGACATATCTGAAGTAGGTTTCTATATCCAGGAAGAAGGACTCTGGAATAATTTATATGCTCCTTTTTGCCCCATATATTTGATGATTATGCTTCTGATGTAATTGTACATTGACCAGATGCACAATGGCTGTGGTACCATAGCATCTCTGATCAGTAACTGATTTGGCTCAGACTGTTAAAAAACCTTTAATGCATAAGAGTGAATCACTCTTAAAAAAAAAAAGTGAAGAAATATTATTAATTCTATTTTACTGGAGGAAAATTGAAGCTCAGAGATGCTCTACTGTTTACCCAAGGTTACAATCATTTAAGTGGCTTACTCAAAGATCTGGAGTCAACCAGTTCTGTCCTAGCCTGTCTTAATGTGCAAACATTACTCTATTTTTATTTAGTATTTCCTATTCTGGGAATCTTGAAAATACAGTGCAGATTCATCTTCCTAGGGAACTGGTATTCATAGATGCCTGAATCATAAGATAATCTTTGTTGGATGGGAGATCTGTAGGTCATCTTGTCCAACCATCTGCCCAAATCAAGACTTACTCAGAAGCTAGACCAAATTAAATAGGGCATAGTCCAGTCAAATTTTGAAAGCTTTGTTGAAAGTCCACAGCCTTTCTTGACAGCCTGTTCACCATTCTCATTGTGAAGAATCTTTTCCTTAAGTCCCCTTGCAAAGTCTCATGATACAACTTTTCCTTTCCTATCGTTGTCCTTTGTCATTTCATTCTGAATCTTGAAGAAGACGCTATCTATGTTTCTCCATAGTCACCCATTATGTACTTAAAGACAGAAAATGAATCACCTTTTAGCCTTCTTTTTGGAGGGTTAGATAAATACATTCCTTCAGGGTGTTGTGTGCTCTGGCTCCTGCCTATCCCAGCAGCTTCTCTGGCTTTGCTCCAGTTTGTCAGTACCTCTCTCACAGTGGGGAGCCCGACACTGTGGCACTACAGATGTAAATGGGAATAAACACTTCCAGTGACCTGCTGGCCATGCTCTTGCTGATGCAGCTCAGTGTGAGCTTTACCTTTGGCTGTGCACACTGATGGCTCCTTCCACCTGCTGTGCACCAGAGTCCTGGTGTCCTTCTCTGCAGAGCTGCTTTCCAGAGAGATGGACCCCAACTCATACAGATGCAAAAACAGCACTTCCTCCTAAAAAAAGATACATTCGTATTTTAGGAGAAAGAAGCTCTTCAATACCATCACAACATGGGAACACAGTCCGACAATTGCTAAATATCTTGTGTTTCCCATTAAGATTAAGGAGGATTTCAGGCCCCAAACCTTTAGCTCTTAAATTGAAATCAAGTGATTTATAGTAAACAAAAATCACCTTTTAAGAGAAAAGTGGAGAAGTTGCTGCTTATTGTAATGCACACTGATATATTCTTTAGCAGCAACATTGTTTCATTCCAAATAATCACAAGTCAGCAAATGACAAATTTACTGATTTCTATCAATTGATTCTGTTACAATGTCCCTGAGATTTATAACTCCCACACTGGATCTTTACCCCTTTCCTAATTCTAAACTGTTATCCTCTCTCCCCTTTTTCTCCTTTATTTTTAAATATTTTTAAAATTTGTATTTTAGGCCCATGCACTTTCAGCATTTCAAAAGGCAGTGTATTTATTCTGGAACTGTTAGCAGCTACTGGGTTGTTTGCATGATTGAATCATAGTCCAATATGAATATTTTGTGTTAGAAAGCATATTGAGGAGCCAACCAAAAATCAACAGGAATGGTTGTTCAAAAAAATCTTTTTCTTATTTGATGCTAGCAGATTATTTCAAAAATTCACATCTTCTTTTCAGTGCACAAACTGCCTACAAAAATAGTGGTGGCAGTTGGATTGTTTTTAAAGCACATATAACTCCAACATTTCCTAATCAAATTTACATTTTAAAATGTTTCAATTCAATTCGTGCTGCTCCTGCCATGGATAAGTGGGAGGACAATGTTTAAAATAATAGTAATAATTCTTTCCTCTTTCAGACAGCCAAGCATAGAAGAGAATAGTTCAGAGTAGGTTGGGAGAAGAAAGAAAACTGGCCTGGATTCACTTTGGTTGAAGTAGTGTCACAGAATCAATATGTTCACAGTAGAGGTTTTGGAACAAGCACACATGGCCTGATAAAAAACGGAAATAAAGTAGTGACAGAAAATCAAGCTACTCCTAAGTTGCAGAACGTAGCTGCAGAGGGAGGAGATGAGGAGACAGAGCCACTACTGCTGGAACAGAGACTTGTTGCCATGGGAGCGGGGATAAGGAAAGCGGGTACCCTGGAGGCAGTGACTGGGGACAAGAACAAAAAGGAGAGGGATAAGAACTTGGAACACTGCACATACAGGGAACAGACTCACGCACACATCCCCCTGTATTTTAGGAAGGCCAAGCTGCCTTATTTCCAACCCACGTAATCACATGCATGATGAGGCCAAGGCCAGAAAGACAAAATTTTGCCAGGAGAATATTAAGTACCTGTTAGAATTAGTTTGTTTTTTTTCTGACCAGTCTGGAATTTGTAGTTCTCTCTTCCCTTTGACCTCATTTTAAAATACACATGGTATTGACATACAAGGTGAGTATCCATGCTCACAGTCTCATATCTTCTGGATCACTAAGGAAAAGACAAAGGCGTTTATCCACAGAAACAGAAAATTCACAGTTTCTTCCCCTAGCAAATCATATATTTTCTCATATGAATGCAATGACAATTCTAATACTATGAGGATTTTGCTTATACAGAAAGATAATTTTTATAAACCTCACTAAATATTTCTACTAACATTTTTCAGTAAAATATGGTACAAAAATTCAAGCAATATTCTCATGTCATGGGACATTACCATGCTCCAATGGGGATAAAATTGCTACAGAATTTAACTATGGTATTTTTAGTTTTGAAGTAAGTTATTTTAAAATAGGTTGCCATTTCCTGTCTAAAAATGTATTGCAATTTTCCATTTTCCCAAACAGCAAGCATTTTATATGAAAAAGATCAGGAAAGAATCTTTTCTCCTCTGCATTTTCCAGGCACAGAGTGTGAAAATGGTTTTTTGTTTTTTTTTTTTGCATGCTTACATATCAAACTTTAAACCCTCAGCCCTATGGTTTACCTTCATGATTTTATTCTCTTTCCTCCCAAGTCTGCCTTGTACTCATGTTCTTTTAGTCTACAGTATGAGCTGATTGTTCAAACACTGGGACCAAACCCCTCACTTTGTAACCTTTTCTGAAAGTGTATGTTAATAAAAACAAGCAGGAGTTGCCAGTGCAGCAAAAAAATAAGACTGCCTGTTATATGCAAAGTACCTCTTTAATGATGTTTAAAAAGGAGCTAAACATCTCTATGGGAATTCTTAAAACACTTATCTCTTAGGCCCTTATTTAGTTTTGCAAGTCTTTGTTGTTTAACAAGCTGGAGAAATGGGTCATCTAATGTTATATTAATCAGTAAATTAATATTTTAATTTGATTTTCTTTATGGTTGAGATGCTTGCGGCATCTCCAGTGTTTTCTCTGTCTGTACACTGATGTTAAGCAGTATCATTATCATACTGTACCTTGGGGTTGTGAGATAACAGGATCCAGTGATAGCTCTATTCTTAGGAGAGTGGGAGGTTTATGATGACACTTATACATTTTAAATGGCACATGGAGGCTCTCGTGCAATGAAATGTCTTACAGCTGAGTCATAGGCTTTTCTGCATTGGGCTTTTTAGTTCATATACTTGAAACCACACGCTTTCGTGTCTGAGCAGGTGATACACTTTGCCGATTTTTTGATAAGATCTTTACAGTGTGCTGGAGTAAAAATCTCAGTGATTCAGTTTTTTGTAACTAGTCCTATTTTGAAAATTTTTGATAAGTTGCAAGAGATATGAATATCAATAGATGAAAAGGAGAGAAAATGAAAAAGAAATCTTTTTGTTTGAAGGCTACGTTCCAGTTAAATCTATTTTTTTAAAATATTCAGTCAGTCAAATACAGAAGACTTGTTGATACAAGAAGAGACACGAACTTTTATTTAACGTTATCAGCTTTAATTATCCTTCTGAAATGTGCTTGGAAATTCAGAATTTTGATTAGATCAGGCCAGACTGTCCCTGTCCCTTGTGCATCTTTATAAGAGCTGACAAAGAAAGCTTTCTCTTTTTTGCTGTCTTATGCATGACCTTTAAACAGGTCAAAATAGTGCTAAGATGGAAATGGTTCACAGGTTACTGTTAGGTGAGTACAAAGGAAGACACAGCCTTTGTTCCTTTTACCTCCTTAGTCACAATCTGACCTTCTCACCTTCTTCTTTCCCTCCAGACTCTGTAATTGAGGATATTTACTACATCAAAGATCCCATGCCTAGTTCAGGCCCCCTCCCTCTCTTACAAATACACAAATCACACGTCCCAGTGCATGTTCGCTCTGGTCCAATGGAAAGTTATATGTCTGAGTGAAAATATATGCTTGGTGATACCCTCACATACCAAGGTCAAAGCAAATCACATTCACACATTCCATATCACACTTGGTTTAGTGGCCATACCTCAGCAGATGCACCATAACCATATATGACTGTAAAACAGCCATTACTTTATTGTTTCTTGAGCTTCACTGGCTTTGTAACACAGTCATTCACAAATATGCATCCAAATGCAGGTTCCACTTATGCTTGCAATTGGGCAAGTGCAAAATTGGCTCGGGAGGAATATAGGCATGGTGCCAGTTTCCTTCTCTCCCTCTCTCTTTTTCTTTTCTTTTATTTTTTAAATAACTTTTTAATGTGAAATGACATTTTAAACACTGCATAGCACAGGATTTTGGATTTGGGGACTGAGTCATGTCTGGCAACCCTTACTCTCAGTCAGAAGCTTTTTTCCTGTCTCAGAATAGTGGTACCAGCTTTTCAAAAGATAAATCTGCCTGGATTGAGTCAGCCTCAAGGCCAGAAATGTTGTGTGGGCTGTTGGCTGGATGACTGCAGCAGAATGTTTTGAAGTTAAAATAAATGGAAGAATCTAAATGAACATGCTTATTATTCTAGCAAAATAATAGAGTTAATAGATAATCTTACTTTATGAGAGCCATGAAAATTTTTGTGATGGATCATTGAAAACCTGCGGGAATATTCACATTGCTGTTGATTGTTACTAGTTTTCTCTGAGAAAAGTGCTCACTCATTTTTTACAAAAGCCTATAAATAGAATGACAAACGTCTGAATTAGTTTTGAATTAGAATGAAGTTCTGAGTCTCATTCAATACTTTTGAATTCAAGAGTAGGCTTACCTCAGTTTTAATACGAAGGACTTTTCTAAAAGTATGAAACTTCAGAGGTGTTTGGCTTCATTGTGAACATTTCACACATCTCTAGCTATCATGTTGTTAAAGTCAGCACTTGCCAGTGTCAACAGAATGAGCTTGTTACACATCACTGAATGTTCAGGGACAGGTTTGATGCCCTGTATGATTTTGAAGTCTCATTTTTTGGAGCCTTCACACAAAACAAATAACATCTGTCTTTGAAAAGTTTCTTCAGCTCCAGAGGCATGAATGCAATGGACTACATAAGCAGGAACAGCAGTGGTGTCTTAAAAAGGTGGGTGCTCCAGAAGTGAGCATGCACTGAAAAAAGAGGCAATCTGCTTAAATTAAACCAAGTAACTGCAGAGTTCTGGCTACTCTCCCATTTTTACAACACATGCTAAAAACAAGTTAGGAAGAAGTTTCTTCCTTTAGTAACTTAAAAAATAGATTGAAATTCCAATTCTTCTGTCCCAAAAGCACAGCAATATTTTCTATCTCTATTGATTATCAGTCCACTTTGGTTGAAAACAGTCCTGACTAAGATCAAAATCGCTTTGAAAAGATGACTTTAAACCTGATAAAGTACCAGCACCACTGCACTATGCTATCAAATGGGTATTTTTTGGAAAATGAAAGTAAATCAATATTAATAATATAAACCAGAAATTGATTGATTTTGCCATTAAAACATATAATGGTGAGAGAGCCCATATCTAATTATTTCTGTTAAAGTCTGTAAGTAACATATTAATTAAACTGAATGTATGAAAATATTTGAAGACATTTGTAAGACTTACTTGGGTCAACCAATTTTTAAAAGCAAAAGTTCTGCCATTAATAAACTGCAGAAAGATCAGAGCTGTTAAGCAAAAAGAATGAAAGTCACACGAAAGGATGACTATGAGAAATTTGAAAAAAAAAGAATTTGCAGTCTTCATCATTCTCTGTCTCTTACAGTCTAATAAGTTAACTTGTACTGACTGGTAAGAGAGGCAATAAAAACTGATAATTCTTTAAATGACACTAATTCCAGGATGTATGCAAAGCCTCACCAATGCCTTAGCATCTATCAAGGACATATTAAATAACTCAAGATAGTGGATTAATATTGTGTAACCATCTTCAGAAATACTAAACCATCCATTCCAACATCCTTACTAGCATTGATCATGAACCATTGAATCAGTACTTTATGTTCATTTCCTTTCATTTGCTTTATTTTACACTGGGGAATATTTGCATTTGTACTATGTTCCTGTTTCACATCAAACACTCTCTAAAATTCCTACCTGCCTTAATGTAATAGTAACTTTGGTAGCCAGTTATTTTTCTTTGATAACTATACTCATACCCCACATCACGCAATAGAGAGACCGAAGTAGCAAAAAAAAGGGTAAAAAAATGAAAAAGAAAATAAACACCCAAAAGGCCAGTGATGTGATAACAAAACCAACATAGTGATAACAAATTGGTAAATTTGGAAATTAACATCTAATGTATGTCAATAAAGCTTTTGTAATGGTTTTTAAAAAAGTTAACAAAAGCACCAACAACAAAATGAGGAATTAGAAAGCACATTAGAGCAATCAGTAAGTCATTTTGAAAAATAATCAAAATCGCTATACAGAAGTGAAAACCACTAAGTCAATCCTTATTGTCAAGCCTAATGTGATCCAATATACTGTAGTGAGGGAATAGGAAGGAAGTGTCTACACCACATGTTGAATTAAAGTGAATCAACCAGCCATTTACTTTCATTTATTTAGTAACCTTCATGATGAGATCATCAAATATATTGTCGCCTCAGAAATCATCGAAGAGTGGTGTCTTGCTCTCTTTCTTCTATCCCAGCCTTTCCATCCTGATTTTTCTATCAGACTGCTTGGCCACTTAAATGCATGGGATTTTTTTAGGGGAAACTTGTTTTTGCTTCCTATCAGAAGAAAAACATACTGAGATATTATGCAAACAGATTAATTTTAAGTCTCTCTGAAGGATTCACTAAGGGAATTCTGAAGATTACAGTATCATATTGCTAAGGAGTAGTCTTAACAGGCTAGGTTAACTGAGACCAATAGGAAATAATTTGACTGCAAACGGCAAGTAAATGGAAAAATATTTCCTGTTCCACAAAAGCAAAATCAAACAAGAAAAAAATATTGATGGCGACACTTTAGCTATAAATCTAGAGATCACTGTATTAAACAGAGAGGACTCTTCTTGTCTCTTGTTTTAGTAGGCAAGTCATCTGCTGTCGGAATAATTTGCTGTCAAAGGTGGTTCAAGTGAACTGTGCTCCTGTTTCTTCTATCTTACTTCCATGATGGGAACCTGAAACAACAGCCCTACCTGTAGATCTTTATTCTGTAGAACACCCAAAGGAAGGTGAAAAGAATGGCTCAATGGGTAAGACTTGGGTTTCCAAAGGCAGTTAGTATAACCAAAAAAATCCATAGAACACAAGCGTCTGAGTGACTCTATGGCTCACAGGATCCCTTACCCACACTATCTATAAACGACTTGGTAAGATTGCAAGAGCATGCAGAAATCCTTTCTTTGGTCACTGTAGCCCCTTAGTAGAATTCTCTGTCTAGGCAACACTGCCTTATTCTGGCTAGCTCCAAATTAATGTGAATATTGCTATAGGGCTTTGTAATGAGACATATTTATATTTTGAAAGCAACAAATGAAGTAAGTGCTTTTCGCTTTGGAGTTTCCTTCACCTACTTCAAATCTGGTGTAGTTCATATGTATTTAAAAGCCTATAATTCTTTTTCCCAGCTGTAGAAGCTGGTCCTATAGTAGATACTACCACATTTTACAAATCCTATATCAGTACATTGTGGTAGGAATATTACTACTGAGACAGTTTCCCTGCTTGAGTGTACACACAGTGGAAAAGTAAATTTGCACTCCATGTTATTTCTAATACTCATACTCCCATATAGTTTGAGATGATATATTCATTGAAATACGAAGGAGATACCTCATACAAGGGATTTTCTTTGAAGAAGTTGAACTATTTCTTTTCATAGGGTTAAACTGTTTCACTACCTTCTTCCATGATAAACGTAATAAAGCCTCAAATGATTTTATAGATTATAAAATCACAATAAATATATTACTAGATATAATAATCAATATTATAATAATATCGCCACTTAAAAATGCACCATAAAATTATTGAAAGTTTGCACCAAACAATCTGAAAAGGCAGGAAGCCACAGGTTTAATTCTTTGGTGTTTCTTGGAATAATTCCAGTAGGTTTTTTTTTTCTCTTTTGAATAGCTTCTGCTCAATTTATTGTAGTTCTACTTAGTAGTAGTGCTAATTTTATATCTCAACAGAGTTGAATTTGGAAAAATAAACTGTTTATAATTTCAATCTTTTATCAAAGAAAGTCCAATTATTATTATGTGTAAAATTTCCAGTTTGTGATAGCTGAGGCATACATTATTATCTAAAACACTATATTACTTTTTTCTGTTCCAATTTGTATGATAAAGATTTTGAGTCCCTTTGAATTTATTTCTTGTTTTCATTGTATATGTAAACAGTATATGTACCAAATTTCAGTACATGGGGAGATTTGCTGACAATTTAATTTGACAATTCACAATTTGTAGAGCATAACTGCCTGCTAAATCATGTGGGTTTGTTTCTGCACTCTAAACAGATTCATATTGTTTTAAATGTGGAAATAACAAATAATGCTTAGCCAGTAAAAATTTTAAAAAAAAAATACTCTTTAGGTGATTTCTGATTCCCTTCTTCATCTCATATTCATGCAACAAAAGCTGTTTGAGTAGACATTCACAAACACTAAAATGAAAGGGCATAGGCAAACAGGAAGAATGGCTTTTCAATTGGTTACTTAAAAGTCTTCCATTAGGTGTCAGCTGCTTACATTTCCAAACATTATATCCCACAATAATGAATAAAAGACTTCCTAATAAAAGGAAGGCTTTTTAGTATGAACATTATGAGTGTCTACTCAAGACTAAGGTTAATTCTGTGCCTTGCATGAGCACTTTGGCTTGCAGATAGAGAGTTTGATTTAGGAATGGGTCACACTCCACAGACATGAAATATCCATCTGTTGTGTGAACAGTCATACTCTAGAGTGAATGGAATTTCTCAGATCAGAAGAAAGTAACTGAGTATTTTGTGATACCCGATCTCTCCTGCACCTGTGGAAACCTATTGAAGCAGCTCTACTTATAAGGCATTTGTCAGAATGTTAATTGGAAAAATGACTTCATTGTGTGAGTCATACAGTCACCTCTGTGGACCTCATTAGGTTTAAATGAGCAGACTGAAGGCCAGAGCAATCATTCTGAGCATAGCCATATGTTGGTGAAGAAAGTCTCTCAGAAGCAGGCTCATGGCCAACTTTGGGTACTTAAAAATGACTAGATGGAAGATGGAGGTCTTGGTGGTAGGAAATACACTGGAAACACTGACATACGTGGCATGTTCCCTTTCACAACAAATGACAATTAAAAAAAAAAAATCTTTTAAAATAGCAGATTCACTAGCTGGTAGGTTTTTAAATATCTTGCAGCTTTTGAGTTGGTACAATGATATTTTTAGGTGGCTGTAGAACAAGCTTGTGTGTAGCTGTGAGGTTCTTTGCAGGACACTCCTTAGCTTTAGTTTGAAGTCCTTTGGAACACAAAACTGTTTGGTGGGAAATGAAATCATTCCAGCTTGACTTCGAAAATTAGCAAGGACAATCAAAATTAACTATTGGTTGAGTCTGTGACTTTCTGTGAGAATATAAGCTATATTTGTGGAGCTGTTTTTTACCTACATTTGAGAATTAGGTAAATCTGGATGAGAGCTTTAGCAGAAAATGGAAACAACTCTGTCCCTCACAGCAGCTAAGGAGTAATCTCCAGCAGCAAAAGTAGTACAAAGAGAGTGATATATTCTACCATTCATTTAACCTTTTTTAACCTGAAAGAATCTGCTATTAGGATATCCAGACTCAGAAGTGCTGAGAAAAACATTATTGGAAGATATCTCACAGTAAGGAATCTTATCAGAACAAGTAAATGAAGGAACATGGGATAGCTATCTTCTTCTTATGTCATCTAAATATAATATAAATCTGCAATGAGGCTTAAGGTGACTAACAAAGCTTGATTAGCAGAGAACTAAACTCCATATACTTTTTCAGAGGATAACAGTAAGTAATACAAATATTTAATATCTTTTGAATAACCTCCCCCAAAACAAAACTATTGAAATACAAGACTTCTATGATTACAGATATATCTTACCTTAAATATATCTATTTTGAAGCTACAGATTAAGGTGCTTTTGGGAGTGTGAAACTTTCGATAGTCTGACCTTTATGAAATTTATGTCAACTACTCATATATGTCTGAACTTCTGAAAAGTGTACATTTTGATTCTTTTTCTCAGTTGCTGTGCACACAGTCTTTTTTCTATCTGACCTCAAAATAAACAAGAATAAAGAAAACATTTTTAAAAACTGACAGCTCACTACAACTAAGTAGAAATGAAACAAGAAGCTTTTAAAAACTAACAAGCTACCAAAAAGAAGACTAAAAATCTTGTCATTGTCACCATCACTTGAGAAACTGAATTGTATCTATTCAACTCCACCTTCCCACATGATGAAAGACAAATCTAAGACATGGCCTTGGCATATCAAGGCCTCCAAAATTCTGCCCATGCAAGTTATGTTCTTCCAACAGGTATATTTTTATTACACTTAGTGTCATAATTGGAAACATAGAGATGAATAGCATTTCACAAAAACGGCCATTAAATCTTATGCTCGCATACAAAAAGCAACCAAGTCACAACTTATTTGTAGCAAAACAAGAGGATAAAATCTAGGAATTAAAACCCATTGGTCATTGTGAAAGCTCTCACATCCAACAAACACATGGTCCTTTTCCCATGTACTCACTCAAGAGACAGAAAATACGCCCCTAAAGCACAGGACTTAGTTTATAACGCACCTTCATGAAAACACCTAAAATTTAGAAGTTCTTACCCTGGATTCACTAATAGATTTCAGATTCACAAGGCTCACCTAGTCTTTATTTCATTAAAATTCTATTCAGAAATTTTAAGCATCTATCAATTTACATTGCACTTTTAAGGATATTTTCTATTCCTATGGTTGAATGTAAATGTGGACACTGCTATGTCACCAATATGACTAATCATTATTACCCAGCCAGGTACGCCTTTCTAGTCATATTCATCTTTAAAGAAGTATCACAATCAAATCTTCAAAGCAAATGTTGTCATCTGAAATTCTTTCTTCCTTTCTTTGAAGTCCCTTTGCACTTAGAGGTGCTGTCTATGGAATATAATCTGGCACGCACAGCTGCTTTCACTCTCAATGTCTCCAATTTCGAACTTTTTCTAGAAAGCCAACCAAGGAACAAACAGCACTGAAGTTTATGTGAACCAATTATTCTCTGTGTCAGAACTGCTGCATTATGGTGGTATAATTCACTTAACCACAGCCTATGCAATCCCTGTGGATAAACAAACTCTTTGTCCTTGGCGTACCCACAAATTCCTTGTTCTTCCTCCCAGCGTCTAACTTCATGTCCTTCCTTAAATTATAAACTCCCAGAGCAACGTCTCCTTCTTTGAAAATAATAAAACAATCTGCCAATTTTTATTACCCTGTAAAAAATTAATTTTTCATAATAATATTAAAGAATAATGTAATATCTACATGGTAAAATTCTGCTTTTGTTAACTAAACTTTGATTCAAAACCAGCACTGTCTTCTCTAGAAATTAATATACATATTTAATTTTAATATTTAACAATTCCTTTCAGTAATCAGCAGAATTCATGGAAAAAACTTGCTTGATTGTCTACACACAATTGATTATGGGGATGTCTTGTAGTTTATTCAGTTCCATAAAATGGAACTGTGGTTTGAGCATTTTAAAACACAGGTTCATGTATGTTCAATATTTTGTTCAGTTTCACTATTTGCCAATATTTCCTCCAACTACAATAACATAATCCAACTGCCTTTTCATGAAGCCATCTTTCTCATTTATCTTTTTTGTCCCCTTGGCAAGAAATATCCATAACGATGACTCTTTTCCTAACCTTTTACTATCAGACAGGATAAAAAAGCAACATCAAACACCTGATTCTCTGAGGTACGGCTCAAAGTTATTTGTTCCTCAGCCTGTGTCACAGATAACAATCCAGAAAGTACTTTTCAGTTTATTGATTAGACTACTGGTAAGTTTGCATTTTTCTGAATAAGCCTCTGCTCAGTGCACTGCCTCTGTACTTCCAGCAGTCTATACTTCCAACGCTCTGTTCCAGTTTTAACACTGTTGCTTAAAGCTCGTGAACTAAATGAAAGCTTCCATTCCATGGAGCAATAAGACTTCCCACAAAGTGGATCTACTGTTAGAGACCAGCCTTTACAAATATTTGGGCAAGTCTCACACTGCATCAGATACAGAGAACAATACACATACGCAAGAGTGAACTCTTGTCTCTGATTGGAGGGTTTTTTCCAGCCTGATCATTGTTTCTACCAAATTTAAACAAATAAAGAAATGGAATGTAAGAAGCCAGAAAGACATGCACCATTGAGAAAATTAAACAGTTCTTCCTGAATTGCTAATATTTTTCATATAACATATGCTATTTTAATTCATTATTAGTTATGCTGTTAAATTGACTGGAATATATTATTACAACTTAATAACCCTATTGTAAGTGCAAAGTACATCCTTAACTGGAAACTTACAAAAGATGCTTCCATAATGCAATACTGACATAGGTTATAGACTAGTTGTGTATTTCAAGTGTTCGTAACATTTATAAACGTCTGCAAATTAAGAAATGATAAAATAAGACTTTGACAAATAAAATATAATTATTTTTCAATGTTTTATAGATCATACTATATGCCAAATAAGGTTCTTCTGTATAACTTTGGCCACATGCTTTCAAGCTTAATAGAATTAATTTTCCTCACTCAATAACTATTTTAAATCTGGTAGTGCAACCTACTTCACTAATGGTAAATTTCTTCCTGGCACACAAATACTACTACTTGTACTGACGTATATATTTTCCTTTTCTCTGTCTGCCTGCTGCCTACAGAAGAGCCACACAACACATATGCAAATTAATGTGCAGGAGACAAACCTAGTCCCTCAGTTCACCCTCTTTAACGTCAGGAAATAAAGTAGTTCAGTACTGAAATACCAGTAGGTTAGGGTATTAAGGGCTTACAGAGCATTGCCACAAAACATTTTTTTCTGCATGTATTGTTTAGCTGTTGTTTTGGATTAATTTTTAGTTAAGTTTAATTACATAATAATAGTTGTGTTTACATGTCAATCTAGATTTCAAAACTCTTGGAAAAAACTTGCTGTACTTACTAAAAAGTGCTTTGCAACATTACCTTTCTCTATTTTATCGTTTCCACACTGTGGAAGTGCACCGAATCCATTTTCATTCCCTTTGCTAGTGTCAGCTGGTGCACATCCAGGCCTGTGGTGGAGGAGGTTTGGTCTCATTCCCCAACTGGCTGCTAAAACTTGCTCCTTGCAACTCCTCTCCCCACAGCTCATTGCTTTGCCCAGCTCCTGTGCTCCTCCTTATCTCCTTACGGCTGCAGTGACAATTCCCAGCTCTGGGCACACCTTCTCAGCCAAGCCAAGCCAGCACCCAAGCCTGGCCCCTGGTGCTGGTGCACTGGCCCCCCAGGTTCACCCCCCGACAGAAGCCAACAGTATTTCTTTGGCAGAGCGAGGCTTGGCAAGCTCTGTGCTCCACAGCACAGGGCTGGGGCTGGCCTTATCAGGCTGTGAAATTCCACTGAAATCAAGGGGATTTCTTCTGTCAAGAGGAAAGCATACAGAAGGGCTGTCAGGACTGCGATCTTACGTACTACTCATGAGTGGAAGGAGGCAAATGGAAGTCTTTTCAATGAGCCTGTTTGCTTTGTAATATAAAACCATGTAATGAAAGAACATTCACATCATTGTAATTTTCCAATGTTTTATACTTCTGTCATATTTTTCATAGCAGTTTCTCAGATTTATCCATTTCAATTTTTTATGTTATTTCTTTTTTTTGTTGTTGCCTGTTTATTATTGGCATATATTTTTAGTATTTTTCCTTTGGATTTTTTTTTAATTGACAGGATTTCATCTCTGTTTGTTAAAGAGAACCAGCTGTTTTCTTCAAAGATAATTTTCTGAAGCTGTTGTGTGCCATAATTACACTGCAATTACACAGCAATATCCATAAAAGCAGATGAGGATTCTATGTGTCCTTCTGACTCATTAGAAGTTGCAAAAATGATGGATGCAGTCTTTCCTAGCTTGACTATTGCCCTCTGTTGGCAAACCCAAGTCCTGTCCTACCAAAAAAGAGCTTAGGCAAGGAATAACACAACCTTTGAAAGGAGATCAATTTCAGTTTTGGTAATGGGAACACTAAGATAATGCTGAAGCTAGAAAGTATTTTCTAGGTGCATTTTATGGAGAACACTTTGAGCGATTTTTTTACTGTTTCCAATAAATCAGTATTATATACATTTTGCACACTTTCTGATAAATTATTTATTTTCTCGTATAGTCAAATTAATTGAGCAATTATTCTCTTTGCGGTTCAGTCTCACATTCATGTAATTTCCTTGCAAAATCCTTCAAACAATTTCTTGTTTTGAAAGATATGGTCAAGTTTGTCCAGATGTTCAGCCATAAATAAGTTGAAAGAAGTCAAAATATGCTCATATGGTTTTGGAATACCTTAGATCTTCGTGACTGACTGTGGAGAAGAAAAAAAATCAGAGATCTGCTATTTTAACTCAAATCAAAGCAGACTAAACCAAAATCCTTCTGAATCAACAGACCAAAAATATTTTCACTCTGGAATGAGTTCTCAAATATTTAAGATGACAAAAGAGAGCAATTAGGATGGGAAGTGTGAGATTTGGATGGTGAGATTTTGGGACGGTGTGGGGAGAGGAGGGGTTACTTGGCTCTTTTTTGCATTAAATATTGAATCAGGTGAGCTGCTTTGTTTTGTTCATTCATTTCTGGTTAGGGTTTAGCATTGTCACTTCTAAAGATCCTTCCTGATGAGCCTAAGCTAAGTTTAAGAGTCAGTGGGTTACTGATTTTCAATGGATTCTTGTGCACTCCTGTCAGAGAAGCCACTGAAGTCTTGATTTGCAAAAGATTGCGGCTAGGGCAGAACTGCAGTAAACGAATTCATTTCAGTAAAATCCTGCAAAATTTAATGACAGGTGAAAATCAGGAGAGACCTATCAGCACATGGATTTCTCCTGGCTCTGCCAGATCCTGATACAGTTTCAAAACCTTTACTTTGGTATGGGCAATAATAGAGTATTCTGGTTTTGTAGTCAGCTGCTTAACTAAAGCATACAAGGTGATTATTAGTCCTCTAGGGACTTTCAGCAAACAAACCATGTTTAAACAGCAGAGTTAAACAAAACTCAGTTTAGGGAGGCTATTCTGGAAAAAAAATGGCAGTGGGAAATGAACAGGTTTTATTTTCAGTTGTCTTCCTATCTGTCATATCATCTATAAAGTAAATCTCAGCTTGCAGAATTTTTAGTTGCTCGGAATTTGAGTGTTTCTTTAACGCCAGACAAGGACGAGGTTTTGTTAGGGCTAACACATTAATAGGAATAAATTTTCTAATGTTCACATTTTTTCAGTACTAATAACTAAGGCAACTTGAGTGAAGCTTCATAGGTCAGTGGCCTCTTGTTTGGCATCACCAACTTGACCGAAAATTATTCTGTATTGTCTTTTCCCTCTCCGTTCAGCAACAATTCATTAATATGTCCAAGATATTTTCCATGAAATTAGACTTGCACACCAAGACACTGTGAATGTAATAAAAACCTACACCAGGGAAAATGGAAATATGCAAAGGTACCATTTGTAAAATGAGGAACCAGCTGTCTGTCCACTGCAAATGCACTATCAATTTTGAGTTTCTCTGTAGGATAGTAGTTCTTTCAATAAATAAGACAATTGCATAATTGCAAGACTTCCAGCTTTTCCTCCATCCAGTGATTGCTGACTGAACTGTGTTGATTAGCTTTCAGCACAAGGCTTGACAGTGGCTCTGCAATCATTCTGCACAGCTCATACCAAGCAATATTTTAATTTTTTGCGAGAAATACCTGCTGAAGTGTGTTGCTGGAGCCACAGCTTTTATTCTGCTAGTCTTATAGGAGATACCACTTTTGATGCCAAGCATATATTTTCCACAGTTCCTTTGTATTTTTCTTCCACTATGACTTTTCATTCAATATTTAGAGTGTTTTTTCTTTAACTCAATTATTTACAGCAATAAGGTAAAAAAACCCTCCACAATTACCTCTGCTTTGTTAAATTGTGAAACAGTACATTTAGCAATTCTGTCAGATCACTGGTAGTGAAAGTCAGCTCTTTCCCAGCTCGGTTTATACATTTTTGCTACTATACGTACTTAAAATATCAATAGGTTAGAATTCAGCTACCAAATAAAGATCATTAAATATTGCAGAGACCACAAGCACAAAACCCACAAAGAGTTGTGTTTTTGCATATATAACAAAGACAAAATATACAGCAGTTAAAGCTCATACTTTTCACTTTTCTCCACATGTACAAAATATCTAAATTTTTTGAGGCACAAAATTCTGATGTTGAAATTGTGACCACATGAACTGTATTGAATTAAAAAACTATTTTTGTCTATCTAGATTCATTAAAAAGTAGAGAGGAAAGAGGTAGACCCTAAAGTCCAATTAATCATCAGTGTCTGAAAATTATGACGTTTTGGTTTGATGCACTCATTAAAAAAAAAAAAAAACAACAACAAACAAACCTGAACTGTGTTTACTGGCTTCTAAATTTTCCTAAATGCTCACTTTATTTGTTTTGTCAAATCAAAGATTGCATAGGTCTCACTGCAATAAATATAAAAATAATTGACTGGGAGATAAATACTCTGGTTATTGCATGCAGGAATTCAAAGATCTTTGCTTTAGGCATATCAGGACATACTGTCCTGCTGTAAATATAATGGTTTTCAGGGAGTGAAAATTTAGGCTTACTACCACAGTAGGAGATAGGTTTTTTCCCTCCTTTGGTGGTTGTTCTGAGATTAATACACAAGCAGTTCAATATTTCTGAAAAAAGGTGTTTTTTAACCCCTCTTAGAAGACTGTTTTAGTGGGACTGGCAATGGCACTTTCAGAGGTACAACAATCTGGATGCCATTCAACAGTTCAAGCTATTCTCTTTTAAATATTTCGCTTTTCTCTTTGAAAGCATATAACTCATATCAAATTTTTATTAAACTCTGCTGTCAGATTCTTTTTGGTTTATTTTTGAACTTTCATACTGGTGTTATGTACTCAATGATGCAATATGTATGTACAGTACATTTCTCACAAGTGCTATTAGCTTCATTTTTTGTGATTTAGGATAAAGATTTGTCTTTCAAATCCACAGTTTCTGTCAACTGCAATCATTTTCTGCTTGCCTTTACACATAAGATCAATGCTCTTAGAGTTCAGGTTTCTGTGACTGTCATCCTGAAGTTGATGGTATTTCTGGTTCTTTATTGCCTTCTGACATATCAGTACACTTAAGTACAATTTTTCTCCAGTGCCTGAGGCTGAGTTGAATGAAGTGGTCCTTCAGTTGCATTCTGTCATCTGTGTGTTGACCACGACCTTCATGGTTTATTTATGATTAGGAGGTTATGTCTTTCCTTACTCTAGCAATGGTATTTTAGCAAAGTTCTTTATAAATTTCTTAGTTCTGCAAATACCTTACAATTTTGCAGGCTTGCTATCTGCAATATTCTTCAATAAATAATAGGAAGCTAGCCTGCACTTTTAAAGAAACTTTCCTATATATATTTCCAGTGCCAGCTTACATTGTCTCTCACATTGTCTGTTGTCCTGCAGAGCTGGACAAATAATGAATGATCTTTGCCATCTCTGGATTGTGCCACTGTGAGTTGCTAGATGACATTTTACTGTGAACTAATGATCTGGTAAGGAATCTGCTTGATTATGTATCATCTACCTGGGAGTGAATGTGTCTGGCAGACACTGAAAAGAATTAAGCATGAACAGTTTATGGCAGGATGAGACCTTTACGAGCTTTGAATATCAACAGTTGATAAAATATGAACGAGACATCATTAGTGTTTCAGACTATGTATAGTGTTAATTGCATTTGGAATTTCGGTTGGGATTATTGCTACTGTTTAAACTTACACTATAAATTGAGGAATGATACTTCTTTATGCAAAGCCCCTCAGTGAAATTAATGACATTATGCATGTCAGTAAACACCAGAAGATGACCTTATTTTCTAGCTTATTAGTCAGAACAGTTCTACCAATATCAGAAAAAAAAGGATATAAGTCTGCATCAATAAAGTTTGGGTAGGTTTACCAAAGCTACCATCCAGCTGAAAATAACTTGTTTGCACAAATAGATGAGTATCTCCTCACACTTACATTTCCACAGAGACATGTGGATTAAGAAGAAAATCTACTGAAAATTCTATGTTGCTGTACTAGGAACAGTGATTTCCATACTGTTCATATTGTTCATAAATCTGGTGGATCATCTCTTTCCTAAAATCACTTAAACTTTCTTAAATTTCACTGCCCTTAGACAGCTAACACTAGTTCTGAGATCTTCACCTAGGCATTTTTCACATGCAGGGTTTGTTGTCCCAATATCCTTTACGCCATTCTTCTTGTGAATGCCCTGGATTTCCTTCAGACCCTTCACCAGCCTTGCTGCCCTTCTCTGGACATGTTTGAGCATCTCAACATCCTTCCTAAATTGGCGGGGTCCAGAAGTGGACGCTCCAGGTGCAGCCTAACCAGTGCTGGCTATGTGCTTTAGAGGCACTGCTCATAGTTTTAAATACCTTGCTGAACACTTCAGCACACATCTTGATACTATGCAAGAACTAGCATTCATAATCATAAAGCCAACACTTTTGAGCAATTTTCAGAAGAGAGGGCTTCTTTAGGGCAAGGGTACACATTGAGACCCTTGTCTAGCCTTTAACTTATCAAAGCATACAAATCCAAGATTTTACTCTAATATAGAAAGTACTGCTAAATGGCATTAAACATTTTTTAAAAGAAAAAAATGGTATGGTCATACATTTTTTAATTAAGCCAGAAAAATGAAAGTTGCAAATGGAAATGCTGTGTAGAAGAAACATACCATCACCCCCATTGTCAATTTTGGAAAGATTTGCACTCTTTTTTTGTTGTAAATTATCTTCACCTCCTTTTTCTCTTTTTCCCTCTTCTACAGCTCACCAGTAAGCAGAAGAATTTCTTCCAATCCTGATACACAACTTTTGTGTATGTGAATACGGTTTTCTGAGCACGAAGGCCATGGCTTTTTGAGAATCAACTTCTTCACAACATAGGTGCTCTTACAAGAATCTCAGGCACACAAATGTTTACCCCAGCTCACGGGTTTTACACTAAAACTGAACAAAATCATCACTGGTCAAGTGTGTGGGATCAGTATAAAGAAAGATCTGTTTATCTATTTCATGGATGAGACTAGTAATTCTGACTTAACCTCTTGGATTGTACACACTGAAGATACTAAAAAAAAACAAATCCAAACAACAGCCCAACAAAAGTGCAGAATCAATTGATCTTGACACATTAGTCACAGATAAATGAAAATGGCAAGACACAAGTCCAGTAATGAGTGTCATAGTCCAAAGTACAAAATCACAGCTAATTTGTAAAACTGTTAACACACATAACATTTACCCTTCTATTTAAAAATCTGCATTATTCAAAAGGTTTAAGGGAAAAGAAGCCAATAATACTTGATGATTCATTAGTTTGAGAGGCATACATGCTCTTGTTAAGACAATTAAGGCTTTGGTCACAAATCTTTGGTTTTATTGATTTGGCAGAAATCATAACCCTGGCTCATTTTATACTTAACACTGAAGAGCTCTGAACAAAGGGAAGATAGGTTAAGCAATTATACTGTGTTATTTGCATTGAACTGATCCTGCAGTTTAAAAACACTGATCATTGACCAAATGCTGTATTATGATGTAATGTGGCAACAGCAAGTGCCATTCATCCTGCACAAAAGGCAAATAGAAGGTTTCTGTCTTAGTATACTGAACATTTGATAGGATAAAATATCAAAAAATTTTGCAAGCTCCTCAGAGAAAAGGAGATATCTCTATATATAGATACTCTGATATATTATCTATCTAAATAGTACCTTTTCACAGACAGAACTGTTACTTACAAGGCATACAGCTTTCCTTTCTAAACACCCTTTCCAATATACAGTTGAAATCTGCCTTGCAATCAGTAGATTTTCCTTATGGAAGAGTTCTATATTTTAACTTCTTTATGCCCTATGCTCTGTTTTGGATACATGAAAATCTTTTGTTGGAGATGTTCCACTCAGAAGAGAGAGATTTCAGAACCATCATGGACAATTCTCTATTAGCATCAGCTCAAAGTCCAACAAATGCCAAAAAGAAAAGCCAACAAGGAAATGCTGGGCATCAGCAAGAATATAACCAAGGAAGAACATAAAATATAATGCTGTCACTATCAACTGCATGCAGTGCCCTCCATGTCTGCAGGACATATCAGAGTCAGAGAAAGCAAGAGAAGAACAAATAAAATTACTAAGGGCATAGTGCAGCTGTCTTGAAAGAGAGATGGAACAACTACCTAGACGTAGGGTTGCTTGCTGAAATTCATTTCAACTTGGATTAAAACAAGAATATTCTTTATGCAAAGGGTATTGATTGTGTAACTTCCTGCCAAAGACAGAGTTGGAGGAAACAACATCTTAAGAAGAGGTGAAAGAAAACAATGGACAACCATATGCAAAAGCAGATACTAAGGGAGATAGATGGGGATGAACCCTCTATTGTCCTTCATGTGTCAATTGTGGATGTTAGGGCAGGAAATCACACTTAGCGACCAGGCTTGAGGCCTTCTTCTATTACAAGTGCTAGTCAAGGAGCAAGATGGACTTACAGATGAATTCTGTTCAAAAACCATGATTCTTTAAGCTGTTTTACAAGTAAGGCAGTGAACATGTTACTGCCATGAACAGCCTTTCTAATTATGGAAATTTTATATGTGTATCTAAATATATATATGTGTTCCCTGTTCAAAAATCATTTATGCACTTCGGAAGTAAAGAGGAGTTTAAGCCATGCATAAGCAGACTTTGAAGATGTTTTGGGGCTTTTCCTACCCTTAAAATGACAAATAAAGTAATGAATAGTGAAATATATATAAAAATATATTGCAAAAAAATTAATGTAGCATGTTTTTGAACTTATATTGTCCTTGAATATTGATTTTCAATCTCTTATGTTCACAATATGTCAAATATGACTGTCAATCTAAAATGTTTAAAACAAACATCATGGAATATTTCAGGAAGTTTATCTGAAATTCATAATTTCAATTTTTTGCTCTAGAAGCCTGCTTTTCAGGGTTATGTTCAGACCACCCAAAAACATAATAGTGTTGTCAAATCAAGAAAATCTGAACGTCTTAAGTTAATTTGAAATGTTTTTAAACAATCCAAATTCCTCTTATTTGTAGAAAATATTTGGATAAGAGCAGAAAACTATGTTCAGGACACAAATGCTGTTCAAACCCAGTAAACATTATCATTGTATCTCTCAATTTATTTTCGAGGATTATGAAACTAGTTCTAAATTTCTTGTGTTTAAAGAGTTCTGAATAAAAGAAACTGGCACTGTTCAAAATGTTTGCCATTAGAGGTAGGACCTTCTTAATTTTGCTTCACAACTAAAAATACTCATCACACAAGTTAGGATGTTTACTAACTGAAGAACTAAACTTTCATTTTACCTAAAACTTTCTATACTATTCAGTTCCAACGTTTTAAAACAGTGACATATGGTAAGCAGCTTGTCAGAAAAAGGAGGATACTGAAAAATTTAAAACATAAAATTTAAAGGAAAAGGCTTCCCTTCCCTACTTCTCTGTAATGTCATTGCAAATCTATCTCAATTTGAGCTTATTTAACATTTGCTGCAGGATGCACCAATCCTTTGATGCCCTCAAATAATCTTAGTTTGTGAGACTAGCTGGAACTCTTACAGAAATGTCCACAGAAAAAGCCTTGACTTGGTAATTAGCCTAATGTTTCATGTGTTAGCGTCTCATGAGATGTCACAGCGATGAGTAATAGGTTCACACTAACCCACAGCTTCATTCATGTTCTGCAAGAAAATACAGAACTGTGTGCTTGTAAGGTTCACACATAACAATAATTTGTGAAGACTGGTTTGTGCCCAATACCACAGAAATTATATCAAGTTTAGATACCTTTTTGAGAAGCAATTAAAAACTAAACATTAGAGTGACTGGCAGTATTTTAATCATAGCGCTAATCAAGTTGAATACTCTGTTAGAGTTTCACTCTTGCGATCAAGTTTTCTTCTAAACACACATGTTGCAGAAACAGTTTTACTGGCTTCTGCTGATGTGTGACAAACTGGTGAGCAATTGGGAAATGTGCCTGCAACTGAGAGTATTAGTCTTCATGGTTGATGGTACTTCGGGGTACTTGGGGTACTTTGGGTTATTTATTTTCCCTATGCTGCAGAAGGATGAAACCACAACCATTCTGAACTTTCCCATACATACATAAAGCAAGTGCAAAAACCCTGAAGTCCCAGCTTTTCTACTCTGTCACTCCCTCAGCAAGACAAAATCATTGAGACCACATAGAATCAAGAGCCTCTCCATCTTCTGAGAGTGGTCTACATGACAAAGTTTTCTGGTGATGGTACTCAGGCCACTATTGGTATTTCAAATGTTACATGAAACATGAAATCACGTGGCTGAAGAACAGGTTATCCTAGGCCTCATGTACATAATAACAGGTGCAACTGAGGGAGTCTCAGAATAGCCATCAGTCAAAATACTTTGTTTTAGGAATCCACAAACACAGGTTCACAAGTTAGACTTGGCCAGTGCAAGAACTTGTTATATTTATATACATGTTTTTCCCATTGGCTACTAATTAATGGCTGTCAGAAAGAGACTTCTAATATCAGCAAAATTTTCCAGATCACAATTTTTTAAAACTTTATCTGGCTTTTGAAACCAGCTCTAAACACACTACTATAAGAAGAGATATATAAAATGCAAAAAAGCCCATGTATGGTATAATTTACAACAAGAATAAAGAGAATTATTTGGCAAAACCAGGGAAAAGTATTATCTGAATAGAAATAATAGGTCAAGGTTAGCAGGTAGCACACAAAAGGCATTTGGGGAGTTATTTTTAATAAGGGGGGTTGTGTGCACTTTGGAGGAAGCAGTGCCCCACGTTAAAGTATACACTTTAGGTTAGTCTTCTCTTAGGAGTTAATAGGGAATTAATCATCTGTACACCAGGGGAGAGTGGTTTGATCAATACTGAAACTATAACCTTCACTGAGGCAACATATCTAATAAGTACATCTTGAATAAAATTCCTTCATGCACTGACTCATTTTTCTTAAAACATGAAACCAATAAGCATTAGAATCCGTTTGGAGTGAGGGTGATCTCAGCAACACTTCTGACGGCTCTAACCAAAGTGTACCCATCTATACATCCACAGATAGGCAATAAGCACATCTAATACATTATTAACACAGAGTAAAAATAATAATGGATCAAGAATTAAACTTTCATGAGCAATATGAAGGTCTGGTGTTGTGGCTATAAAAGAAAAAACAAACCCAAACTCCATATTTATCTAAATTAACACAGAAAGTTAGTTTCCTTCTCAAGCAAATAACTAGGATGAAAAAAATCATTATAAAATTTGAAGCTTTTCACTGTGAGGGTAAATGCAGTAAAGAGTGCTGAATAGTTGTGATTTTTACAGAATTATATTAATTGAAGTATTCTAAGAGAAGTGTTAGATTTTAAAAGTATGATATAAGTCCAAAGACGTCTTTTGATTCATTCTACCTTTTGTATTTTTCTTTCATTTTTAATGGCTGAACAGGGTGTCAAGTTGGAGTAAAAGGCTGGCAGGAAAAACCATGCTATCTTTAGTGTATCCAGATGAACTCTACATATTTATGGGTAAATTATTCCCCGAGTTATCTATCCAGTAGTCAGAGGATTTAACCTATTGATTTACTTTCTGTGGGGTCCGCAACTTACTCTAACAAACTAATAAACTCTAATAAACCTTCTGATGCAACTCTGATATTATGTAATGAGTAGGGAAAAAGAGGGAAGTGTAAAGGTTGAAAGTTAGACGTTTGCAAATCAGAAACACAATAAAGCTGTGAGGTTTTTCAGCAACTCACCTACTTTCACACATTTTCAAAACCATTTCAACTAATGCAGATTGCTTTGGTGGGGCTGATGTAGTGCAGGAAGCTGATTTGCTCTGTATTTTCTAAGGGAATAAGGAGAGGTACAGCAATAACCAAGAAGTAATGCTTCTCCTAATTCAAGAGAAGCATTTGGTATCTTATTGTTGTAGTGTACCCACAATGCAGTTTAGAAATACTGCTTTTGATACATTTAATTAAAAAGCTCACTACTTTTGTCAGACCTTTGGCACCAACCACCAGCCAGCTATTTCCAAGTGCTTACCAAGAAATTCACCACTGGGAATAACGACTTTGGCACAACTGTGGTTCTTGCTTCTGTCTGATCACCCTGTGTCTTCTGCAAGGACAGGCAAAGTGCTTTTTTGACAGCAAAATAGCAGAAATTGAGGCCTGTATCTTAAATCAAACAATGAAAAATTTAGTTGAACTGAATTGTAAATTGTGGTGATTTATCTGCTTCTGTATTAACAGCTAAGACAAGGCAAGAAAATAGTGTAGAATGGACAATTGGCTAAAGGAAACACTATCACTTTCTGCAAAAGAAAGCTGTTCATGGTCATAGTCAGTGCTTTTAGGGAATGGAGACAAAGATTTTGCCCTCACACCACCTCAGGTAACTCAGATTTACTGTACAAGCAAAAAGAGTTTCATGTCAGAGAAAAGAATATCTGGAGAATGTGAGGGGAAGGGAAAAAAAAAAAGTGCTATTGTGGTTTAAAGAAGATATACCTTTACCAAAGTATAATGGGTAAAAGTGGGCTTGAAACCCAAAGGTTTGAGTCAGAGTTAACCATTTCAGAGAAATACATGCATCACAACCATATTACTTCGGTGTCTTATCTTATTGAAATTTTTATTACATAATCTTCAAATGATCTCTGTGGTGGTGCTGTTTGGGAAAGGGATCAACAGAGATTTTTAAAAGACACTCACAGTATATGTAAAAACTAGGATGGTTACTGCAAGAATCTAAGCAGAACTCCTTGGGTAGATGATTTGTTCTTATGAGACAAATGCCACTAGGCAATATGTGCTCCAGTTCTTCAAACATTTATATTCATGATTTAAACATTTATATTCATCCCTCTGTAGTAGTTCTTAAATGTTCAATTGTCCCAAACTGTTTCTTTAATGCAAGAAGGGGCATGGCTCAGTGCACACGTGGGAGATGCCCAGATAGCAAGACAAATAAGCTGCAACTCATGAGCAATTCAGATCAGTTTTAATCATAGAATAGTTTGGGACTTGCAGGGACATCCTCATCTATATCAGGTTGCTCAGAGTCCTGTCCAACCTGACCTTGGATGTTTCCAGGCATGGAGCATCTACCACCTGGGAAATATGTTCAGTATTTTGCCTCCCTCATTGTCAAAAAGTTTTTTCTTATAACTAATTTAAGTCCTTTGTCTATGTTTCAGAATAGGCAAAGAGGTCATGCTGCAATAGCAGATGCTGCCTAAACTGATCAGTGAGGAAGGAAAGGGCGCTGTCACTGGTTCTTTCAGGTAAACAGACACATGCCATGGCTCACAGCCCTGGGAAAAGCAGAGCTTCGACAATAAGGAAGACAGCTGAACTGAGGCATGTTGATCTATTATGTAAGTAAGAAAAGTAGAAAGTAATTAATTAAATGGAGGGGAAAAAAGAAATGATGGCCAAAAATACTTTATATTTAAATATTTGAGCTGAAACTAGTAATAAAGTAGAAAACTAAATGTCAAAAGATTATTATCCTGAGAGTGCCCCAGATTAGTAGGGTTTTCAAGTCCATGATTAGCTTCAGTATCTTGTGTTGTGAAGAGCTTGGCTTGCAAGTTGAGGTTAATAAGTGCAGTAAGAAATGCAATGCCCTAACTGCTCCTGTTTTCTCAGTAAACAGATGATAAAGAGTAATTATCATTCACTGACAACTGAGTGTCTCCCTTTTTAGATCTTGTATTCTCCATAAACTGATTTTGTACTTAGAATAGAATTTTCAAGAAATCAGTCTGTCAACATAATATGGTCTTGTTGTTGCAATACTTTAGCTTGTAAACAACCTTTCTGCTTTTTCCCTATTTTAGATGGACTGAATTATGTAAGAAATATCACATTTATGATTAACAGTGAGCTATTTACCCAGGGACTTAACCTCTGTTGGAAAGCTACAGGCACTTTAAAATTCAAAATCACTTTTGGAAAGCTACAGAAACTCCTATGTCTTTAAAATGTGGGACTGAAATAATTTATCAACTGCAATACAATGAAGGCAAGGAAAAAAACAAAATGAAGTCGCCTGTAAGTGATTATTTCAGTGTTAACTGAACAGCTACAATTTAGTATTTAAAAATAGAAAATCTTGATGTCTGGGCATTGAATTTCATTTTGGCCATATCAAGGGCAAATGTCACTAAGAAGTTGGAAGAATATAACAGGAGGAGAGGATGAAGATTTTCAATAACTGCCAGCAGCATGTGCACTACAGGAGAGATCAGGGTCCTGACCAAGTGTTCACTGTATATTCAATTCTCAGCAGTTTTGAGAATACTTAGACCGTATTCCTCTCCTCCACTTGAGGAATGAACTAAATACCCTCTACTCCTTAGAAGGGTAAGAATGTGAAAAAATGTATTCATTTACACTCAAAAAGTATACTTTTCCTTTCATTTTTTATCCACAAGTTCAAAAACTTCTCTTTCTTTCAACTGCTTTTTTAAACCTTTACAGCTTGCCAAAGAGATCAATGCACTTAAGAAAAACACTAAAAATGTTAAATCTGCCGTTTCAAAGAGGGCTATTTTGATTCTGATTAGAATTTCTTTAAATGCAAGTCCAAAACCTGTGGAAAATTAGTGAACATTATTCATTGGCAGAAAGCAGTTGGAGACCCCTCATTGCCAGCATCACGACCCTTCTTAATTTCAATCATGATATTTAATAAGACATCTCAAGACATCTGTTTGAAACTTGCCCTCCTCATTTTGCAAACTCTGCATGCCTGAATACATAGAAGCCATGCATTAAACATGATCAAAAAGCCATTCCAAAGTTGAATGCTTTCACCAAGAAAATATTAGGGTGGAATAAAAGTACATCTCTCCCCCTCCAAATCTCCCCTTGATAAAAGGCTGGCATTTAATCTCAGTTTACAATTGGATCTGAACATCCTAAACAGTGTCATTCCACACACTTAGAAGAGTTACTTAGAACAGAGTCTGGTTACAAACCTTGAAGTGAAACAACCTCCTTTGCTCACAGAGATTTAACCCTGTGTGTGCCAGCTATTCCGTTGTCTGATGGCCTTTGAGCCAGCTCACTCACCTTGTAGCTGTTCTCCTTCCTTCCTTCCTCCCTCCCTCTGCTAGAATGAAAGGAACAGTGATACTGAACACTGATTTATTGGGGATAACTTTTGTGCCTTTTATCCAATGACAAGGTGTTGTGAAAGACTGAAATACAACCTTGGTAATGGGCTCAATACTTATTTCAGCCTGACTACTGGGTCACAGAAGCAGATATATTTTTAGGCCATTCCTATGGCCTAATACACCATTGGTTACCTTCTGCAGAGAAGGAATTTGAGCATATGATCTAATCTCTAGGACTTTCTCTAAAAAAGAAAGGCATCAACATGTTACCAGTGTCTGATTAAAAGAAAGGTATGAGCTTTACTTCATTACTTTAAGAGCAAAGCACAGATAGCCCCTTCCAAGGAAAGGTTTCTGATGCTTCTAGTCCTTGGTTACCATTACCTTAGAAAGGCAGAATTTGATATGCAACACTGTCAAAATGCCATACCACTTTAATCCTAATCCCCTACTCCCTATCCTTCTACTGCACCCTTCTCCCCACCAAATATATGGGGCGCCAGACAGCAAATTTCTTATTCTTAGGGCCAGCTGGCTATAAATTTAGCATTGCTGTAGCTGGTGCAGCACGTCTCATTCACAGAGCAGGGTGATACGGCAATAACAGTCAGGTATAGACTGACACACTTATGTATGCATAAGACTTCTGAAAAGGTTTCTGTGGCTCACCTTTGTTCAGTTCACCCATCTTCAGTCAGCTCTGGCCATGATTACAGATGATGCTTCCAGAACCATGTAAATCCCGAGATTAGGAAGCAGCAGTTTCTGTCTTTGGCCATTATTACTGCATTATTTTACAGTATAAAATTCAGAGCCTGGCTTTATTAGATTCTCTCCTTTGCCTCTCATCCCTCTTTCAGAGTGGGAGTGAGAGAGGGAAAGACAGTAATTAAAAAACCTCAAACCCTAGAAATCAAAAGTGTAACATTTTCCACTGTTAACTTCATGAATTTAGATTTTGCTAAGCAGAGAAATACATATTGAAACACAGCCAACATTTGTAATCTTAACTCTTGTTCTCACTTAATTTTGCTTTAAGGTTCCAACTGCAGGTGTCTGGGGTTTTTTTCCCTCAGCAGTTTAAGACTGCATGCTTGTTGCATCAGACCAACTTTGCTGAGCTACTGAGTTCCATTACACACACACAAAAGTACAGTATCACCTCATAAAACACTTCCAAGCTTCATCATCTGAGTAAAGATATGACAAGGCTGTTTATCAGTAGGTAATAAGACAGATAATTTAACTGTACAAGCTCTAATTGGTCTAATTCACTAACTGACCTCTCACCACTTGATTCACTAGTACAATTGAGCTCTGATAAAGCCTTTAATTGTAAATTGCACACAGCTGTGAGCTGCTTCTCACGCTGGCACAAAAACACTATCATCGACTGTTTCATCTCTGCGACCTGCTAATTTGGAGCATATGTAACTGTTTTTAATGCTGAAGGCTTGACATACCACAAACAGCAGATGTTGCAGCTGCCCCTGAGACGCTTTATTTAATTCAATTACGTCTTTTGGAGATATGTAAAAAAGCTAGGCGAGATGAGAGAGGGCAGGAGAATGTTAAAAATGGAGCCCCTGGTTGAGGCCCAGGTGGCTCGATAGGCAAATGATTGGGTGAATGTCTAAATGATCTTTTTAATTGAGTAGACTGACGGCTAATCAGGGTCATGAAGTGTTATCACACTGATGAGCTGAGTGGAGCCCTGGGCTGCTCTGCAATTAATGCTGCTTTTGTGAAAGGAGAAAAAAGGAAGATAATGTATACCATCTGGCAATTGTTTATGATAAAAGCAGCAGTTTGCTACAAATTCAAGTTAAATGCTATTCATAACATTATTTCTTCTGCTGCTGTGGAGGGCAAGGACATAGAGCCCAGGCCTTTGTCTGACTTTCTCATTCTCTTTCAACAAGCAAAACATTCATTTGCTTCCACGTGTGTTATTATTAATTACTTGCCTGCTTGCTAATGTATGGCCCAAATGATGCTCTCTTTGAAATGCCATGAATAAGTCCAGCAATCTAGATTTTGGATGCTTCATGCCAAAGCATCCAATGAGATACAAATGAAGCTAAGGTCTCAACTTGTAACTAAAAGCCAGAGAAAACAAGTTAGTTGTTTTGTCAGTGGTGGGTACCTATCCTCCTGCCCTGTTTCATTTTAAGGAGATTGAATCTTTGAAAGACACACTTAAAGGTTCAGGAAAAAAACCCCATGGTTTTGACAAGGAGAGAGAAACTGAAATTGATGAATGTCTGTGTGAAGGAGTTTCACTAGGCCTAAGAAGGTTTGGCTTTACAAAAGAAAAAAACAGTTTACCAACAAGTCAGGGGTGTTTTGGAGACTTGGCTTTGTAGCAAGGTAAGGAGAAGTAGACAGGTACGGGGGATAGCATAACACTGAGCTAAAAGCTACCATTACTGTAAGTAGAATATTATTCTACTACTAGGTAGAAGGACTTGACAAGTGGGAAAAAAAATAGTCCTGCCAATTCTTCTTAGGTTTTAAACCAGTTGCGAGCTGGAAATAACACAGCTGGGTCCCTCCTTAAAGAGGACAACCAGCAGTCATGTTAGGGAAAATTTAACAAAATGTAGTCTCACTTCTGACAAGAAGATGAAGCCTTGGCTTAAAACTTACATATTAAGATCTTAATTATTGCTTACAGATTAGTTCTGAAAATCAGGTCATTCCAATTCCTGGATGTGTCATGAATATATTGCACATCCTTGAGAGAGACACTTAACTTGTATGTGCTTTGTCTAACAGAGAATCTAACACAATATATTTTTTTAAACCAACACTCAAGTCAAAGTCAAAAAAAATTAAAAAATATCTGTTTTGACTCCTTAAAACTCAAAAGGCTAGACACAGAGACTCTCCCTCTGCCAGAAAATTGGAAAGAACTGGACTTTGTAAAGTTTCCTCAGTTCTTGGGGTGCTGGAAGCACGTTTTGTGTATCAGTTACTTTATTGTGTTTTATACCTTTTTACCTTGTGACTGGATTTAAACACCACGTATATCTTCAAAACAAGATATTTCTGGACAATACTCCAGTAAGAGGAGGAATAGCCTCAAAAGAAAAGCATCAGTCTCAAGCTTAGATCTTAAGTGTTTTTGTCTTAACCCCTTGTTAGGTTTTCTCTTCTGTGGACTACAGATGAATACACCAATTATTACCAATGATCACTTGCTATTTTCTGTCCTTACTAACCACTGTGTACTGAAGATGAAATATCAGTAATGTTTACAGAGACCATGTGTTTGCAACACAGAGAAGAAAAGGATATGCTGCATTAAGGATTTCACTCAGCAATTCTCATGCTTAAACCATGCTTTGAGTCAAACTTCTAGCTATGATTAACAGACCCATGCTAAAAATATACACTGCAGACTCCTTAGCAATTTCTTACCTTCTCCGTACTCTTTCAGGTACTGCAACATTCAGAAGTGCCTGGGAGACTGTTTTCTCTTCCAAGGGATGTTTTACAAGATTCTTAAGTTTTCTTGCTCTCAACCAGGAGAAAAACAACAACAAACAAAATGCAAAAAAAAAACCAACCAAAAAACTCCAGTAAGAATTCAAAAGAAGGGAAAGGGAAACAGAAAGGAGGAAAATAAAATCAACAGGAATGCATAGTCTGCAGGAGAACTTTGTCTGAAGGAGCTGGGAGGTCCTCAGCTGTAGCTGACCTGGCTGACATGGTGCAGGTACAGTGACACGACCCTGAAGTGGTGCAGGCAGGAAGGTGCAGCACTGCTGGTATCACAGTGCAGTCCCCAGCACAGGTGAACCCCGTTGGTCCAGCAGCAGAATGACACAGCCATAATGCTTTGAGATTCTGCTTAGCCCATGCTGCTTTCTAGGCTGGTGGTGCTATGCTTCTCTCTATGTGTAGATATGCAGAAGACCTCCCTGAGAAATCCATTAAACTCTGAATTATAAATATGGGTTGAAATGGTTCTACAATACCCCATGATATAAAGGCACATCAAATGTTGATCTATCCCCAACCTCACCTTATGGATTTAAATACCCTAAATGGGCCAGATGAATAGTGGGTCAGTGCATATAATTCTTACTGATCAGAAACCCATGCCTTATTAAAACAGGTACATGCCATCTTGGAAAAAAAAAGTTTCAGTTCAAAGTAACAAGTGTATTCTGAGAAAAACATTCTTAAGAAAATTCCCAACTGTATCTCTTCAACAACAACTGTTCACCAGACCACTGTACCATCATGGTAGTGAGAGATACAAAAAGGTTTTTTAACTGAACAATTGAGGTAGAATATTACCCTACTTTATGTTTTAATAACGGCAGAAAAACAAAATACTAGGGAAGAATGCTGTGATAAGAGTACGTTGTGAGTTGTGTTGGGAAGAAGTGCCTGCTGAGGGTGTTTTGAAAGTACAGGAAGTTATCAGATATTGTAGCAGGCAGCAGCTCTTGTTAAGACTGTGGAGTTAGACAGAAATGTTGCTACTAACACCGTGCTTTAGAAGACAGCTTAAAATAATACTTAAGACAGACTTTGTGGCACTTGGAAATCATGGCATTAAGCTCTGAATTATGGATGAATGATGCTTTATTTTAGTTTAATAAAGGTATCCCACTCTTTCTCTCAGACTAGTATTAGACACAATAAAAAAGAAACATTCTTTCCAAGATTTAATATGCTATTTGAGTTCTCGTCTGTGATCGCAGTTTCTATTTTCTTTCTGATTTTTTAGCTACAGAATAATGTAAAATCTTCACACATAAAAAAAGAATTTGTAATGACACTTCTACTTATTTCTGTTAGAGTTTAGGACTCCTATATTTTATATACTTATAATGAGAATAGCATATGAATTCTATTGTTTTAATTTCATTATGGTGTGACAGAATTTTTTTGAGAATGACTGGGACTACATGAATAGCTGAACTTTCATTTTGGTGGCTGGACCTAAAAACAGTATCATTTTTAGTGAACTAGGTAATTTGTTTCGGCTCAAAAAAAGAAAGAAAACATAAAGTGACTCTTTATTGGAAGTCTGAGAAGTCCTCTGGAAGTGTAAACCTGAATTAAAGGCCCTGAATCCAGGAATATTTGAGTACTTTGCAGGACTATTCCAACAGAAGAGATTAAGGGAGATCTATCTAAAAATATACTCTCCCAAATATTTGGTTCACAGTCCTATCTCCATGCAAATAAAGAGAAGGAAGAAATCCTCCTTCCTCTGTCTCAGCTCTATGACAAATATTTGGACTATTGGACCCTAAAAACCTTTACCATTAAAAAAAAATATGTACTTCCTCTTACTAGGAAGAATATGGCATTGCTATCTTAAACGTGAACTTAAGATATTCTGCCATATAGACTCACTTTTACCATGCTACATGTCTGTTGGAGAAGAGTGCAAAAATCTCATCTGAACAATTAAATCATTATGCATGTTATCAGTAAAATTATGAATACAGATTTACATGATTTTAGCATTTTATTGAAACATCAATAACCATTCAAGTAGCTCCTAACACCCTTTCTTGGAAGGAAAGTACCTTAAACTTTTATAAAAATCACAGGTTGGCACAATGACTTACAGACTCTTTGAAGTAAAATGGATCTGAAAAGTAATCCTGCTTCAGTTCAAAAATTCAATGTAGAGTCCATTCTCCTCCTTCCACAGAACTCCAGTACTTTGCATATGGCTGGGGGAGAGACCAGGATATAATTTAAAACTCACGGAACTGTCCTATGTGTTCATAAAATCCCCAGTTGGTGCCCAAAGACAGGAGAAAAAAAATATCTTCTGGGAGGGATCATTCTTTCAGTTCCAGTGCTCCCAACAGCCACATGGTCTTCCTGAGCAGTTGTTTAGCTAGAATTTGAATCCTAAAACTAGTCCTGCATTAGGCTATAGGCAGTGCCAGAGCATTACACGAGCAAGGCATTTCAGCTTCATCATAATTTTACCCAGGGGACTGAATTCCAGAGGCACGGCAATGCATGTGTGAAAACCTTCTAAATATAATACCTTCCCTACATAAAAGTACAGAGAGAGAAACATAAGGTAGGCTTACACTGCTACCCCCCTGAACATAATATTTTTGCCATGTTTTCTTCCAAATTTACCTAGAAATGTGAGCATTCAACATGACTAGTTGTGGTAAATGGTGAGGAAATCTTTATGCAAAGTGTTTTCATTCATCTAACTTCTGTGAATAATATTCTGGAAATGCCTCTGTCCCTCTGTTTAGTGTAAACACCTAACTTTGGCCTACCTTAGGTTTCTAACAAGGATGTTATTCAGAACAACTATATTAGATTACATGAATATTTCCCATGGGGTCAAAATCCAAAAAAGACAACTTTAAGAAACATTGTTTGCTAAGGTTGTATGTTCATCAAATAAATTTTAATTAGGTGGAGTAAGGCAAACTATGTTTTGCAATGCAGTGGACAATCCTAAAATAAATCTGTGAATGAAAATATCCAAATGCAAACACAGGTTGATATAACTCAGAACATCCTAATTGCTCCTGGAAACAGGAGTCTCATAAAGTACATATAAACTGTGTCATCTTGACAAAGAGCACCCCTGAAATTTTCTACTGAGTTTGTTTTAAGTTTATGCTAAAGTAAAAAAGGAACTGTTTTCTAGGGCACAACAGACAGTTAGATGTCTAACTCCAGGAAAAGTCAACACTTGAGACAGTATATTATACTAAAATCTTGGGAAAATTCCAAAGCCTCTGATAAGAGATAGGCAGAATTCAACCACTGATATCTAAGTGCGGTTTTGTAACCCATGTAAGATAATTCAAGATGGTTCTTCTGCCAAAAAGGCTATTCCTGACTTCCCATCACCTCGTGACCATATGTTTTATTGTATCTTTCTTGAACTGGAATGAAGAAAAGCACAAAGTTTTTACTTTTTTTGTAGGATTTTTTTTTCACTTTGTCTGAGGTAAAGAAAACAATGATAATGTTGAGGAAGGTAACAGCTTTGTAACATTAAATTACTCATAAAGTTGAAGAGATCAAACTGAAGGTGAAAATTGAAGTCCTAACTTACATTTAGAGAACAAAATTCCTATACCTCTTCAGCCTAGTTAGTTCTTCAGAGGTACTATTAAGTGTATGTTAGACATACAAATTAGATACTAAGCAAATATAGCATCTATTAGATATACTTGAAGCTTTCTAGCTATTTTAGACAATACAAACACAGCTATGTAAATACTTGGAATTTAATCCTTCGAAATCCGTGTTCTCAGCACAGACATATGGCATTTGCTGAAAGTCAAAGCAAATATGTTTTCCAAATCACTTAGACCCAAACCAATGGAGAAAAACAGAAAACATACTCCACAATTGTTAAAAATTTTCCTTTAGAGTTTTTATCCTGTTCTGCAAGGCATGACAATACTCAGATTATTACCTTACAAGACATCTCTCTCATAGTAATACAAATTAAGTTGAAAAGTATGTCCTCATTATTTTCAAAACAAGCATGTTAGTTTTCAGTTCAAACTGTCCTAAATTTTAGCTTCTTTCCATAATAATGTTAAAGGCATTTTTCAAAGGGAAAAAAACCAAACAAAAGAAATTTTTTTAAAAAATAGTTTTCTTTAATTCCAAACAACATTTTTGCTCCCCCACACTTCTTATTCAGAGCTGCAAGTTCACCAGAGCAAAAAGCAACATCTTTTCCCACAGAACTTCAGCCCAAGGACATTTGCAAAGAATACAGTATTTCAAACAATGAACAACAGTTCAGACAGTTCAGTGACAGACTGAGAAAATTAGGATTGTTCAGCCTGGATAGCAGAAGGTTTCATGGAGACCTCATAACAGCCTCCCAGTATCTGAAGGGGCGGTCAGAAAAGGACTCTTCTCCAGGAACTGTGGTGATAGGACTAGGAATAATGGATACAAACTGAAAGAGGGAAAATTTAAGTATTTAAGAATATTTCACAGAAATTTGTATGAATAATTTAGCTATTAGGAAGAAATTTTTTATTGAGACAGTCCTGAGGCACTGGAAAATGTTGCCCAGTGAGGTTGTGGATGGTCCAACACTGGCAATGTTCAAAGCCAGGCTGGATAACGCCATGAGCAACCTGGTCCAGAGGAAGATGTCCCTGCCTGTGGCAGAGGACATTGGGACTAGATAATCTTTAAGGTACCTTAACATTCTATGAATCTGTAATTCTATGATTCTAAAAAGGCAACCTAATTTTAAGGAGTTTTCTTAATAAAATAAACGGTCACAAGTCTTCCTTCTCTGAAGAAAGTGTTTAAAGTGACTGCTGTTTCAAGCACCTCTGTTATGCCTAATTTTAAATCTAAAACTCCATTTCATACACCTCAGATGAAGCTCAGATAAAGATAACTTTCTCATAACTCACTAGACAGCCTGGGAAATTTTTATTAATAATGACTAGGAATTAAATTTTAATATAAAAACCATTACAGTGTATAAATAGAGTGTATTCACTGCTAAGAGAATTGCAATGTAGCTGTTATGACTTATGTTTTCAGAAAGAAGTGGGAAGAAAGGAAAAAAAAAAAGACTTGTTTCTGGTTTATCGTGGTATACAAGATCCCCAGTGATATCTGTTCTCTTTCCAGGAAGGCAGACATTGGATTGCAACAACAGAGCATTATCAACCCAATCTGATGCTTCTTGAAAAACGAGTATAATAAGGATCTCTGGGAATACAGTTTTCATGATTCACTTCCAGAAGGGACACTGCCCGAGATTACAGAAGGTGAGGTTCAGCAGCATCCGCTCTGCATACACCAATATTTGCAGGGGGGAATCAAGCCCAGAGCCTGTTCTTGTACTGTGGTATTTCTTGGCCAGAAGAAACCACAAAATACCCACACTCACATATGGATTTGTTTCCAGACCATAGAAGTTTAAATAACATTTAAAAAAATACTCTGAAAGAAAACAAGTGAACTTGTAATGATAAACAACTTCTGTGAGACTCTCTATATTTATACTACTCAGTTCCAAGCAGAGCTAACAACAAAGGGCTTGAACAGTCTACAGCGTTCCACGGTCTACCACCCTGCAAAAGTCACAGTGGGAGCCCAGCTCTGCTCTGTGCCCCCACCAACAACTTAGCAAGTTTTGGCTGGCCTCCCTCCCTCTGCCCTTAGTCATCCTGCATGACTGGATGCATGATCCGGATGGCAACAGAGAGAGCTCATGCTAATGAACCCCCCTTATCATGCAGCCCTTACACCTAATTCATCAGGCACTTTGGAGAGCCATCAGCTCATCCGCAGCCCCACGGTGAATGTTTTAGCTCAAGGCTGATGTATGCTGTCTTTTGGTGCACCACTGTGGTTAAAGAGACTGAGTAGATAAGTATATGCTGATAGATGAAATGCTACCAACACCTCTCCTTACTTACTCACTGCTTACTGGACTTTTTCCAAAATTAACAAAATCAGAGCAAAAAAAAAAAAAGGAACACAAAAAATCAAACATAAACAACAAAGAGGAGATTTGAAATAATTCCATGTCCTGAGTAGAATATTTTAGAAAAAATATTGTCTTTTTATATATATATATGTATATATCAATGCATTTAAGACAATGAGAGATATCCTGAACCCTTTCCTACTTTTCTGAAAGGTTTTGAGAACACTATCATTGTGATTGCATATGCAGACATCCAATGCCTTCTACCCATCCTATTCTTCTTTCTACCCAGTACCTACCTGCCAGTTTGCTGCTGTCTGCTATGCCTTCCTCTGTGTTTCTTTGTAAAGAGACTCTCACCATCAGCAACAGGCTGAGGGTGCTGCCAAATGCAGGTACACATGTGCACATAGACACAGAAAGAGAACCAATCTTCCCTCAGTTCTCCACTTACCGGATTCAGACCTTGCGCAGAATTATAGTATAGTAACCTTTGAATCTTCACATTCAATTTTGGAGGTTTAAACTCTTCATTTGGTGATGCAGTCTCTTTCCTCTCAGGAACAGAAAGCTTTCGTAAATGTTCACTGGAAAAATAAAAGATGTTTAACCACAAATTGGCAATCTATTCTGATTGGGAGTGAAAACAATCTCTGCCTAGAAACAGATATTAAAATTATACAAGTTGGATGTCTTGCAGATTCTCCAATGACTCTTTGAACTGCAGTAGGAAACTTTGGATTTACATTTGGCTTTTGCAATTCAACAAAAGTCTAAAAAAATAACTGAACAAAACCAGGCCAAAATTATTAAAATAATATCCCTGTCCTGCAAAAAAAAAAAAAAAGAAAAAAAAAAAAAAAGAAAAAAAAAAAAAAAGAAAAAAAAAAAAAAAGAAAAAAAAAAAAAAAGAAAAAAAAAAAAAAACACAAACAAAAAAACAAAACCAAAAACAACTGTCCCCTGCTCTCACAATGCAACATTAACTTTACCTGCATTAACTGCATTAAGCGTTTGGTTCTTTACTTTTTCTTGAAATGATCATATTCCTTAGTACGTTAATATATCCTTTGTTGCTGTTGTGGCTTTCTAGCATAGTATGGTCACAGCTTTTCTGGGGAGTAACTTAAGGATGCAGGCTTCTGTCAGGCTGCACAACAATCTCTGATGTTCATACTTTAGCTGTTTAACACTGATAGACAGGGGAAGGTTCGAGGTCAAAAATGCTCCTAGCTTGCTGCCCCTCCTCAGTAGGAAAATGGATTTCTAAAGTGCTTATCCTCAGGTGGACAGGATTTTTTGAACTTGCCAGTCCTGTTTGGGTATGTAAGGTAGTTACACATAACCATGTAGATGTATGTGTGATTTATGACTTCCTATGTGAAAATATTTTAACACCTTTCTGGCAGTACAATAATTTCAAGTTTTTAGTTTGCTAAAGCACCCAAAGACCAGCCTTACAGAGAATCAGATCCCATTGCTGAGTCATGATCCAACTTAGGTTTCTAAAGATGGATGACATGAACAGGGATGTTCACTGTCCTTACAGAACTTCATTCAGGCTACTTTGGGGTCTTGATATCGAAACTGACGAGCCTATTTTTTTCCACTTATTGAGCAGTGCCTGACCTTTCACTGTGTCTGAAATCTACTGGGGAGGCATGAAGATTTAATTGATAGCTTTGCAAAGTTTTCCTGAAGTCAGAGGAACGAGACCCTCTGGTTATCTGCAAATGTCTGAAATAAAAAACAAAAATACATACACATAGTCCTTTGAAAAGTAAAGAGTCATAGTCCAGTTTTCATTTCAGAGGAGTTTGGATTTGGGCACTAAAAACCCAAGTGGTTTTCAAACCACTATGTATGCAAAATTAAATAACTGGTTTCTGACAGATTTTAATTGAAACATTTCTTTATTGTTCAGCAGGACCTAGTAACTACTGATGTATAAGAATTTTTTTTGTTGTCTTTCTTTGTTTCACTGCAAAGTTTACATTATTCTGTATTGTCTGTAGTTAAAAAACCTTGATCCTAAAATACAGGAATCTTTAGGAAGGCGTTTCTGAAGTACAAGAATATAAGGGCCTAAAAAGAAATTCTTTTACTAGGTTTATTTCTCATAGGCTTCTCTCAATATAGTCTTTAAAACCTGAGATAACTTCATATAAATTTATCTGCAGAACATCCAGGCAGAAACACAACTGTTTGCAAAAGTTGAGGAAAAGTATTTAAGTCTACTTGGCATCATTTCAGTTCTTTACAAATCTATTACACAAAAAAAATCTTAGCTCCAGGGAGCTAAGCTATTGTACCTGAACTGGAAGGTCTGACCCAGATATGGATTGTACCTATTATGTAGAGACCATCAATTGACAAACATTTGAAAGTGTTCAGAGTACCAACACGAATAATATAAAAAAGAAAACCATTGGCACAAAAACACATCATAAAACACCTGAGATACAACAAAGAAGCTAGTGCTTTTTCATTGTGAACAGACATTTTCAAGTGTTTTACAGTTTTTTCCTTTGTTTTGTAACAAGTTTAGTAGAATTTAAAAAAAAAACTCAAAAAACACCTGGCTTTCAGAAAAACACTTCTTTTACAGAAAATCTGAAAAGTTACGCAAGGATTCTGGGCATGTGATCTGGGAATTTGATACCCACAGCACTCACCAGAATTTGGGGGAGAGGAACAGGATTTCTTTATTCTTTTTAAGTTGTGAGTGATTCAGCTTGAGTGGATTTCAGACAATGGTGCCCACTGAAAACCAGATCTACAGGAAAATTGGACAGAATGTCAAGGAGATCTTGGAGATGTGGGCTAAGGAGGAAGAACCAATGTTTTCTTCTTTTACAATTAGATTTGGAAAATGGAGTTCAACCTGCAAGTGAAGTTGATTGATTTTTTTTTTTTTTTTTACATGTGTAAACCAGAAGCTCACATCATTATCAGAATCCACATGCTCTGACCCCCATGCCAAAATAAACCAGGTGATCTGCTTCATTCATGGACCTATTGTTAGTGCTACAGTCCTTGTCCCTACTTTGAACTTGTGCATCAGTCAGGGTCATACTAAAATAAAACATTCTTCTTCATTTCTTTCAATTCAGGCTGGAGCTAAATGAATCAGAGGAGTTTTTCCGTTGATTTCTGTAGGATTGTTGGTTTTGGATTTTTTGGTTTTGGTGTATAAAGCAACTTAAGGTAAAAAAAAACCCACCCTTTTTAATGATACTAGAGCCATTCTTAAAAATAATAGAAGAAAATTAAATTTCAGGAACAAAATACCACTGAATTTTCCCCTGTGTAGCATCCTTGGCTGCAGTCTAGAGCAGAGCAAGAGCTGTGTGCTTTCTGTGTGAGTGCAATATCAAGCACTACAAATGTTCAGCTTAGAACTGTCAAGCCACACATAAAATATTGATACCTCACATTGGCAGGGTTAATACAGTGTTATTTTAATTGCAAACACACTGTGGGTGATTAGTCAATCTTAGTGTGTCTTGAACTCTAAGATAAAAATGCCTTCTGGCTGGACCTCCTATGCAATTAGCACTATGACCCTCATGTGCTCTTCTCTGTTATTAATATGACTGGTCTAATATGAGTATTAGACACCATTCATTAACCTGTTGTGAACCATCTTAAAAACCATCTCTGAATAATAGACTACATTCCTTTTTCTAAATCCATTTACAAGTAAGGAAAGTGAAAAGGATGAAGACGAGCTTTCTCCATTACATTGACTGGTATAGTGTTAAGCAATATGTACTGTATGAAATTATGAAAGAGCAAATTAAATAACAGGGCATATCTGGCTTATTAGTAATGGATGATCAGTCCTTTGAATTTCCACCCTTTTCAGAAGATGAATGCACACGCCAGAATAAAAATATGTTAACTGACCCTGCCTGAAGATAAACTAATGCACATCTGGAAGATCACTGTTTTGCCAGCTTACTTTATGCTGGGGTTCTTTCCTTCTTTCTTTATCTTTCCTTTCCTTTCCTTTCCTTTCCTTTCCTTTCCGCCTACACACTATTTATTAAAAAACTGGAATAAAAAAAAATTTAAAAAGAGAAATCAAATACTCCACTGGCTTCAATGGAGTTATATATTTTACATCAGCTGAGGAAAAAAGAGCCCAGTAAAAGAACATTATCTGCAATAAGCAAGACTAGATTGCTAAGAGGAAATGATTATACATTTAAAAAGTTTCCTGGATCACTATTTTACCTAATAGCACTCTGAAATGAGTATTACTATTTTGTTCCTATGTGAAAGCTTGACGATTTCAATTTTTTTTTCCCATTTCATATGCCTGGTCCTGTCAGTGTTCCTGGCTTATGATGTGTGAGACACCTCTTCTCTGGTCTGCAGACAAGGTCACACCTGTGCCAGGATGTCTGCCTAAAAAGGGTGTTGAGATTTACTTTATCTGATGGGTCAGGCAAGCCCCATCACAGAGGAAAAGATTTAAAGCATTGCAAAAAGCAGAGAGGGCAAGATGAAGGATGTTGCCTGGTCTCTGCCCTTCACTAGGAAGCACACCTGGTGGTGTAAAACTCCACATGCTCCCTTCTGCTTGATGGGCAAGGGGTCAGCTCTCCTCTCTCTGCTAGGGCCTGCAACCTGGGATAATGCCCTGCAAATGTGGGAGGTGTAGGCATGACAGGAGCAGAAGGATCCTCTTAGATGTCCAGCTCATAATGCCTGAGACTCAGAAGGATGTACAAGTGAAATCATCTTCCTTTAAAGAAGTCAGTGACCATGCATCTTACCCTTTATTTGTTTGGAGTAGGATTCTGAGGGTGAGTCCCCACTAACATAGGACTGAATTTTATATTTTTATAATAGCATTAAGCCTTGCTCAGTGAGTGTATAATTATTCTAGATATTCCTACTGGAAGGGATAAAAGACAGAAGATTTGGTGATTTTTCTCCCTGATGTCTAGCATGTTATTTTGTTAAGGTATCATCTTTTAAATCAAATTCCTGAATTACTTGAAGAAGAGTAGTTCAGTGATTGCTTTTGACAAGTGGGCATGAAATATTTGTTAAAGAACTGTGTGTTGTTGTCATATGAGTATTGTGCTGTTTTCATAGAGATTTCTAGGGCCTCTTCGAAAGTCATATCTAATGCTTAAATTAAGCATTGAATCATATGATTTCAGCAGAAGTCAGCTACTAATAACATAATTCTTACTGATCTGCTAACAACCTGGAGATCAGTTCAATTGTTAGGAATTCTAGCAATACCAAAATTACCACTGTGTTGAATTATTAATGGTTTGTATCAAAGAATGAGCTTAAAATGCTTTGGTCTTGTGTAAAAATTCCTCTGATCTTTGGCAATCATTATTTATTTACAGCTCCCATACGTTCTCCTGCTTTCACAAAGAAATAGGATTTCTTAAGTATGGCCAGGAGGCACTGAATTTTCATATGTAGTACTGTCTCTAAGTTAGAAAGACAGGGAAGAACTGCTGGCTTGAAGGTTCAGCAGCCAGCTTTTCCGTGTGAAAGGCAGGTTATCTAAACATTTTCTTCCCCTGAGAGAGATATTCATAATATTTATTCTAAAATACAAATATTAGGCTCTTTGCTACATGTGAATTATCCTTAGGTATAGTAAATACAGTTCAGGTTAAAATAAAATCAGGGCATAGCAACAGCTAGTGTTTACATTTATAAAAAGTACATGTGGAGATTATTGCAGGAAAGTGTTCCTGAATTTATTAAAAAGCCCCTTTTTTAGTTGGATAAAGAACATTTTAACATTTGGACTTGAACCCAAGTTGGCTGTAACTGTATAATGTGGCTTCTAGAGTGTATCTCTCTGTTTAATGTGGACATCTTCCCCTAAGTTAGTTCATTTTGCAGAAGGCAGATTAATACCAAATGTCCTGATTTATAAATTGCACAGGACTGGATATTTAAATTTTTCTTTAAATTCAGCTGCGATCTATCAACTAACGTCTTGACAACCCTTTAGAGTCAAAGAGAGATAGGATCACCCATTTGTCACAATTACTTGTCTGTGTCAGACATATAATTACTTGAAACATCTGGTCAGATACAATGAAAATGGAACAGAGAAACAAAGGACATATTTGAGATACCATTGCAATTAGTGCTTAAAACTGCAACACAACTTCAAATGGTGCATGACGCTGCTTTAAAAGGTATACAGAATAAACCCCTAATTTTTTTTTGAAAATAATTGATGCCATTTGTTGCTTTGAACTGATGTTCTTCTGTTGATAATATGTTAACCTTCACAACATACACATAGGGTTGATTTTCTTCAGAAACAGGATATAGGAAATGTTCCAAGCAAAATGCCTTTCAAATTTTCACACAGCGGTTCCCAGTTCTGTCAGCTTTTGTTCAAAACTGCTTCTACATAAGCAAATTAAAGGAATATGGGTTTTAATTGCTATTCCTTTTACTCTCTAGAGATCAAACTAACTGCAAGTGGACTATATACCCTCAAATTGTGCTTACCAGTTGTATATGGTTTAACTGAAGATGCACTCAGATTGTTAACAGGGTTTGGTAGTTCCAGCACCATGAAAGAGAGAAGCATTAGTAGGTTCACCAGCTACTTAGTGTGTGTCTCTAGTATAAAACAGCACCAGACTCATCCTTTTCCTAAAATGCTTATTCCTATATTAAAGTTCTACTCTCCCTCTGTGGTAGATACTCCTACTGAGTTTCACACTCATACAGGAGGGCTGGTCTTAAGACAACCTCCATAGCAATTTCCCTGGCCTGCTTATTTTTGCTCTACAGAACTCTTTGGGAATAGATATCAAATATAAACACACTGTTTGCTCTCTCTCTGAAGCAATCTTGCCTATAATAAGTCAGCCCTGAAAGGGTTCACCTGGTTCTTGGAGCAGAAATCCACTTCTCCGAATATATGCTCCACTGAATCACCAAATCTGGCACAGACATACAGGAAAGGCACATCATTAACAGCAAAAGGCACTGCCTGCTGATAACTCCAGATAACCCATAGCATGCATCTCTATAACCTACTCTGACAGTGAAGTTCATTCCAAAATGCTCAGTGCTAACCCAGTGTTATTACAACCGAAATAGCAGCAATTAAATTTCCATTGCAAAGAAAATATGAACAAAGCTGAACACTCTTGTAAAAAAACACACCGTTCAGATGGGAAAAGCTGCTTTGAATAGCTGAGAACTCTGTCAAATTAACATCAGTTCTCATCAGACCACTCCAAGGTACTTCTCTTTGCAATAACATAATGCATTTCAATTTCTGTCACTATCAGTTTTCCATGCTTAGACAAACAATGCTACATGATTGCTTTATGTCTCTAAAGACAGTGATTTTTCCTCAAACTGTCCCAAATAAAATCTAGCAACATTAAATGTATATAATAGCAAAATGAAAATTAAGTACTAAACAGAATGTAAACAGCAAGGATGTAGGGAGATTACACCTAAAAACATCTCCTCTAACTTAAAGACTACACAATGTTAAGAGTAAAAACTCAAGGTTAGAATGAAAGCACTTTTGAAATCTTGTCTACAATGTTCTACCATTCTCAGTTGCAAACTCTCTTATACAATTCCCTATATATATTTAAATCCTTTTGTTCATATATGCAGGAGGTAAAAAGGTTTGGTTTTTTTTTTAAATCCTTACAGGAGTATGACCTTCATAAAGGTAGCTCCCTCAGATGCTGAAAGAAAACAAAACACCTCTGTGTATTTATTCAAATATGCAGATAAGTTCAAGGATTTTTTTACTTTGCTCCCAAGAAATACAATTTTTAATATATGCTGCTATATGATTCCATGCAAAGAAGCATATTTTATTTTGCAATATGCAAATAGGCTGCATTTATCAAAAGCAATCCTCATCAAGTTTTCTTTCTTTTGGGAAAATTAAAACATATATTTTGCCGCTAACTGTGCAATATTATTGCATCTAATATGATTTTAGCTGAGGGAAAGCCATGAATACAAGTTTAGGTGAAAGACTTTGAAAAATGACCCCTCTCATACTTAGTACAACATTTTGTTTAACAATTGAGTAAAGTACTTCTTTTAACTGAGAAGGAAATCACATCTTCTCTATCTCTTCAATTAGGATGACCCTGGTCACAGTTTTTATTCCAACAGTCCACACATTTGAGGTATTTGATCAATTTCATAAATGATGAAATATTAGATGTGGGGGTGCAGGATTTTGTTTAACAC